>OY856412.1:747935771-748535771 GCA_963693085.1 Alisma plantago-aquatica
TTAAAGGAAAGCTCATATTATAGCAGAAAAACATTTTCATGGTCTAAGGAAGGCCTAAGAAAGCATTTCATCATCATTTTCATGTCAAAGAGTACATAAAATGCTATCTTTTCTCATATTACGGATTTTTAGAGTAAGATTAAAGACATGCACTTAGAAGATAGGCAAAAAATGCATCCAAAGTTATATACTCCCATGGTTAGAGAAATAAGCAAAGTGAGAGAAGAAGAAATCTGAAAATCCAATATGGACGACTTTGAATCAGCAACAAAATGCTAATTTTGGACCAGCGAAGCTCCAAGAACGCCTCCTCCTTCCATAATTATAGGGGAACTAGAGCAAGAAGAGAGAGAAAGAAAGTTCTCAGGCTGACATGCATAGGGTTCTAGAAAGAACACCAAGAAACTCATCCATAAGAAGGAGGGTGATGAACAACAAGAAAATTAGTGAAAGAGCAAAGATCTTACATGAAAGAAGCAAGGAGGGTGATCAAAGACTCTAGATCAACCCAAGGAGCCCCGATTCTCGCACATGCATCCACAAAAAATCCATGATCACCGATCTCGATGGGTTCTCTTCGATCTCCAAAAAAATAGCACTAAGGTCACCAAAGGTGAGAACAGAGAAAGAGAGAGAAAGAGGGCACTACTACAGAATCAGCATTCAGTGTCGCTTTTCTGGGCGTCGGTTATTTAGGAAAACTAATGCCTATAATATTAGACGTCGGTTATTTATGCAAACCGACGTCTATATTCAAAGACCAGCCATACACGGGTACCGCTTTATATTCAGCGTCGGCTGGTTATACAGACCGACGCCTAAAATTGCCTGCGAAATCCAATTTTTGAGCGAAAACATTTTAGGTCACCTACAACGTCTGTTTTTTTAACTATTCACCGATGCCTATTTAAAAATTTTGCATGAAAAGTCCCACTTTCAGTGTCGGTTATCCTTCTATAACCAATGCTGATAATGGTTCTGGCCAATAATTTAGGGTAAAGGTTGTCTAATTGGGCGTCGGTGTTTTACTATCAACCGACGCTAAAGTATAATAGGCGTAAGTTTTGTAGATAACTGACACCGTTGACCAACTTAATAGACCCGATCACCCAACTCTTACCCCTTTCTTCCTGTTTCATCGCGATATTCTTCTGTGCTGCTACTCGCCGCCTCTCTCCCAAAATCGCGGCGTCGGTTGCTGCCCCTCTACTTCTTCGATGTTGGTGCTCTTCTACTCGCCAGCGCCGCTGCCCGCCGCCCGCCGCTACTGCTTCTTCGCCTACAGCTTCTCCGGACGGCGCCTGTTGCTTCTCCGGCCGTCGGTTGCTTCTGCCCGCCGCCCGCCCCTCTGCTTCTTCGCCTGCTCGCCGCCACTGCTGCCGCCGCTCGCCGTCGCTCTTCTCCATGCTAGCTCCAGGTAGGCTAGCCTCTTTGCTTCCTTCTCCCTAGCTCCTTTCCAACAGCAAGCACGACCATGGTTGTGTTGGCCTACCACGGCCGTGCTGGACAGCATGGCCGTGGTAACAATTGTGGCTGTGTTGGCCTACCACAACCGTGCTGGACAGCACGGCCGTGGTAGGCCAACACAGCCACGACGATGGTAGGCCAACACAGCCACGACCGTGCTTGCTGTTGGTAAGGATATGAACAAATTTTTATGTAATTCTTTATGTAAATCCTAGGATATGAACAAATCTTTTGCTTGCATATATTTGTCATATATTTGTGATTCTAATCGTAATGTTTGGCCTAATTTAGTAAATTTTGATGCATGTTGAAATAAGATTTAAACTTGTCAATTGTAGCATCCTAATTTGATTTGATTAAACCCTAACATCAATTGTGATGAAACCCTAACATTAATTGTGATGAAACCCTAACATGTACATATCTATTATTGTGTTTGTTGGTCTAGAAACCCATCCAAGATTTACTCATTAGGAGTAAATCTTGGATAGTCCCTGGTTTGGGACTATTCTTGAACACCTAATCTCACTTAGGATGTAAGTGTGTAATGTGTATTGGGTTTTCAAGAAAATTTCGACATCATTTCCCCGTTGTTCTCTAAGTACATATACTTAGAGAACAGCGGGGAAATGCTGCTGAAATTTTCTGGAAAACCCAATACACATTATACACTTACTAGTGAGATTAGGTCTTCAAGGATGGGATAGGTGGTACACATTTATTATATATAAGAATGACATCACATGTGTTTGTTGGCCTAGAAACCCGTCCAAGATTTACTCATTAGGAGTAAATCTTAGATAGTCCCCGGTTTGGGACTGTTCTTGAACACCTAATCTCACTTAGGATGTAAGTGTATAATGTGTATTGGGTTTTCGAGAAAATTTCAGTAGCATTTCCCCGTTTGTTCTCTAAATACATATGTACTTAGAGAACAACGGGGAAATGCTGTCGAAATTTTCTTGAAAACCCAATACACATTATACACTTACTAGTGAGATTAGGTGTTCAAGGATGGGATAGGTGGTACACATTTATTATATATAAGAATGACATCACATGTGTTTGTTGGCCTAGAAAGTGAACAATCATTGTTCTTTATATTACTTGTACATTGGTATAAATTAGAATGAACAATCACCAAATTATATACTGTTTGTATGGAGTCCGGCTTCATTATAGATAATAGGAGTACATCTTGGATAGGATGTAAGTGTATACCCTAATCTTGTCCTAATATATACTTGTTTTCTCTTTGATCATAGAATGGATAGATCATGGATGTCCATTCGCAATCGCTGCACCCCAGAGTTTATATATGGTCTTGATCAGTTTATTAGATTTGCCGAGGAACATATGAAAAAACCTACAGATAGGTTCTACTGTCCATGTAGGCATTGCGGTAACAACTTGAAAGTCAACACTGGTGAGGAAATCAAAAGTCATGTCATGTGCAATGGGATTGTACAAGGCTATACAGAATGGCATTGGCATGGAGAGATTTCAAACTTGAAACCAGTAGATGTTGATAGCAGTGCTTGGGTGGAAGAAGAAATTGCCTCCGATGACGTAGATGTGAACGAACTAGTTCCAGTAGACATCGTTGATGCGATGTTGGATAGTTGTAGGGTAGAGCACACCGATCCACCTCCTATCTTTAGAAACATTGTGAATGATGCTGAGATACCGTTATACACAGGCTGTGCTAAGTTTACGAAGCTTAGTGCTGTGTTGAGATTGTATAAGTTGAAAGCTAACAATAGATGGAGCGAAAAAAGCTTCACTTCATTGTTGATTTTGTTGAAAGAAATGCTTCCTGAAGAAAACGAGCTGTCAATCTCAACATACCGGGTAAAGAAAATGTTGTGCCCAATGGGAATGGAGGCCAAGAAGATACACGCATGCCCGAATGATTGTGTATTATTTCAAAAGGACTATGTAGATTTGAAAGATTGTCCAAAATGTGGTGCGTCATGGTATAAATTGACGACTTCGAGGGAGTCCAAAATTGGTTCTCCTTCCAAGGTGTTGTGGTATCTACCTATAATATCACAGTTTCAACGCTTGTTTGCAAATTCGAAAGATGCAAAGAATTTGAGGTGGCATGCAGATGTTAAGAAAAATAATGATGGGGTCCTTCGACATAAGTCTGATTCCCCACAGTGGAAGAAGATTGATCTATTGTACCCCAAATTTGGTGAAGAAGATAGGAATCTAAGACTTGGGCTTTGTACAGATGGGATGAATCCGTACGGGACATTGAGCAGCCAACATAGCACTTGGCCAGTCGTGCTTGTTATATATAATCTTCCTCCCTGGCTGTGTATGAAAAATAAGTACGTTATGATGTCGTTGTTGATATCGGGCCCTAAACAACCCAGAAATGATATAGATGTTTATCTTGAACCTCTGATTGATGACTTAAAGAAACTTTGGGCTGAAGGTGTGATGACCTATGATGCTTCAGGAAGAGAGACATTTCGTTTGCACACTATGTTGTTTTGCACTATTAATGGCTTTCCAACATATGGGAATTTGTCTGGATATAGTGTCATAGGAGATAAAGCATGTCCTATATGTGAAGAAAACACTGATTCAATAAGACTACAACATGGCGGCAAGACTGTATATCTTGGTCATCGAAGGTTTCTTTCAAAATTCCATCTGTATCATAGGAAGCGCAAAGCATTCAATGGATGGAATGATGAATGGAGTGCACCTAAACCTATACCAGGGGATTTTGTTTATGAAAGAGTAAAAGACATTGTCAATGAATTTGGTAAGAAATCACAATGTAGTATGGCCACACGGAGTGACACTTCTTCATTCAAGAAGAAGTCAATATTTTGGAATCTTCCTTATTGGAGTTCTTTGACAGTCAGGCATTGTATTGATGTAATGCACGTTGAGAAAAATGTATGTGATAGCATCATTGGTACTCTGTTAAATATACCAGGTAAGACTAAAGATGGGATAAAATCCAGACTGGACCTACCTGAAATGGGAATAAGGTCAGAATTAACAGAGTTATGTGAAATGGGTAATAAAAGAACATACTTACCTCCCGCTTGTTACACGTTGTCTAGAAAGGAGAAGAAAGCTTTTTGTGAATGCTTGGTAAATGTTAAGGTGCCACATGGTTACTCATCCAACATCCGTAGATTGGTATCAATGAAAGATTTGAAGTTGATAGGTCTTAAATCTCATGATTGTCACACTCTAATGCAACAAATATTGCCTGTGGCAATTCGATCTATATTGCCGAAGCATGTAAGGTTTGCAATCACCAGACTTTGTTTCTTTTTCAACAGTCTATGCAGCAAAGTTATTGACCCTGATACTCTCGATAATTTGCAAAGAGAAGTGGTTGTTACCCTATGTCAGCTTGAGATGTATTTCCCTCCTTCGTTCTTTGATATCATGGTACATCTTGTTGTCCACTTGACTAGGGAAGTGAAAATGTTGGGACCAGTTTTCTTGCATTGGATGTATCCCTTTGAACGATACATGAGCATTTTTAAAGGTGATGTTCGAAACCGTTATTGGCCTGAAGGGAGTATTATTGAAGGTTATGTTGTGAGAGAGGTTATGGATTTTTTCAATGACTTTCTGAGTGGTAATAACACTCCTGTTAATGACAAGAATATTGAGGAGGGCAATGGAATTTTGGGATCACGGGTGAAAGTAATCAGCCGTGAACAGTTGGAACAAGCTCACTTGTATATTTTACACAACATGGACGAAGTGAGTGTTTATATCGAGGAACATTCCAATTTCATCAAGAGACAACATCCTCGAGCAAGTTCAATGTGGCTTGCTAGAGAGCATAATAAGACTTTTACTAAGTGGTTTGAAGATAAAGTCTTACATCAACTATCTCAAACACCAAATGATATTACAGAAACTATCAAATGCCTCGCCTTTAGACCAAAACCGAATGTTATGTCTTATGAAGGGTTTGACATTAATGGGTTCGCATATTACACAAAGCGCCAAGATGATAAGAGTGTCGTCCAAAATAGTGGGGTCACTCTTCAAGCGTCGACTATGTATTTTGCAAGTGCAAAGGATAAGAATCCACGTGAAGCTAAAATGTCATATTACGGTGTCATTGAAGACATATGGGAGTTTGATTACATAGATTTCAGAATTCCGCTCTTTAATTGTAATTGGGTTGATAACACCAAAGGAGTTATAGTGGATGAATTGGGTTTCACTTTGGTGAACTTTGAAAAGATTGGCGAGAAGGGTGAACCATTCATATTGGCATCATAGGCGAAACAAATATTCTATATCGATGATCCTGCAAATGATAAATGGTCGGTTGTTCTTCATGGTAAAAGACAGTTCATTGAAGATCCTATAGATGAAGAAGAGTACTATGATAAGTATGATGACTCCAGTCCATTCTCAGTAGGGTTGCCAACTCCACAAAATATTGAAGCTAATGATGACTTATATGTGCGCGGAGATCACAATGAAGGATTGTTAATTGATAAAAGATCACAATTTTAGAGACATGTATGTTTATATTTTTTTATTGAAGCTAAATGTTTGCTTTTTTAATATCAATATCATTTTCAGATTTGATTTTTCATTATCTTCTAGTTAATACAGATGCTAAATGTTTGCCTTTTTCTAGTTAATACAAATGCTAAATGTTTGCCTTTTAATGACATTTGCAGATGGCTGACCATGATGAGAATAATGTCCATGATGAGCATGAAGTCGATGATGAGCATTCTGTCCATGACGAGCATGGCGAGGATACCAATGTAAGTTCTAAAAACGTATCCTATATTTCTATAAAATTCATTATCTTCTAGTTATGTCATATATCCCATATTTCTATATTGTGCTAATTCAGTGTGTTTATTTTTGTCAAATTTTAGGTTGATGATGCACATGTACCCACTGAAGCACTGGAGCAACTTGATGCGCAACACCAAACACTTAACAAGAAAAGGGGCATCACTCTGTTGAAGAAGTTAATAGCGCTAAGTGGCAGTGGATCCAAATTGGTTGTGGAGTTTGATAATGGAGGAAATGCAATTGGAGTGAACCGTAATAATTTTGTAAACTATCTTGGGTGTGTCACTCGAAGCCATTGTGGTGTTAAGTATGATAATTGGCATAAAGTTCCTCGGGCGAAGAAAGACTTCATATGGAAGGATTTATGTGTGAGTTATTATTATTTGCAATTCTATTTTGTAGATTACAAATTATATTATTTGCAATTCTATTTTTGGATACTAGTTAATAAGAATTCTATTTTACAAAATCTGTTTGCATTGGATGAGAAGCTGCATCGTAAAAGCGTGATGCAATGCGCTGGAAAGATGCTTAGGAACTATAGGACAAATCTCAATAGAGAATACATAGAAGATGGTGATAAGAAGAAGAAGTCAGCCCTTGAACAGTGGAACTTCTTGGACAAAGAAGATTGGGACAATTTTGTTGCTTCAAGAAAATCTGAAGAATTCAAGGTATTAGGCGTCACTCCCAATTTAATTAATATACGTTGTATTCACCTATATATTCAAGATTAACATTTAGTTCTACTAACCAAATCATTAATTTGCATACTAACTAGGCCCTCAGTGACGCGCAAAAAGCAAGGCGTGCACTGAATGTGCATGACCACACTATGGGTCCAAAGTGTTATGCAAGCGTTCGCCAAAGACATAGGTGGAGTCTGCAGCTACTCAGGAGTCTGCCACACCCATGCATCGCCATGATATCTGGATAGCTGGGAGGCAAAATAAGAAGGGTGAAATAAAGAAGCCCGCAACTGCTGAGGCGACTGTGAAAATGGTAAAATACAACTCTTAGAGCAATCATTTGAATATTGATTATTGTGGTGTTAACTTACCAATTTCTATTGATGGTGATTAGCAGGAGCTGCACGAGCAGAGGAAACAAGGCACGTTCATCCCTCAGGGCACAAGGGATGAATTGACAGTTGCTCTGGGTAACCCAGAGCATCCTGGACTGTTGGATAAATTGGACATTATGATAAATCCCTTTGTTTCGATGATGACAAACATTTCATTCTTGTTGATCTAACGAGCTACTTAAGTGTGCAGGAACAAGGTGATGACAAAGTTATAGGGAATCCATACGCTTGAATGCTTGTAAATGTCATGCAATGTAAATCAATTGTAAACTTGTACAAATATATAATGTACAAGTACTTAGACTTCATGTAAATCAAGCGTTAGATCTCCCTAGCTAAACACCACACTTAGATAAGTCATCTCCTTCAAATAGGATCACATTTGCACACTCATACACATACTTAGTGGTTTAATTAAAAGATTGAAAACAGGGTCAATCTCGGTCGACCAAACTCCTCGACCGAGACACTCTCGGTCGACAAACTTATCGACCGAGAATGACCCAAGTAGCCGTTAGACACAGCTGATAAAGTAGTTGGCAGTTGCAAATGAACGTTGATCCAGAGAGCCAGTCGGTCGACAAAACTTCGACCGAGTAGGTATCTCGGTCGACAAATTGTCGACCGAGATGGTCTCTGACAGCAACTGCAGAATAAAGTAACTAGCCATTACTAATGCACCTAACTTATATCTAACGGCTAGTTAAGCACTTAGAAGCCCCTAGAAGTTGTCTAGAACGTCCTTAAGTATCCATAGGCCACTCCTATAAATAGGACATGCCTTAGGACACCAAAACTCCCCTAAGATATACTTGTGCTATACTTGAGCTTGAATACTCACTTGCAATCTGTTTTAGAGCAATAGAGCAATTCCTACACTTGCCATTCATTCCTATTGCTCCCATTTCATGTCCTATAGGCTAGTATCTCCTATCCACTACAATCACATTGTCATACACATTGGTTAGGAGATCTAAACGCTTGATATAGGAAAATCAAGCCTTGTGCTTACAACGGTATTGTAATTTTTGTTTTCCTTCTTGTTCCTTTTTATCTTTTGTACTCTCCTTGCTACTCCTAGGGTTGGAGGCTGCGGATTGGAGAGGGTTGACTTCTCAGGTGGAGAAGGGGACTTCAGGCTACTTCAAGAAGGCTATCGCACGGGAAGCTACTTCAGAAGGCTGGTGCAACGGGAGTTGGTGCATCTACTTCAAGGGAAGGCTGCTTCAAGGTTGGGCGATTACTTCTAGGTGAAGGCTGCTTGAAGGGTTTGGGAAAAGAAATTGTATTTTATGTAAAGTCCTTGCAAGGTAATAAAATAAATTTCTTTTCAAATCCCAGTTGGGTAAGCAACCGGGTAGTGGATTGACGGCTATAGTATTTGCTATAGTTGGAACCACTCTAAACCCTGTGTCTCCTTGTCCAATATTTTAATTGTGGTTGTTTGAGTTCAATAATTAATAAAATCTCTATAAAACTTTATTCACCCCCCCTCTAGTAGTTTTTAATTGGTATCAGAGCAGGCTTCAAGGAACCCTAACCAGGTCTTGAAGAATGAAGGGTGGAGGTGTCTACAACCGCAAGCAAAAGAAAAGAATGGACAAATCTTCAACAAGATGCGAGTGGTGCTTAGGAACAAGTCACACAACATCCAGCTGTCCATGGAGATCAAAGAAGGAAGATGAAAACAAAAATTGTCTTATTGCTACAACCAATGAAGAAGAAGAAGAAGAGGTAAGCCTTCTTGATTTATCAAAAGAAGAGCTAATTTCTAGTCTTGAAGAAACTCACAATAAATATATTGAGTGCAAGAAGAAATTAAAGAAATCTAGTAAAGCAAACGATGAGTTAAATACTAGACTTCTTGCTCTTACATCCGAAAATGAAGATTTATATGCTAAATTGAATACTCTTGGTTTTGAAAAAGATAGCATTGTTTCTGAAAACCGTACATTGAAATCATCTCTAAGTAGTAGTGATGTGAAGATTTTTACTCTAGAAACAAATTATGATCTTCTATATCAAGAAAAGGTTGAATTACTTGCAAAGTTAAATGATTTTCAAAAACAACCTGTTTTGTGTACACATCTAGATTATGATAATATAGTAAAAGAAAGGAATTCTTTATCATCTAATCTAGATCAAGCAAAACTAGATATTAAGAAAAGAATGGATGAGATTGCTAAGTTGCAACAAGAAGTTAGTAGGTTAAGCAACAATGGAATCCTTGATAGAATTTTGGATGATTCCTATCATCAAATTGGGAGAAGAGGACTAGGTTATAAGCCCAAAGGGAAATCTCATCAACAACCTAGTTGGAGAAAGACACGAGCACATCAAGCCACATTTGTACCAAAGAACAACCTAGAACAAAACCATAGAAAAAGACTTGAGGTTGATTCTATATGTTGCCATTACTGCTCACGTCTTGGACATTACTCTTTTTCATGCCCATACAAGAAAAAGAATGTTGAGTTAGTATGGGTTCCGAAACCCCCAAATTGAATTGGTTAGACTAAGTTGAGATATGACCGAAGACTTTAAATTGCACATTCTTATGTCTATCTCAACTTAACATAAAGGGATAACAAAATGATTCAAGTAACTAAAATCTCTAACTTGAAAACTTATCTTAATTAAAGTCCTCAAAACTTAATTTTTTTTAATATGATTAGTTGAGATTTGATCTAAATATTACTTTGATATTCATATGTTTTATCTCAACTAAAACTGATTCTTAAACTGCATAATTGAATTAGACATAGTCTACATTTTACTCGAAATCAATAAATAGTTCTGTAGGTAAAACAGAAACCTTGTCGGTTGAGAAATCGTCGACCGAGCAGTCAGTCGGTCGAGAAATCGTCGACCGAACTGGTCACTGATTTCAGTCTGCAGTAAAATTACTGAACAACTGATTGATCAATGGCTATCTATCTGTTGTTAATGACTATTTTACAAAACAAGTTGAAGATCTTTTTGAATGTAAATGACATCATTCTCTAAGTTGAAAATCAAGTTTAGAAATCCCTATTTTATAATGTTTTACATGATTTTCTTTAAAGCATCTATCTAGATAGAAATCATGTGTTATGACATTCAGTTTAAATAATTACAATCACTGTATTTCATGAAATTATCATTCTATTGGACATGCTTTCACTATTTCATCATTAAGCATGCTGTTGTGTTAACACAAATAGATAATGATAATTGCATGCGTGAGTCTTGATGATAAGCAAGCAAAATAATTCATTATGACTATTAAAAATGATTGCAAAGAACACAATGTTACAAAATTTCTCAAATTGATATCTTTAAAAAGACTTGAGATATTAATCATGCTTTCATTGTTAAGAAAATGTTTTCATATTGAGTATCACTTAACATGCTTCATCATGATCATTATGTTTCATTGGTTTAAAATAAGCTTTGATTCATATATACAAATCATGAATGATCATTGTGATTCGGATAATTGCAAATGTCATTAGCTTAAAAGCATCGTGACATAATAGATAATAATTGTGGACACAGCTTGTGATGAAGATGTTGCTATGTCAAGCCAAACGGTGCCTCTTAGAACAAAATATTAATATTTTTATCTATTTGCTTGTTCTAAGAAATCAAAAGCAAATATCTTGACTTTAAAGACATTAATCTTGCTTTCAAAATATATGTTTCTAAAAGAATCTTATGATAAGGGTATAAGAAGAAATGGGATTTGATATTTCTGTACCCATAAGCATATGAAACATCATTTACAATGAATGTAAAACATGCATTCTAGAAAAATCTAGGACAAAGACTTCACTAATGATGCTCATATTAAGTTTTTATAATGGGTATATCTTAATGTGCTTCAAATTGATATTTATAGCTATCTGCAGAAATTATACTTCACATATGTTTATCTTGGAAATCTGCAGAATTTGCCTCTTGGTTAAAATTAAAATTGACCAAGGGGCGCTATGGTCGTAGTCAAGGGCGACCTAAAATAAGCTTTGACAAAATGCTCATTTGGACATCAATTTATTGAACTTAATCTTAGTATACTTTTGATAAAGGTCAAAATCAAAAATTTAAAATCATTTGTGACCTTAAAAGCCTTAAATTGCTTAAATTGTAAAATTAAGGGGGAGCATATAAAAACAAATTTGATTATTTGATTATGAAGCTTACAAAAACATTTGTTAACATCATTTGGAGTTTGTTATGACCTTCGGATTCTTAAAAGTAACTTGTATGAAAAAGAATTTCATCAAAATAATATATCTTGCTCTTAAAGGAACTCTCTAAACAAATCAGGGCTTAACATCCCTTGCATTTGGTTGGAGACATTTTTATGTACTTTAAGATTAAAGGATTCTCATTTAATTTAGGGCTTAACATCCCTTGATAGATGAGAAATCAATATACATTCATCATAAGCTTAAGGGAATCTCATATCATTTCAAGGCTTAACATCCTTTGCAAATGATTGAGAACCAAATTGTGGATAAATTAGACAAAAATCCATGTTCCTAATAGGATATCTATTTATGGGGGAGCTTAATATAAAATTAAGGGGGAGAAGAAATAAAATGTTCAAACTGGATATCTTTTTGAAATGACAAAGGGGGAGAAAGAATATAAAATAAAAAATATAAATAAGTTTCATCTTGATGGCCAGCACTCACTTGTAAAACAAGAATGGCCACAAAAGGTAATCTTCAGGTATGAAACTCACATGCTTTATATTTCCTTATTTCATATTTTAGGAAATGTTTGTCATCTTCAAAAAGGGGGAGATTGTTGGATAAATTGGACATTATGATAAATCCCTTTGTTTCGATGATTACAAACATTTCATTCTTGTTGATCTAACGAGCTACTTAAGTGTGTAGGAACAAGGTGATGACAAAGTTATAGGGAATCCATACGCTTGAATGCTTGTAAATGTCATGCAATGTAAATCAATTGTAAACTTGTACAAATATATAATGTACAAGTACTTAGACTTCATGTAAATCAAGCGTTAGATCTCCCTAGCTAAACACCACACTTAGATAAGTCATCTCCTTCAAATAGGATCACATTTGCACACTCATACACATACTTAGTGGTTTAATTAAAAGATTGAAAATAGGGTCAATCTCGGTCGACCACACTCCTCGACCGAGACACTCTCGGTCGACAAACTTCTCGACCGAGAATGACCCAAGTAGCCGTTAGACACAGCTGATAAAGTAGTTGGCAGTTGCAAATGAACGTTGATCCAGAGATCCTGTCGGTCGACAAAACTTCGACCGAGTAGGTATCTCGGTCGACAAATTGTCGACCGAGATGGTCTCTGACAGCAACTGCAGAATAAAGTAACTAGCCGTTACTAATGCACCTAACTTATATCTAACGGCTAGTTAAGCACTTAGAAGCCCCTAGAAGTTGTCTAGAACGTCCTTAAGTATCCATAGGCCACTCCTATAAATAGGACATGCCTTAGGACACCAAAACTCCCCTAAGATATACTTGTGCTATACTTGAGCTTGAATACTCACTTGCAATCTATTTTAGAGCAATAGAGCAATTCCTACACTTGCCATTCATTCCTATTGCTCCCATTTCATGTCCTATAGGCTAGTATCTCCTATCCACTACAATCACATTGTCATACACATTGGTTAGGAGATCTAAACGCTTGATATAGGAAAATCAAGCCTTGTGCTTACAACGGTATTGTAATTTCTGTTTTCCTTCTTGTTCCTTTTTATCTTTTGTACTCTCCTTGCTACTCCTAGGGTTGGAGGCTGCGGATTGGAGAGGGTTGACTTCTCAGGTGGAGAAGGGGACTTCAAGCTACTTCAAGAAGGCTATCGCACGGGTAGCTACTTCAGAAGGCTGGTGCAACGGGAGTTGGTGCATCTACTTCAAGGGAAGGCTGCTTCAAGGTTGGGCGATTACTTCTAGGTGAAGGCTACTTGAAGGGTTTGGGAAAATCAATTGTATTTTATGTAAAGTCCTTGCGAGGTAATAAAATAAATTTCTTTTCAAATCCCGGTTGGGTAAGCAACCGGGTAGTGGATTGACGGCTATAGTATTTGCTATAGTTGGAACCACTCTAAACCCTGTGTCTCCTTGTCCAATATTTTAATTGTGGTTGTTTGAGTTCAATAATTAATAAAATCTCTATAAAACTTTATTCACCCCCCTCTAGTAGTTTTCAGACGTGTTAGGGGTGCAGGCGCTGGTGTGGGCATCAACGCATTATTTGGGCCATCCCAGCGCAAACCCAGAGCGGGACTTTCACAAGAAGAGGTAACCTATTCTTTTTTTAGAATGTTACTGCAAAAGGGAATTCAATAATAAGAAGCTAATGTTTCTTTTATCCATGTATAGGAGAATAAGAGAGTCAAGGATATAGTTGCTAAGAAGGTCAATGATATAGTTGCTGAGAAGGTCAAGGAAGAAATAGTGCGGTGGCAGGCATCTCAGGCTTCCAATCAGCCTATGGCGACCCACTCTTCTCCCGATGCATAGACCGCGAGTAATCCTGGAGACCCATCGCCTAACACGTCTACTGTAAGTATTGTTTATGATATTGTAGCTAGTCTTTTCAAATGATATGTTTTCAAGATGATATGTATATATGTTTAACATTCTTTATGTAAATTTGTAGGCATTGAAGCCATGCCGCTTAAGAATGCAATACTATGTTGTTGCAGAGGCGCAGGCTTACCTGTCCCTTCCTGGGGCAACGTTTCATGGGACTCCAATGCCGCAGGGCTACGTTCGTGTGAGCCCGATATGTGTATTACCCGATTGGAGGGAAGCTGCATTGCCATATGCCCACCCAGATATTGATATACTTGGTGAGGCAGAAGGCGGGGTGATATTTTGGCCTAAAGCAGATGTCGTCTACACTACTGAAATTGTAAGATAAATTTACATTACTTTAGATTGTTAATGTGTATATATGAGGTCAACTGATCTGAAATTATATATACAGGTTAAAAAGAAGACACCCGGAGCACCTAGGCCTCCACCTCCACTTCCTGCATTACCAAGTTGGGTTCCAACTGACCTAAAATACCCGTTAGGTCCTGCTTGTAGGGGAATGGCATGTTGGCTACGGGCACATAATATACATTGCCCTATAATTGTTTCTTTAGAAGAAGATTATGCAGGTCAATCATATGATAGCTCTTTATTTATACAAGATATTATTGAGTTGTTTATGTATGATTGGCTGAATACATCAATGATAGAGACATGGATAAGGTGAGATCTTGTTTATACATCCATATACCTTTTGTAAGATCCGGTGATCTGGTTTCTTATATATTAATGCATACGTAATACATGTTTTGTAGCTACTTAGTCGAAGATCAATGCAAACAATTTGCATTTGATCATGTGGGATTTTATATTCCATCATTGATTAGTATGGTAGCTAAAGACCCTGATAGTGTTCAACAATACTGTATAGATGCTTTACAATTTTCGGTCAGCAAAAGAAGATGATAATAATAGCTCCATTCAATGTCAAGTAAGTTTACTTTATTTATAATTTGGACTTAAGAAAATTCCATTTTTATTGTGCATTTTGAGTTATTAATTTTTAACTTTTTTTACCTATAGCGCTAGACATTGGGAGTTACTAGTTATTGTCCCCGGGACGTTCACTGTTTATTATCTAGATCCTGCAGGAAGTACATTGAATACTAAAATTGGACACATATTGAGAATGCCATTATTCTGGTGAGAAATATTTCATTTTTATATCCGTTAACATCTGTTATTACATTACTATTTAATTATATAATTTACTGTGTTACATTAACATGTAGGGGTTTAGATGCATTAAAAAATGCTGGAGGAAATGTCCCAAGGAGAAAGAACCAGCCAATAATTTGGGAGAACGTAAAAGTAAGTTCCTGACTCCAATGTATATATTATTTATGTGAACTGTGGTTAGTTGTATTTTTTAATATTTTGTATGTTTCAATTTATAGTGCGCTACACAAGACAATGGTTGGGCATGCGCATACTATGTGATGTGATTCATGAAGATGATTATCCAACATGCTGCATTGGACATCGATACCATACATGAGGTATTATATATAGTTTCATTAGTTAGTATGAAATATATCAATCTTATTTTTATATTATTACTTATATATACATCATTCTCTTTGCAGGTGTTTACAACTGACCACACTATAGGTAAATGCTTAAAAAATGTACATGCTCCATATACGATGGAAGCATTAAATGAAGTAAGAGAAGAATGGGCAAAATCCATACAAGCAGTGGCGATTGTAAGATATAATTGGGATGCTGATAGCGATGCTAAATGATATTTTGTAAATGAATATTTCTAAATGTTTATACATGTCTGAATGTTTCTACATGTATTTGAATGTTTCTATATGTGTGAATGTGAGAATTGAATTGATGTCTGAATGTATCTACTTGTGTGAAAAAATATTTGTTGATTTTGCAGGTTTGTGGCCTGTTTGTAGGCTGATATCAATGGATGTCGTAAACCTGCAGTTTAGAAAACTGAACTGTAGGTTCTCATCCTACTGACCAGCCACAGCAGGCCTACAAACTGATAAGAAAAAAAAAATAAAGTATAGGCGTCGGTTATTTATAGAACACCGTCATCAAAGGCCTACAGCGTCGGTTATTGGATAAAAACTGACGCCTAATATGACAAACAACCCGAACGTGCAGGAAAGCACGGCCGTGGTGGAAAAGGAGTCGCTTATTCGTATAAAACCGACGCCTATAGTACTAAACATGGTCGTGCAGTGAAGCACAGACATGTCGTCTGGGAGTATGGCGTCGGTTGTTTAGTTGTTAACTGACGTAAAAAGTGTCCTAGGTGGTGCCCTTTTTTGTGGCGCGAACCCTATAGACGTCGGCCAACTATATATAACTGATGCCTATAGATCATATAGGTGTCGGATAGAAAACTGACGCTGAAGAGTTCGACCTTTAGCGGCGCCCACATAGGCGTCGCTTGAAAACCGTTGCCAAAGGGGGTTAAAAAACCGACGCCAAAGGCGTGTTCTGTAGTAGTGGGGGCATGCATAGGTGGGTGTAAGTTTGCTTTTGTCAAGAAAATCTTACCGACCACTAAAAATCTTGACGACCATTGAAAATCTTGTCGACCACTAAAAATCTTGCTGACCAAAATTGTATGTAACCAAATAAATCTTGACGACCAAATTTCTATGCCACCACATAAAATCTCGGTGACCAAGTTGTTCAGAAAGCACTAAAATTTATATTTGCACCCTTAGAAATGGGTAATTGTACAAAAGTCCACAAAATGTATAAAATTGTATTACTTGAACATACAGATTCAGAATTGAACCAAATTTTTGCATAGCTTTATTAACTGATATAAAACCATAACTAAAACTTTATTCTTTTGAAACTAGGAATACATGTAGGACAAACAAATTATATTAAAAAGTTTAAGTAGACTTAGGGGTCTTATAATGATAAACCCCTAACAAGGATTTTGCACCCAAAATCCTAAGCAAACATGGATGGATACTTCCTATGCATCTCATCATCTAACTCCCATCTGGCTCCTCTACACCACGATGATGCCACAACACCTTCACTAAGTCTATGTCCTTCTTCCTTAGTTTCTAAACACACCTATATAAGATCAACATTGAACCCTCCATATAGGTAACTTCCTCCTCCAACTCCACCTCCACAGGTTGCAACTTATGTTATGTGTCGGGATGGAACTTCCTCAACATCGACACATGAAACATGTTGTACAACTAGTGCAACTCAGATGGCAACTCTCACTTGTATGCCACCTTCCTGACTCAGGTTATGATATAGTACGGTCCAATAAACTTGTGAGACAACTTACCCTTCTTACTAAACCTTAGCACACCTTTCTAAGGGGGAACCTTGAGATACACATGATCTCTAACCCAGAACTCCAAAGGTCTCTGACAGTTGTCTATATATATTTCTATCTATCTTGAGCTACCTTCAGTTGTTGATGGATCACCTTGACCTTCTCTGAGCTTGTTGTTTTAGACATGGAGGAGGTGGATGTGGCACCTGGTATTGGAACTTAGGCAGAGGACAAAATTGATCTTGGTAAGTGAAGTGTTGTTATGGTTGTGGTGATGGAGGTGGGAGAAGGTGTATAAGGCTTGGGATGGCCTAAAATTGATATATGGGTTGCACTTGCATAGACGGTGGACTATATGGATTGTGAGAGGAATCAATTGGTCCACTTGCTTCATTGAAATTCATTATGGGTTGGGAAGACAATTTTCCTTATGATTGAAGAGCAAGTATTGAAGGGAGTTGCTCCACATTTTCCTCAAGTCTTGTAACATTATTTTGCACATCACCAAAGATTTTAAATCTAGAGATAAATTCTTCCTCAAACCTTAAGCTTTATCTTAGCTTTATTGTTTCAGGTTGCCTTGAGAATGAGGTGTCTTCCCTCCTTCACCAAAGGACTCAAAAAATTAACTGAGTGACAAGGATCACTTCCCAC
The DNA here is from genome assembly GCA_963693085.1 of Alisma plantago-aquatica. NCBI lineage: Eukaryota > Viridiplantae > Streptophyta > Magnoliopsida > Alismatales > Alismataceae > Alisma > Alisma plantago-aquatica. Next base: position 747,953,663 of record OY856412.1, read on the forward strand.
TGAGTTCTTCATAAAGCTCATCATTTCTCCAAGTAACTTCATCAATTGTCAGCTTAAATCACTAGCAGATAGATATGTCACACATCATGCTAGAATATCATATCCTTGCATTTTTGGCCAACTTCTTAATCAAGATTCACGCCTCCTTAGGTGGTTTAGTCATAGAAGCTCTCCCACAAGAAGAATCCATTGTAGCTTGACCCATTGCAGAGAGACCAAAGTAAAAGGAATGAAAAAGATGTCATAAAGGAATTTCTTGGTGTGGGCACTCTCTTAACATTATTTGGAATCTTTCCCAAGAATCATAGAACCATTCATTAACCACTTGATAGAAACTCACTATGCATGACACAATTGTGACAACTTTGCAATAGAATATAATTTATAAAAAAAGACATTATTCATGTCACCCCAACTCATGATTTCCATTCTTGTATCACACCAATATTTAGCCTTATATTTGAGTGAGAATGAGAACAAAGTGATCCAAATGGAGTCACCACTGGCCCTCAGCCAGTTGATTGATTGATCACCCTTAAAATAGAGCTTGATTGACTTGCAAGGTTGGACTGATTGACCTCAAAAGAGCTAGATCAATTGACCTCCACTCCATCTTAAGCGATCAACCTCGAAGAAGTTAGATCAATTGACCTCCACCACTACAACTTGATGGAACAATGTAGAAAGAGATAGGATAATTGTTGACCTCTACCTCAGGTTGATAGTCTAACCTTGACAGAGGCAGCTCAATCGACCAATGTTGTTTCATAGCTCAATAAACCACCTTCATTATCATCTCAATTGACCTCTGCCACTCCGTAGCTGAACATATAAACAATAAAAGAGATAGATTGATTGACCCAAATTTTAGCAAAAGTTAAACTCCACTCCACATCTAGTCAATTTTGTGTTGTTTTGCTCCTTTCAAGACCTTGCTAAGAAATAATAAAAGTATTTGCACATCATTGTTGCTCAGTTGTTTGCTTTTATGACTATAGCATTTTGTTTTATATACATTCTTAATCTTGTATCTGCCATGAGGAGAAAGTAGTCCCCTCTTTAGGGTACGAGGACTAGCACTACTATATTAACAAATTCACTTAGTATCTAAGAAAATAAAGATTTTATAATGATGAAAAAGAGAATTCACTACAGGAAAATATAACAATAATGATGGAAAATGTCTGTCATAATTGGAGAAAAAGTGGTCGTTATATCTATTAAGGATGGAAAAATCAGTTGTCACATGTCGTCGTTATTGGTCTTGCCGTTATTACCTGTGATGACAAAAAAATTCATTCCATCGTTATTATCAACAACGACAGATAATTGATGTTATCGCTAATGGATATAACGTAAACTTAAACTGGTTGTCATAGTTGGTGATCACGACAACATATTTCTATCGTAAATACCAATAATGACAAATTTCTAAGTACTCTCATCAAGGTTTTTTGCGATGAAAAAATTCTATCGTAAATAGTTATAACGATACATAATATTTTTATATAATTTAAAAAATTGATGTATGATATATTATATAACATTATTTCTTAACAATATCCATCCAATGTACACAATTGAACAAATCATGAAAAATTCACAAACTCTTTCCTTTATTGTATTGAACAAAATGTTGATGTACATAGTGGAGGACGTGAGCCTTTACCACCTTGAACAAATTACCAAATACAATATAAAAAAAACTTCATTTGTTACTATACAACTTATACAACTATAGATTATGTCCATATCCAAACTCTCAAGCCTAGGTTGCACCCTGTGCGCAAGTAGAGCAATGAATGTACATTTTTGAAGTTCGTATTTTGTGGAGCAGAGTGATGAAGGCAGGACATGGGACAACTATGTTTTCCATCTCCTTGACTATGCATGAGATTCTCATAAGTTATAAGATGAAGGATGAGTGTGGACAACTTCGATATAACTTTCATGTATTTCTTAGAATAAAAAGCTTTTAGATGAGCATCCTCTTGTGCAACCTGCAATTAACAAAATTTTGACAATATATTAAATAACACAAAAGACTAAACTTCAAGCATATAATATATGGCTAAACATTCAGGGTAATAAGGCTTTATTTGACTAATCAATTTGTAATTTGATAATGTCAAAGAAAAGGCTACAATGTTTAGAAGAACATCTCCTATAAGGGGATGTTTTGTCAACCATATTCAACAGAATTGGACAATATCTACTAATCCAGTGACCAAAAAACTGAGTTTGGTTTCGTGGAGCAGGAAAAAGTGAATAATCCAATAGTTTTAAGCTATACAGTAGTTGTTGTGAGTATAAAGGTTTCATTTACAAAGAAAAAAAGAATTTGTTCTGCTTTGGAGGCTTCTTGTCAGTGATCGACTACAAGAATCCTATGGTTTTTGGCATTATACGAATTAAGAAGGAGAGGATTTGTAGAAGGCTTTCAAAACCTTTCAGCACCCAAGGAATGTCAGCCAAATGTGCTTGGTTTCGTGTATTCTGTAAGGCTTGAGTACAAAAAATAATTTAGTAGAGAAATCTGTAATCTGAATTTGATCACAGATATATTTGTGTAATTTTGTGCTTTGCTTTGTACATTCAATATTACAGGGGCTGACTCGAAAAAGGGCATATAGCTACCTATATGGATGAGAATAGGCATCTGTAAGCTTTTAGTTAGGGAGTCTTATAACTGAAATTTATATTCAGGTGTTGTATAAGCTAGAATCCCGACCACCACACCCAATCCAAGAAGCATAAAAATAGCAACCGAGTAATAAAACACCAGTGAAATTATGTATCCCTTAGAAAATGCAACATTATATTTAAAAATGGAAGTACCTATTAGAGATGCCTCGAGAAGATGAGTTCTCCACAGAACCTGATCCATGGGAGTGACTGTCCTGAGCTTAACCCCTCAGTTCTGGATCTTGGCAATGCTCGTCAAGCTTGACACTAACAGAACAGCCATAGTGCATCCAACTGTTTTTAAGGTGGCAGGGCCTCTGCCGGCCTTCAGCTGGTCGAGCCCTTTCATCGTTAGCTCCCTCAGAGGCCCGATTTTCACCATCAACAGCAAGGCCACTATCCCTTCGGCGAATAGGATTAGGAAGAGTAACTGTATCATCTCTGCTGAACCAAAACCCCAGCAAAATCGCCTCTGTGCATGCACTAAGAGTGTGAATCAAAACAAAGTTAGACTAGAGAAGAAAAAGGGAAAGAAGAAAGCCAAAAAGGCTAAAAAAGACAAGACCAAAAAGGCATATCTATGCTCTGTTATTCATTAGCTTATGTGTTGAACATATACATGTATTTTATGTTTGATTGCTATTTATTGTTCTGTTTCAGGATGTAATTAACAACGGCGATTTGTTGAGAGCTACGTCCTTGGAACTGTATGCTCTTTTTCCACATCTACTATTTCTCATCTGTTGCTTGCATGTTTGTCCTTGCTATCTTAAATGCATGGATGCTTTTCCCCATATACTAGATACAAATGTTTCCAAAATCACTTTTATCTGAGTTGAAGAACATAAAATGCGTTATTTTTCACATTTTCTTTGGTTTATTCATACTAATCTCTTCTCAGTATTTCTTCATAATTTACTCATAATGACTCTGTAGGAACTCATCGCTTAAGCAAATGTTCTGGCCTTTAATTTGTATTTGTTAGTGGATACTTCCTGAATCTTCACAGGTCTTTTTGATGTTACTGCATACAGTTTGCTTGCAGATTCTCTTTTTTGCTCTATTTTATCCGCACCCTGTTTCTATTTGTGAGGATAAAAGATGTTAAAAAGAGTTCCAGGCCGGGCGTACTGGAAGTATACAGTTTCTAGATGTTTGGTTAGGAAGTAATTTACTGGTATTGTGCAACTTAGCACTTGGTACATTTCAAGCGTGTTTTTCACCTTGCTTTAGGAATCTCTTTATGACCCATATGTAAATTAACCACAGGTCTCCTGAACCAGCTGAAATGGACAATGTATCTGCATCTGTACATTCTGGTAATGGCTTCAAAGAAGACGATGAACTCGATGAAATGAGACTGATTGAACGTAATCTTAAAGACCTATTAAAAATATAAGATGAGCTTAAACCGAGTTGCCTCGAAGGTAATGGGAAGATCGATAATGACTGAAGGGTATCACATCACAAGGAGCCAGGTTATGTTGTAATGCAGGAGCGTCATGGTGAGTTTCCTTGATAGTTGTTAAATCTATTTCTCGTTGTTTATGGATTTCACAAACCTGGAACAATTCAAGTAAAATATATGATAATTTTTGCTTATGTTTAGAAGATGAGTAATAAGGCTTTAAAGAATATGATACTTTAGAAGGCCATACTATTTCTTTATAAAAAAATGCCTATTCTTACTTTACATTAATTATGGTTTAATATACATATATAACATTCTTCCCTTCATATTTTCATGTCCTTCTGTCCTGGCATATCCTCTTTGCCAAAGTGGATTATATTGAGCTAAATGGCTACTCTATAAAAGATAATTTCCTTGGAAATCATCTGTTCTCTAATGAACGCTCGACAAAAAACATATCAGTCTTGTTTAAGCCAAAATCATTGTTAGAAACCTGATCTTCTTAAGAGTTTGCCTTGACCTATCTTCTCTTTTGAGCCAACCATAAAAAATCGTACCTCTTCAATACTCTGCTCAAATAATTTTTCATGTGTTGAAATTTTACTTGGAGATTAAAGAGCCATGTGTTGGTGTAAGTTGGATGCTCTACTCCAACCCCTTCATTAAGTCTATAGAGTATAGACAACATTTTCTTGACTTTCAAACTACACGAAAGCAATATCATGCACATTTGCAAAATGGGATTAAACTAATCATGATACTATCATCATGTGGTTTATCTTGTTAGAGCATAGTAAGGAAGCAAATAGTTGTATTTCAATAGTAAACCCTACTCAGATATATAGGAGAGGGGACAAGTACAAACTTGATGTAAAACTCTTATGAGCCCAACAATCTTAGGCCCCTAACGGCAATGAAGCATTAATTAATTGACTCTCAGTACTCTACTTCAGCCCGGAGGAGGGAAGAATCACATGACAAACTTGCAAAGATAGATGCAAACATGACATACAAACTAAAATCATATCAAAACTGTTAACACACAGCCCATACAAAAAGTTTCACTCATCCTAATCTCTCACTGTAGGTACCCCCCTCAAGTAGATAGACCAAAGAAAGTATAAGGCATGCCAAAGCCTGTAGAAGAGCAGCAAACAGGTGAGCTTTACAATCAAACTATAGTAGCATCTGGAGTAGCATTAGACATCAGCAGTCAAGAGGTACACACATCAGATAACAGCTCAGTCACTAGCATCAGAGTGGAGTCAGCAGACAGTCTAAAGAGTGTTGAGCTATAGGCAGTAGGTAATCAATGTGTATTAGTAGCATTTTGTTGATGCTATTTTGTTCATGATGAGGCATTGATGAGGCTATCAGGATACAAGTTTTAGACAGATTTGGGGTCCTGAATTTTCTATATCAAAGTGATATGAGTTTGGTTGAGGATACTGATTTAGTGGTCATGTTGTCATGATGATAGATCATTCATTTAAAAAAGCATTCATATATCAAAGAAAATCGAACTGGAATTAGTTTTTTGTGACCTAAGAAACTGCGCTAACCTCGATGGGGAAATAAGTTGGACGTCTTGGCCTTCCAACATTCACACAAGGAAGATTATCTAAATATTCTAAATGAATCCGATGTTTGTTTATAAAGTATTGAGTCACAGTAATTTCCTCCTCATCGTTTTCAGCATTGACCCTTCCCCTGCCGAGCACAAATCTATAAAGGAAAATGATCACGCCCAAAAGTCAAATAGCATTCACCAATTGCCAAGTTCTGACTTTTGAAAGGAAAGAAAAAAACACTCTGTATTGAAATTACCAATGTAAAAAGCCATTCATTACCTTTGTTGGTTGCATGGCAGCTCGCGCAAACCCGTTATCTTGAATTCCATATTCTTGGGTCTGCTAACGATTCTGAGATTTTTCAGCACTCTTTTGGCCTGAATGTGAAAAGGAGACAGATCAAACTATATAAAACACCAGAATACCCTTTATGAATGATATGAGATTATATGACATGGAGCTTACTTACTTTAACCCAGTCAATTTTAGATGGATGCCGAGCATTTTGGTTTTCTATCAGAAAATCAATGAGTGGACCAGGTCTGACGATCATTGTGGTCGAGACGTCTGCAACATGTAAATGGGTAATACCTTTCACCTTTTATAAAACTGGGTGTTATATCAGAGCAAAAACATGAATAACAACTTTATTCACAACGGACAGTAAATTGGAGCGGAATATATGAGTGTATCCCTGACTCCCTGGCACTTACCCATGTTTAAGGGGAGACCGTCTTGGGTTGTTCTAAAACTTGAATGGAACCCTCTGCATCCCATTACACCACCACCCAAACTGGAAAAATTATTTGGATCATCCCTAAAGAAAGACTGGCGAACAATAAGGCAGCCCCTAGACAGACAAACAAACGTTGTTGATATAGCAAGTAAGCACGAAAGGAGAACAAAAAAAGTGGAGGATCCACAGTCATTAATGAGAAGAATGAAATCCACAGACTCCTTGGCAGAACACTATCTGAGGATGATGCCAACCATTTCATGTGGATCCATGGAACATTTATAACTTGGTCAAGGGCAGCCACTACCTGTAGAAAGTACCCTGACATATTCTAATACATTTAATAAATGTCCACTGTCATTAAGCCCAAACTCTCAAGACTTTCAACTTAGTCATTTTTTCCAATGTCAAGCCGCAAATAATAAACTCCATGCCATGAAAATAAAGATCTGATCATAAATCATTTCAGAAAACATATGATCCTCGACACAACTATCTTTGGAAGAATGATAAGACACACAAGGTTCAAGACAAAATAAGAAAGTGCATTAACTTCAGAAAGCATCAATTGTTCTCACAGTACCACTATATTTTGTTCACAAAGGGGGGAAAGCACATCTAACACAATACATATAAAGATAAATATTTGAATGTTCTTCCTTCATTGGTATTGAAACATTTCAAGAGCCTCAAACGCCAGTTTAACCAGATTAAGGAATCCAGATGGATAAACAACACCACCGCTGCTATGCCTACAAGATACTAGTAAAGCATTAGTTTCAAGAAAGTTATGACATATTTGTATATGCATCATAAAGAAAACAATACAAAAAAGCCTCATCCATTGCTGAACTGACCTCATAATTAATTTAAGATATCATTTTCTGAAATAGATGGAGAAGAGGCATAACCACCATCATCCTCACTAAAGTCTAGAAGTTCTTGAAATTTCTGATTGCTGACTATCCTGTGTAGTACATTTTCCTCATTCTCCAAACGTTTTTTTGTGGCACACTTTTCATCTTCAGCTACTTTAAGAGCTTGCTCTTGAACTTTCAAAGCTTCTTCCTTGTCTTTCAATGCCTGGTCTTTTGCTTTAAGTTCATCAAGTAAGGAACTTTTTGTTTTGTATGGCCCTCTAATATCTCTTGGCTTTACACCTCCACCATAACCAGATATGTACTTCTTAGTCTTTGATTCACCATAGACTTTTTCCACAACCTCAATCGGATGAAGAGATGGATCATCTTGTTGGATGCTTATGATTTTTTCCTATAACAAAAAATATATTCATAAGAAATAGATAAACAATATTATGTATTTGCATGCTTACATGAACGTGGGATGACTCCATAGTAGCTAAAGTATCACCCTTCTTGTGGCTTTCAAAGTACATTGTTGCCAAGTCAGGTGGGTTCCCATCTTTTCCTCCCTGTAGTATTACCAACACTAAATATATGCATATCTAAAGACACACAAAATGATAAAAAGTAATAACATATATGAACAACCTTTTGCCATGATATTTCTCTAAGAGGCATGCTACCCGTGCGATGAAGTAACTTCTTGTTCATCCCTTCTCTATTTTTAGAGTTTCTCTTACTTGATGCCTAAAGTTGATATAAGGTCCACATTGATAGAAGAAGAAAAGTTAGGAATTTAAGTACAAGTAACTTGAATTGATGTAAAGGTTCATAATTTATTAGGTTACCATGAACTTTTCACTATGAAAAATCTCTTTTACAAGCCATTCCCAGTCACTGTCAACTTCAATAGCCATATGTTTCTTTAGTAGTTGTTGTTGCATGTCCATTCCCTTTACTGTTTGATGCATTGACGCCCTCCACTTTATCCATAATTCTTTCAAATGTTTTAGAGTGAGAGCTTTATAATCTTCCATGTTGTTGTTTGAGAATTTTTCCTAATACATGTTTAATACCACAAGGACATTAATACAACATGAATGTCTACCAAATGAAGATAACAATAAGGTTATGAAGAGTTACCACAACTGCAACCCACATGTGATCTTTTTGTCTATCGGTAACATCATTTTATGAATGCACTTTTATTGGACAGATGTTACGATCACGAACAATTCTTCCCAAATGTCTACTCTAGACCTTGTGATTTTTTCCAATAGGGCGACCTAAATAGAAGGTAATATCTAACTTGGGGCCTTCTCTTAGTCTAGCCACTTTTTTACATTTGTTACGTCCTCGACGTCTGAGTGCCTTTTCAACAACATTGGCTGTAATCAATAAAGTAACAAGAAGCATTCAGATAATATTGTATCAAAAAAAAATAGTGTATGTATTTATGAAACACATGTACACAAGAAACACATAGCCTTTCAAGCACTACAAAACACAAAGGAGACATAACCAATGATACATATGAAAATTGCTGAAAAAAATCAGTTGCCTATAAACACTATATATCATAGGTCAATCATCTAATATATATAAAATAGAGTACTTATGATAAAGGAAATTGATCATACACATTGATTCATCATTGATGGTATGAGAGGGTATCACTTCCGTATCCATATACTCCTCTTGTTCAGTAGGATCTTCCTCAAAAGGTGTAGGAACAAATTCAGTTTGGGAAGGACCATTTGCAGTTGGAGGAGCATCACAAGCTGGAGCATTTTCAGTTGGAGGATCAACATTTTCAGTTGGAGCATTTTTGGTTGGAGGATCATCATTTTCAGTTGGACCTGGAGCAACTATTTTTGACATAGGAACTATCCTAGCTCGAGGGACAATATTACTTTGTTTGGAAGATAAGCTATTCAGAAAAGACAAATGTTTGTCACTTGACTCACTAACACAATGGATTCTCCCTCCTGTATGATTTAACAACTGACTTCTAATTTGTAATCCATGAGCACGTCCCTTCCCAATAACACTTAATTGTTGCGGCGAGATGAACTTCTTAGACTTAGACGTAGCCATTACATCTTTCTCATTTCTTGATGTGCCTGTAACCAACTTCCTGCATCATCACCAAGCTAGTAATAAATATGACTATGTAAAAAATCAACATAAATGAAAAAGCATCACATAGAATGTAAAAGACATGAATTATGTACGAATATAACTATTCTGCAGCACACCAAATACTGGTTGAAAATGAAATTTATTACACTAATAAACATAAATGACAACATTATATGATTTAACACTCAGAACATCGAATGAAATATGAAATACATAAGTTCTACTAAAACAGATGTTATATGTTTACAAGAATTTATACAAGAAAACTATTCTAAATAATATTATCAAATAACAATGGGATCTTCTTGTGCATAATCCATATCATCAACTAGCTCCAACTTGTCTTGTGGATCCACCTTTGTCACAATATGCCAACCCTTATTGATGTGATCTTTTGCATAAAACACTTGTGATGCTTGAGTAGCTAATATAAATGGCTCAAAAGTTTTCCAAATACGTTTGTAGTCAACACTTATGAAACCATACTCATCAGTCTTTAGTCCTTTAGCAACATCAAACCAATCACATTTAAATAACACCACTCGCTTACTGCCCAAATATTGCAATTCTATAATCTCAATTAATTGAGCATAGTAATCTCTATTAGTTCCACTGCCATCATCACCAACCACGGTCACTCCACTGCATTGTGACCTTGATCTTTCCTCATGAGACTTGGTCTGGAACCTATATCCATTAACTACATAGCCATAAAAACATGTCACACATTTCAGCGGACCACGTGACAGTGAAAGCAACTCATCTGTCTTCTTGTTGTTATCATTCTCATGTTGATCGCCAATCTAAAAAATAGTTTAGAAAAATCAAATCAAAGTAGTGTATATACATTATAAAAATAAACTTAATAGACCAACTTACTTTCATCTTAAACCATTCAATGAAATTCTCATTTAAATCCATAATGGATATTTGATCTGGTTCAACTCCTTGAATTTGAAAATATTCTCTTGAAAAATTGAAAATGTATGACATAAAATTATTAAATTGAAATAGAAAAATTAGCAATTAATGTCTCACAAACATTTTGAGAATCGCTTACTCAATGAATGACTTGACTTCCTCACAATTGTTTAAGATATATATATGAGCTTTCTCCCACTCAAGTGCATCAAGGTCTCTTGTTGTTGCACATCCTAATCCTCTCCCCTTATATGAAAAAATAGATAATATAGAGGATTCATTGACATCTTCATCATAATTTCTATCAAGACGATTGAACTTTGTCTCTATAGTATGCAAATATCTTGAACACAGATTCATGCATTCTTCTGCTATATAACCTTCTGCTATGGAACCCTCTGGACAACATCTGTTGCGAATATAGGACTTTAATGTGCATAGATATCTCTCTATTGGATACATCCAGTGATCATGAACAGGCCCACATAACATAGCCTCATGTGACAAATGAATAGGCAAATGCAACATCACGTCAAAAAATGATGGTGGAAAAATCTGCTCCAACTTACAAAGTGTAATCAGAATTTGAGCTTCAATTTGCTTAAGATCTCCCATATTTAAGCACTTACAACCCAAAATTTTAAAAAAACTAGACAACTCAACAAGTGGTTCATAAACATCTTTGGGAAGAAGGCCACGCAATGCAAGAGGGAGTATGTGGTGTAACAGAATATGATGGTCATGACTCTTCAATCCTAAAAGTTTATTTTCTTTAAGGTTCACACATTGTGAAATGTTTGAAGAAAAACCATCTGGTACCTTTAAGTCCTTCAAAAATCTCAGAAACTTATGTTTCCCATCTTGAGATAATGTGAATGATGCATCAGGCAGTATTGTTTTCCCTCCACTTATCAATGGGTGCAGCTCTTGTCTAATCTTCAAAAATTATCTAACTTTGATATTAAACACATCAATATTGTGGATTACACCTATGCCCATAATGTCGCACCACTTCACGGTAGGCAAATACCTGATATTAAGAGAAGTGCATTGCAAGGAAGCACAGACACTTCTAGAAAGCCCCCGTGTCTGTGTCGGATGCGTTTTGGACCAGGACACTTCCCGGACATGGCCCAAAATGTTTTGGGCACGGCTGGGATGTGTCCAGTTCATTTTGGTTTTTTTCGACACCCCAGACACAGCTGGACACAACCCGAACACTTCCTGGACATGTCATTACAGCAGCTGCTGCTGTAATAGCCTATTTTACAATGCAAATGTTGAATATACAGCTACTGTTATGTCCTATTATTGAGAAAATATAACATAGAGCTCATATATGATCACAATTACAAGCAAATCTGTTGGAAAAAAATAATATGTAAAGTCTAAGCTGAATTAGATATTATGAATCAAATCATGCTCTAATAAGTTAGTTAAATGAGTAATATGAACTCGTATATATAAAAAATCTGTAATATACTATATTTACATAAATACACGTTTATTTTTCTTCTTCACATTGTCTCTACTACACACACACAAAGACACACCTCTATATGCTTATAAGATTATATATACATAGATACGTTGATCTGGATAAATTTGAAAACATATTCCAGTTAATACATCATACACCCACATATATGTATACATTAAAAAAATATTTTCCCTCATCCAGTGTCGTGTTCGTGTCCTATATTTTTTAAATTTGCTGTGTCTCGTGTCCGTGTCAGTGTCCGTGTCTGTGTCTGTGTCTAGAAATGTGTTTGTGCTTCCTTGGTGCATTGCAAACTAAATGTTTAATTGTTTAACCTATGGTCAAAACCACAATCAAACCTATCATGGAGATAAAAGGGAAATAATTTGAGAAAATTAGCCCAAGATAAGTCATTTATTTGAAAGAAACACTACACTGGAAGTTTGCAATATTGGTAATCTTGCATGATACTGACAGAAGTCATCACCCTATGCAAGAGCTAGAGGAATACCTACCAACACTCGTTTGTTAACCCACACCTCGGCTTTCCCCATGCATCATGTATCCTATGCGAGAGGAGGTCTGAGATAGAATGTATGAGGTACCGTGCTAGATACATTTATGGAAGAGTGAGATTTTCAACCTGATTGATAGTATGTGAACTCCTTATGTCTATTGTTGTTCTCACTTTTCATCCCAAACTAGTGAATAAATAACTAAACGAACACTCATTCCACAACCTTATATATAATAGGTATTGAAACTAAAATTGACTATTGGAAATCATATTCTAAAACAATATATGTTGTGTGACTGAACTCATGTATGTTGGTCCAAGTGATGTTGTATGAATTTGGTGCTAATAGTTCTCTGTCTACTAACTAGCTTCTTGAAAGAGCTACAATGAAGTTGTGTTTATCCAGACTCAACCTCAACCAATAATCATAAGCTTTTGGCTTTCTATGATGGGTGAACAATCACACAGAGGTTCACAGCATATTCATGACATCTTCAAAATCTTCAAAGCATAACGATAATATGCATGAAAATAATTTAAACATCTTTCGTACTACAAATGGAAGTTGGTTTCTAAGAAAATTTAAATATAAATTTTGGTGAGTCTGTGTAGTAGTATTAGGTGAGTTTGTGTGCCTAATATTAGATTTACTTCCTACAAGAAGTTTTATTAGTATCAAGTGATATGTAGAATGTGAGTTTTTTGTGCTAATAATATGCATTAGTTCCTGACTCGTAGAATTTTAAGAGATGATCATCTCGGCTATTGCAACTAGGGATCTATTGTTGTGTGAAATGATTACAAGGTCAAGTTTGAGATAAAACAATAGAGCACATAACACGTCCAAGACATTAAATTTCATAAGATAGTGTTAATTTAATAAACCTCTTCTATTAATTTGAGTAAACCTCTTGTGTTAATTTTAGAAGGATGGGAATCTTGTGGTATTTTTTAGGTCCTATTAAATTTGCATTTGAAGATAGTGATGTTAGTTTGAGATATGAGGATCTCTACTTGGTGTTGGACTTATGGTTTTCGTCTCTTGTGGTTAGTGGTATGTTTATAGAGTGGTGAAAGGTCATCATTGATTCACATTTTAGTGGTCTGCATTTCAGTAGTTTACTCATGTTATTATCTTTAATGTTTGAAAATTATACTGACCACTTCTGTAGACTGACCAGTCTCCTTTTTTAAAATCTAACCAATCATTACACTCTATTTTTAATGCTCAATATTTTTATGATTCTCTCTCTTCCAAGAATACACTTCATACTATATGTGTTTATTGTAATATATACAATGTTTCTATCATATATCTCTATGACAATTTTTTGTATATTATACATCTTCTTAAATTCCCATAATCTTAATATATGAAATCTTTATGACAAAACCATAACCACGAAACACATTTATTATAATGGGATATGGAGTGATCGTCTCATGTAGAAAATCTCCAACGAGATCACAAAATCTAAAAATATGCATCTCAACTCTTTTTTCCATGTGTCCTCCACATAATATAACTAAATATACTTTTATAAAGATAAATGGTACCATAGTAGATAATATCTTAACTAGGTACATGTTTATTGTACTTTATAAAAATGATATTAATCATTAAATTGCTTAATATTTATTATGTGAAGTCATTTAAAGATAACAAAACAACCAATTTTATAGCTAATAGATAAAATGTCAAAAAAAAACTATACAACTGTAAAGTGTTTCTAACTTTATTTTTTACATGTGTGGCATGTATGTGTTGACTAGTCTGGTCTAAAATAGTAATTTATTTATTTTTCAGTTGCATGAGTTCTGCCGCTGATAGATCCTAAAAGAAAAATATCTACCGTAAAAGGAATATTACTTCATAAATCTGCATAACTATCACTACATAGAATGATTTACTACCCTAATCACATTTTTAAAAAATTTCCCATATGTGATTGATTTAGCTTCTAATAAATACCGATAGCTAGCATATTTGTTCTTTGTCCACATACAATTGTAAGCATTCTCCCATTAGATATCCTAAAAGAAAAACATCTAAGTAAAAAAGGAAGATTACTGCAAAAATATGCATGGCTTCAACTAAATAGCATATTTTACTACCCAAATAAATATGTAAGAAATTTTCTATATGTGATAAATGTATATTATACCAAATATGCTTCTTCAGTTACTTATGTCCATAAATTTATTTTTATTAAATGCTTACTACATCAAGAATATATTGTTTCTTGACTCTCAATTATAATTAATAGTAAAAAATATGCATTAATAAAACAAGACTATCGACTAATAATGGGCTTATTAGGGATTATGAAGTGACCTTGGAAAAATGCTTTTTCATCCAAAGTGGTGTTAGAAATAATAACATGAAGAATAAAGAGTACCAATGAGCATGCATAACATACATAAGAAGAATCTACTGCATTAAAGATTTCGAACAATTTTGAACACTATACAACTGCTAAATTTTCTCCCGTGAATTGGTTTTTTTTCTCCTTCGCACACATGGATCACAAAATCTACAAGACTTCTAAATTGATGTTTGTCAAAATTTCAAAATTCAGAAACCTATGTTGTGATAGTCGGCAATCTAAAACCCACAATTCACAAAAAGACACATCACAAAAGACCCACCAACAATAACAATCAATAGTTGAGTCAGTGTATTCACATGAATAGATCAAATAAGTAAGACAAATATGAAATAACATACCATGTAGCTGCGCTAGAAGTAAACATCAATCATATTTCCTTCCTTGTCATAGTCTTGCAGTGGTAGCCTCCTACTCAAGCCCTCCCTTCCTCCTGCCAACTCCAGAATGTCCGTGGCGATGTGCTCTGCCCACAACACCTACATTCTTACTTCTCCAGCTAAAATCCTCTAAGAGTTTGACTTCAAATCACTTTCTACACCTCTACCACCTCTCCCTCTACCGTTTCCATCCCAAAACCACCACTAATTGAGCCTCCATCTCCATTTTCATTCTCCACCTCACCTACATCAACCCCCACACAAAAAATCACCAAATTCCATCCATTTTTGCCCAAAACCTCCAACCAATCCATCCTCCATCATCCAAGAAACCTTCCTAGCTATTTCCACCCATTAATCAACCTCCATTTCACCCTCTCCACAAAAATCCAAATTTCACAGCCCTACCACCACCTCCATATCCAAGCAAATGAAGGGAAATACTAAGGAAGTGAAGAAGAGGGCTCAAAAGAGCCTTGAGATGATCACCGCAGGCAAGGTGTGCACTAAGAGAGCCTCTTCCCAGGTCTCCATGCCTTCCCACACTCCCTCACCATCCAGTTCCATTACCCAATCACTCCCCCACTCGATGTTCGTGAGTGCATCCCACACCCAGTCATCCGACAACCACCACATCACAGACGAGCTGTATAGGGAAGAGGAGGAGGAGGAAGCATTGTAGGACAACATCGATGACATGATCGATGAGGTTGACCCATAGGTTATAACCTACCAAAAGTGGGGCAAGGGGGATGCATCCCCATCTTCATCAAGGCTACCTCCAAGGACTACACCAGCATGACACTCTACCTCCTCATTGGGGGAGAGACCGCAGTAGCAGCCACAAGAAAGGTGGCAATTGATGATAGAAGAAGAGGATCAAACACATCAATACCATGAGCAACAGGTACCGCTAAATCTTTACACAAGCTCATGGTCAAAATCCTACAAGGTTGAAGAAGATGATGATGATACTATTGAAGAAGGAATGGAATTTGAGCCAGAAGACACTCTGGAATACATGTAGGTAGATAGATTAAAGGGGTTTGGCAAAACTCCTCAGGGAACGACTTATGGAAGAGGATAGAGCTAGATGCAAATCACACCCATCTTCCCCGAGTGCATGTCTAGGAGAGTGATCTCCACTAGTATGGGTGTGAAATGGTAATTGAAGACTTGGGAATCAAAGCAGATGTGGTAAGGAGACTGAAGCAAGTCAGTTTGTGGAAGGTTCTCTTCTTAGCACAAACCAGATATGTTGAGTTGACTCAGCAATTTTTTGCCACATTAGAGAAGATCAAGGTCAAAGGGGAGGAACTTGTCAATTTCTCAATGTTCAACAAAATGCACACTTTGACTGCTTCAGAACTAAATTGCATCTTTGTAAAGAACCCTCAAGAAGATGAAAAGATGGGTGATGGCTTATTAGAGAGGGAGGTCAACTTGGACTATGCTAAATTCTGGCACGCCATGACAGTAGAGTGAAAATATAGCTGGAAAGTCCAAGACTATGTACATCAGCAACCCCTTGATCAGATACACATAGAAATTCATTGCCAACACCATTTTAGGGAGGTATGATAATCAAGGCAACATTTCACAAAAAGACCTCCTGGTGCTATATGCTATAACTAAAGAACAACACATCAACTTAGGGTCACTTTTGATTGATCATATGAGGACAATACCCTTCAAAAGCAAAACTTCATTTGTCATGGGAGGGATTGTGACCTCAATTGCCATTGCCCTAGGTTTTGATGTTACTGGTCTTAAAGAGGCAGAGGGATCTCAGTTTGTTGATCTGAAGTATCTTGTTCTCTCTCAGATGATTACAATAAAAAACAAGAAGTTGATCTATAGTGTGACATCCATAGCACCACAATTTTTGTAGCTGCCCTATCATTCTACCCCTCTCCTCTCTGCTTTGGGGGTCCGTGACTTACTACATGACAAGCCGAACAGATGGAAGCAAGCTAACCCCTAAGAAAATTTCAACCCCATTGCTGAACAAGAAGAAGAAATAGCATACTCGAAAGCACAACAACAAGGGGAAGAGGGAGGAGAACAAAGAAGAAATCCCCGAAAGGTAAGAAGAAGGGATGAGGCAACATCCCAGCTTTACAAAACCCTTAGTGAATGCATATGATATGCCATCCATCTATGCACAACTGGAAGGCATCCAGAAGACACAACAAGAAATGTAGCTCATATAATAGTACATGTGGCAGGACCAACAATAAATGCATCAACATGTCAACCACTTGTACCACTACCACCCTACGCAAGCACAGAGAAACCCCGAATGGGATGAAGACTTTTGGGGTGGTATTTTGGGATACCAGGAGACCTACCCTGTAATATCCTCAAATTTTGGTAAAATTAAACTATAAAATACGATGCATGAATTAATTTGATAATTCCTCAATGATTTTATTGGTGGAATAGTAATGTTAATTGCCTTTGTCAAACAAGTGCTTTTGGCACAAGACAAATAGATAAAAGGAAATGCATGCATTAATAAATAGTAATGATATTGATAAACATTTTTTTCTTCAAAGGAGAATAAAGTTTATAATGTGTTAAATAGTTAAAAGAATGTGTATCTTTCCATTATTGGAAACACAATGGTTGGGACACCAAATAGTGTTACCTTGGGTTCCCTTTTTGGTATGTTGAAAGATAATTACAATATAAAATAATAAGAGGATTTCAAGGATAATCCAAGATAATAGGTGGCTTACATATTTAATTAAAGGGTTATCCACCTTTCCTTGGAAGCCATATAAAAAGGCAGAATGCAAGTTTTCTAAAAGAAAATAAGAAGTTTGGTATGTAAGGGATACCCAACGAAGCCTGATATTTGAAAAAGGAATTGATAAGGTATCATGAAGGGAGGATTGTAGTTAAAGAAAATATGGTGGGCCTTATCTAATCCCTTCATGCCTACGTTTCCTATGCGAGGAGTCCATCTACCTTTGGGAAGGAATAGATGCGGGTGTTTGTTTCCTTGGCTATCACGTATGGAAAACCTTCCCGACTTGGGGAGATTGTGATTCGCGCTGGTTTTCATTCAAGCGTACGTAACCCTTAGGGTTCCTCCAGGAATATATATATATAGAGCACTAGGAGTCCGTGCCTCCATCTCACACGACACATCCAACCCCTGTGGTCCTTGGGAAGGAGACGACACCCAATGTGCAGACTTGTGAAGGAAGATCCTCCTCACGAGGAGGAGGAGTAGGTCAGAGCTATAGCCAGAGGCGGCATGTAGAGGCCTTACCTTTGTGGTGGCACATGCAGGCATCTCCGGTCATGCATCCGAGGGCGTCAGGGGTGCAGGGCCTTTCTGCTAAGACCAGCGTGGTGCAGAGACCTGCATGGTGCAGAGACCTGCACAGTGCAGAGACGCAGCGGTGTCTCAACCGGGTCATGCGGACGAGGAGGAGACTGATGCAGATGGAGAGGAGGGTTCTCCATCGACACTGGCACAACATCAAGAGTTCCATGGGGTGCCCTACCGCACGAAGGCAACAGTGAGCCGAGCCAAGGCGCGAGGAGCCGACTGCCGCAGGCTGGCCAACCACAGCGTTGAGATTTGCAGGCAGGCCGACATCCCGACGGCGTGCTGAGCGAAGAGGAGGAGGGCGATGGCTGCAGGTGGTGATGGAAAGGCTTTTCCATAAGTGAGAATCGACGCCATCGGATGCACTACAGCAGGCGTCGAGGTCACGCAGGTATGCGTGTCCGTGGTTGCGCTGGGCGCGGCTGTGCCTTCATGGCAGCAATATGGGCAGGCGGGGTCGAGGTGAAGGAGTCGGACCAAGGCTGGTCATTCTCCATCCGACGGTGGCAGCCATGCGGCGTCACCGTGCCTGTGTTGTCACTTCTGAGGCGCTAGCGCGGGTCCGTCCATCTGCGGCGTCTCCAGCAAGACATGTATGCGTGAAATCATTTGCGTGAGGAAGAAGCAAGGACCCGGTTTAGGTTGGTGGGTAAATGGATCAAAACCCTGATCCGCGAATCAGTAAAAGAGGTAATAGAAAAGGAAGCAAGCTCGCTGACGTGTCAAGCCATGATTGGCCCAAATAAGGTTAGTTTGCAAAATTCATAAGTAATGATTGGTAACTCGGAATATAGTGAAACCATATATCAAATTGATCAGGAGGACGAGAGGAATCCAAATAAAATAATATCAGAATCTGATAATGCTTCTTGTTCTAAAAGTGTATGTGGTGTGATTAGTATAAAGGGAAAACCTAGATTTTGCTTAATCTAGTGCTTAATTAAATAGATTCATTCATGTTAGGCTAACACCTGATCTTGCCATGTATAATAATTAAAACCTTGATAATGTGGAATAATGGACGATTCCATCTTATTCATGTTGTTTTAGGGTTCGAAACCAATGTGAACATCTTGATATAATCTTAATGCCAGAAATGTGATTTAGGTGTCACAAGTAGTTTGATATGCTTAATTTGACAATTAGGGTTTCACCTAATATGCATAATGTAATTAGTAATCTTGGAAACCATGATATAATAGAATTAGGGTTTGTCACCCTGATCCTTAGTCCAAATGAGAGATAACCTAAAGCCTAGTTTAGGAGCGAATCTAGATTTGCATAATGTAATGGGAATACACGGTGACACACACATAGTATGCTTTGTTTCAGATACTGGTTGATTACATGGTTGGTTGATTGGATGTTTGGATGCACTCTTAAAGTACATGCTAGATCTACATGGTTTCTGTGATGACATAAGGTACGTGGTTACGCTTATGAATACTTGTATTGAATTCCAAGATTGTCGATGTTTCTCGATGAGATTGAATGACAAATAAACTGCTTGCTTGTTTATTTAGTTATTGCAAACTATAAAGTGCATATGAGTATCATGTAAAGTAAATAATAGTATTCTGAACCCTGGGTTGGACTGATCTTAAGGGTAATGCACATGAGCCCCGGAGGGACAGTGATTACACCTGAGGTAGTTGACCAGATATGGGTTAGAATATGAAAAACAAGTTTATATTCTTATGTGTAAGATAAAGATGTTTGCTCATATGTTACTTGTGATTATTGTTTGAACCCATGTACCAGTATAGAAATATACTGATCATGTATTTGTTTATCGGCGTTTTAGGTATCAGATATACTTGATTCGTGGACATGAGGGTACAATTAAAGATGATGAAGACACTACAGTTTAATCATGAAGGTTTAGTCTTAATGGTATATCTTCACATATATAAAAGTTAATTCTGTTTAAAAGTTATGTAACTCCCTAGAGGAGCTTTTTCTGCAAACATGTAAATATTTGATCATTAATGGAAATTGTTTACTATTTTGTATTATTTCATGAATCTGATCTTGGAGTATATGATTAATGATCTGCAACTTTAAGGTCTTTTAGACACTCAAAAGGGTGGGTCGTTACATACCCTCCCCCTCAGGGCACTTATTGGGGGCATTACTACCAATTCCCTCCAGCCCATCTAGGGCCTCCACCGCGTCAGCAGCACCAACCAGACCATCCTGATCAACCAATATAGGGAGATATGCCCTTTGATTCACAACACCAGCCATGAACTTCACCCTACTATCCCTAAACTTGAGTTTCATACTAAGGACAACATGATTTAAAAGCTTGGGGTGGTAGGGAAGTATGCACCACCCTATCTTGATCTCTCATTTTTGTTTGCACCTATCTTACCCGATTCTTAGAATTGCTTGCTTTTACCCTTGTTAGTTTAGATTTCTTCTTGCTTGCATCCATGCATACGTGTAGTTCAATTTCATGCATTTTAGCATAATTTTTCAAAATTTTCGCTCTCCATGCCATGCATTGCATTCTCATGTAGTTTTTGGTAATTTTTGTGTTTTAAATTAGAATTTGTTGTTTTATGCTTAAAATTCCCTAAATGCAGGTTTAGATGAGATCGATTACAAATTGGCACCATTTTGGCCAATTTTGCCCAAATTTAGATATTCTTGCCTAAAAGCATGTTTTAACTTAATCCCCAATGTTTTGAACTAAAAATTTGGATCTTTGACAAATGCATGTCATTTTCTTAGATTTTTTTACTATGTGGTCTTGATTGTTGACTTTTTACATGTGCACCATTTCTCTCAAGTTTGTGAATGTTTCAGTTGAATTGTGAATTGAGCAAGCTATAAATGCTTAGAGCCTATGGAACCACTTGATATAAATGTGAATCTCATGTTGTTCAATCATCTGGTGTGATATCATTTGATGAAGTTTTGGATTAGTTTTCATGTCGGAAATCTTATGTTGAGGACTACACTAGTGACCCCGCTTTGACCTGACTCTTCTTTCACCATCTTCATACCTCTCCGCCTCCATGAAAGGATGCCTTATATCACATATTCAACCTTGACCACCTCTGAAAATTTCGAGTGGCCATATCTACATCCCCCCCGCTTCACTCTATCCACCATGTGCCCTACCTACACCAAGGGCAAAAGAAAAGAAAAAAAAAAAAAAAAATAAAAAGATGCTCATGTTTAAGAGCATCTAAATAAAGAAAAGATGAGTGTGCAAAAACACTCCAATCTCTTACTGCAATCCTTTCTTCCATTTTTATACCTGTTGAGCTAGAAAACATAAAATCTAGCTCACTTTACCATTTCTACAGCCATGTGGGTCATTTGGTGTGGTTTGAGACATAAGATTGAATGCATGAAAGTGAAACAACACTCCTAGTCATCATTGATTAATGCCAACATGAAATGATTTACCCAGAATTGCATGAAGGACATATTGAAAGCTTGTGTATTCTATGCTCTATATTTGAAGTTTGTATGCTCAATTCTCGTTTCATGATTGGTATGTGATAGAGGAGAGGAGAGAGGTGGAACACATGCACTTTGTCACTTTCAAGACTATTTAGTCAATAATCATCTTTTGCTATACATTTATCACTCTTGTTTATTGAAAGAAATTGAAGAGAGAGAATAAGTTGTAGCATACTCGAGGACAAGTATGTTTTAAGTTTGGGGTGGTGATGCAACCCTATTGTAGGGCTCCATCCCATGCCTTTTTGCATGATAATCACATCTAAACAGTTTAGATAACAAGTTATTCCCCTCAATGTGATCTTTTATGATAAATGCACTTATGCCTCCTTTTGTGTGTATTTCAGGGCACTTATGCATGCATTGATGCATGGGAAAGAGATGAAGGATGTCTATGGGGTCTTACACCCCAAGAGTGGACCTATTTCTTCCCCAAGCTGTCCTTGGATGCACAAGAGCAATTCAAAGAAAAAGGAGGCTAGATGAAGAAGATGAAGCAAAGATCAACACCAAAAGGCCCAAAACGATCATGGTACATCCACCACGGCTGTGGTAATTTTTGCACAAAGAGCTTCAAAGTCAACAGGGAATGTGCTCAAGTTACACATGAATGACCACGGCCATGGATCTCAAAACGGTCATGATCACTGAAGACCCCACGATCGTGGCCCCCAGAATGAACGTGGCCAACACACTCCAACTCGCCTATGGCCATCACCTCACCCTTGGTGAATTATGGACAAAGTTTCCCAAAATCAACAGGGAAGTGGTCCATTTTACACGTGAATGACCACATTCATGGACATCACCACGACTATGGGCCTTGAAGACCGCCTCGCATGTGGCCTCCTCCTCCAACACGACCATGGTACCCCACACGGCTGTGGTACCTCTTACCCAGCACGACTGTGGCACCCCACCACGACTGTGGTCACCCCATATACATATTGTTTCCACTCCATTTCCCACCTCGTTTGTTCCATACTGCCATGACCATGCCATGCAACCCCCACCACGGCTGTGGCACCTCAACACGACCGTGGTGACCACATAACCCTACCGATTTTTACCACTATTTTCCCTACTTTGCCCCTACTTACCCTAGTGCTTCCCCACCACATATATATAGATAGGTGGCAGCCACAACATGGAGGTTACACTCCCCCCAACTGCCATTACTCCTCCTCACCCTCTATTGAGCATTCATTGCATTCCCCATGCATTAATGCTCTCCACCCACCATTTCCACCTCATCTCCACTGTAGAAACCTAGTTTTCTAGGTTTTCTACCATATCCCCCTCCATTTTCATGTCCATATTGCTTGTTGTTGACCCTGTATCGACAAAGGTGCATGTGTGAGCATAATTCAGTAGCATTATGTGTGCCCCTGGTCTTCCATATAGGTTGTGAGGAAATGGAACTTCTGGGTCATACACCCAATATGGATCTGTAGTGTGCTGATTTGGTGACTCCTTGATAACATGTTCAAGTTTCTTTAGAGTAGAGATAAAATTCACTTGATGATGTTGTTGCTTTGTCTCTATGCTCCCCCTATATCCCCACTGAATGGGCTTCTTAATGGACGTGAACTCCCATATCAGCTAAGAGATCTTTTTTTAAATGATGCGAATATGAGCCCCTTGGTTTTGTTGGAACCCTTTTTGTCTGGTCCAGTAAGGCCTCATTCTGACTCATTAACCTGCCTAGCATGTTTTCAATTATATCTATTTAACATACCCAAATTTAGGTAATTATCACCTTTACTTTTTATTTTAATATTTTATGGTAAACCCCTTTTATTATATTTGTGTGTACTGGAAAGTTAGTATCTTTCAAATATGAGAGTTTAAGATAAACATATATATATTTGAAGCCTTAATACAAGAAATAGGATATATTCATTAGATTTGGGATTGATTGTGCAAAATTGTCAAATTAAAGCATTTAGGATAAAATTTGTCTTCTAGATTTTTCCTATGGGTAGTTTTGGTTAAGAGAGTTACACACGAAATTTGGTTAGCAAATAATAAAGGAATGTAATAATATAAAGAAAATAAACCTTTCCTCAAATTGGGTGTTTCATGCATTAAAGTTCTCCAAAAGGTAAATTTGACTCCAAAATTAGATTTTATGGGTCATTATTACCTTACCCTCCAAATTTTGCTTTATTTGGAGGTTATGTACTCATCCAAATTGAAACCGAAAGAAAATAAATTAATTTACTCCCACATTATTAAAAATTACATTTAAATATCACACCGAGTTTGGAAACAAGAGTGAATCGCATGAATTTCTGGCCATGGGATCGTGATAGGATGACTCGCCATTCATCACCTACCTCTCGACGTGAATGGAAACAGGTCGCCGACAATGCGTTTGGTAAAATCAATATTTTTTCTCTCAATTCTCAACCGTCTCTAGAAATTTCTTCTCCAATAGATTCATAACACAAATGTGCACCAACCGATCCATTACATGTGAGTTTTTTTTCAAGTAATTAAGTTTTTCCCAATTCTCCTCTCAAGGCACTCGTACCCCACCCTCTCTCTATCCATAGGGATGAACCCTATATATGTTTGACCTCTCCTAGGGTTTCTCATCATTACGAGCAATCTTCCTCTTAAGAAAATTTCTCATACTGTTGCATTTTGATCTACTGCCAAGATACTTTCCTTCACTGACTTCAGTGCCTCTCATGAGTAGTTGGCTTCACCAGTCTTTGATTTCATCTAGAGCTGAGATTGGGAAGCTTTGTTCTTTGTTGCTATACCTACGGATCGACGAGTTGATGACGCAATATGTTTTCCCCAAAATGAGCTTAGGTTTTTGCTTCACAGCTTGTGGCCATGGCTGGAACATGAGGAAGGGGATAACTCCCTTGGTGCTTTTCCATTTTTACCCTCATCCCTCTTCCTCCTTTCTTTTTTTTGCCTGAGGGCGGTTAGGAACTTTTGCCCTCGATATTTTTTCAAATTGGGCGAGTTGGTGCCTTGCTGGCAATGGGCCTAGGCTGGTTGGCCGCCCTCAATTGGTCCAACTCAGAATAGTTGACCTATTGACTGGGACCTATCCATTAACATGGATTTCTGGTGCTTTTTAATTGGTCAAAACTTTCAAAAATCATAACCTTCTCTCTACTTATCCAAAATTTACAAAAAAAATATGTTCTAGAATTCATAGAATTTTCTCTACATTTTGGTATTGATTTAAATTCCTCATTTACAAGTTCTAAACATTTGTTTTTTATGTTTTAAAATCTTCAGAATGTCACATTAATTATTAAAAATAGTTTTTAAAATATAAAATTGAGATCTTGGAGTCACATCCATGATCGCTAGCCCTAAACTAACTCTCTAAGATCTAATCATGTGTTAATCTAAGTTTTTAGTGAAGATTTGAGTTTTAGAGTTTTATCTCACTTATGATTTTAGAAATAGCCAAAGACAAAACCACGGGTAATAAAGTTTTCATGAATTCATCAAAAGACTATGAACTCATTTTTAGGTCTTTAACATGAGCCTACCTAGAGTTTTACCGATGGATTTGGATTTCTTGGGTTTTCCCATACATATACATAAACCCTAACTGATGGATCTGAACCTATATGTAGGTTGTGTTGACTTTAGACTTGGAGGGTTATGATTCAATCCCTGATTTGACAACTCAAGTTAAGCTATGTGCATTTTTTCTATTATTTAGGCACTACTATTTTGACCAAACATACTTTCCCATATGAGGCATGAGTAGATATCACTACAAGAAAAGAAGGCATTAACGACCAAAATAACGACAAAGTTAATTCTTTATCATAACTGTTATCCTAATCGTGACCATAAAATTTTGTTTGCACTATTAACACACTTAATAAGGACCAAATATATTATCCATCCTAAATGTCATGTCTATTCCGTCGCTAAAATTATTTTTTTTATACCTTATTTTTTGAACTTGCTTTCTTAAATTTGACAAATTTTAATTTTTTTCCTTAAC
This sequence comes from Alisma plantago-aquatica, assembly GCA_963693085.1. Taxonomy (NCBI): domain Eukaryota; kingdom Viridiplantae; phylum Streptophyta; class Magnoliopsida; order Alismatales; family Alismataceae; genus Alisma; species Alisma plantago-aquatica. Next base: position 747,979,567 of record OY856412.1, read on the forward strand.
CTACTACATCTATCCGAACTTTGGGATGAAATCTATTCTCCCGCATTTGCCCACCCCCATCAATGCTTGTAGAATGCCCCAGCTAACTGACATTCCGATTGCCGCGCAACAAGTTCCCGATCTAGCTAGTCACCCACAAACACTAATCCACTCAGCTCCATCTTCGGCTCCCACTCCGAGAGCCGTTGTTCTCCCAGTCATTCCCAGCACGCCCAAGCGCAAGGAGAGCAGTAGATCCGTCTGCCCTACACCACTCTCTGCGCCCTCTTCCCCATCGCTCACTCGGCTTCTGGTTCTCTCCCACTCTTCTTTATCCTGGCGGTATTTTGTGGGTAGGCTCCAACAGACTACGGCAGATCTATTGCAAAGAGGCAAGCACAATCCCAGACAGCGAGACTCCAGTAGATGACGACTGGAGAGCTGACGACTGATCCAGTAAAAAAAGAGAAGTGGCGACCAGAAAGGTGAGTAGGAGGTCACCATTGTCAGTGAGGGACCTCCAATCAGTGTCGGACCTCACTCCGATTTAGTATAAGAAATTAGCAGATGTTGGTAATTCTAACCTACTTTGCACTATGGGCAACAATAACTATAAGCTCTGTATTCACGTGCGAGGACCAATCCCTTTCCCTTTCCCTTTGGTATTCTATGGTTGTTTATTTAGTGACACAGTGGTCTTCCTAATTGAAAGAGTCAACCAATCATCTATGTTCTTGAAAGAGTCAATGAAACCACCTGCCATTTAATTTTCTGTACATCATTTACAACATAGCCTAAAGATTTTTGTCTTCACTTTTTATTTAGGAACTTCATTTCTTTGTCAATATCAATATACATATTGTAATTGCTTCTTGAATATTTTTATAGTGATTACACACTTCCTATAGGTAAACATAATTAAAGTCTATATAACCGTCTTGAACGGTCTAAATTTTGTACTAATATGTAAAAAGTATGTACTGATTTGTGTATTTTTCATGAGGCTGTAAATATGTATCGTAAATATATAGGAATTATATATGAACCAACAACTCGATAACTCTTGCAATCATTAACAGTACGATTCCTATTGTGCTTATAAAATTTATGTAGAAACTGTGTACATAATTTTGTACTGTATTATGTATAAATGTATATTGTAAAAATATATGTTTGTTATAGTATAACAACTCAATAAAAGTAAAAAAAGTCTTGACTTATTTGTACGTGTTACTTTGGTATTGATAATTTAGTATACATATTTTGAATGTATAAAACGCATACCACATTATTTTTTTGTGTTTTTCATGTGTAAAAGTAGATGTACAACGGTGTCGTACATCTTTGTCCATTTTTTGTGCTAATGGCATTCTATTACTACCGTTGATTAGTTTCCTTTCATTTTTTGTTCCTTTTGTTGGGCAAAGAAATATTGGCATTTCATTCATATTATATACACTTTCTATCTCATATGATCTATTCATTAAGATTTCTAATTCTACTACTTAGATTAAAATGTGTACCGTCTAGGATGTTTTCAATAAAATATATAAGTCAGCCACAAATTCTCATAAATTTAATGTTTATTAGAAGTTCATGTTAAAGTATGATTAGTAAAAGAAATGTTCGGATTCCCTTGTTAAGATGTTTTATGTGGTTCAATGCGAAGAAACAAGAGTTTTTAAGGAAAGAAAAAGTTAAGGGTGTTCTTTGTGTTAATTATAAATCCTATCTTACGCCCTAATCTCATGATTTGAGGAAATTGTGAGATCGGGGTGTAACAGTGATAGTCGATCTACAACCATATCCACCCCCACCACGACCGTGGTGACCTACCACGGCTGTGGCGGGACCCGACCCACACTTTGTTTTTAAGATACATATATAAACATTCATGATGTCTTTCACAACTTGTGCACATAAAACTTGTTAATTAGCATACATATCAAAGAGGAACAATATTACACATCATAATTACAACTCTCTCTCTTATCTCTTACTGAGGACCTAGAGTGACAAGGACCGACTGACTCAACTAATCTCATACTTGACTCCTGTGGCAGATCTACACTGAAGCTCTGACCATCTCCAAGTCCACGCGATTAACCCTAAAATGTTTGAGTAGAGGGGTGAGCCTACTCGCTCAGTGAATGAGTACTTCATGGAAATAGACTAATGCACTAATGTGATCAAAGATATAATTTGAGTAAGCGATATGAAATTTAACAACAATAAATACTACACTGAGCAGTTCTAAAACAATATAATTGAAATAGTAAAGAATATAAATATTGCATCCAAAGAAGAACTACTAGAACACTATGCTCTAGTCTTTCTTAACTCTTTCATTTATAAGGAACTCTATGAACCTATATGATCATATTTTAGATTATGCCCTAAATATATGCAGTGTACTCTGCATATAAAGATCTGCAGCAAGTTCATGCTACGGTCCCACCGTACAAGACTTAGCGACACACCCGGGGAATGCTAAGTCTGACTGCTGTCCTGGTCTGCTACAGGACTCCCAGGCTCACACGGCCTCACTGCACTCTCAAAAGAGTGTATTCTAGACTCCTCCTTTAACCTGAGTACACCGGCGGAGAGTCACAGGGTTACCTTCGTGACGCTGTACGAATGGTGTTAGATCACCGTGTTTTCTTTTCTTTCCAGTGCCACCGTGACACACGCATGGATTATTGTTGAACACTGCTTTTCTGCCCTCGTGCCACCGTGACATGCACGGATTATTGTTGAACACGAGTCACCGACCATCTAGTCACACGCTAGTAGGTCATTTCACCCCAAGGTGCAGACCTCACGAGGGGTTCTACGGCGTTAGGGCACCTATGTCTATACTTGATTAACAAATAAATAATTAAACAGGAAAAAAAATACATTTCATACTTATTTCACATTCCTAACATAACTTGAAAACACATTTACATCATTTGTCATCTTTAAACATGACTCAATAACATCCCCTTCTAGGGCATGTCATATCTCAACACCTGCAATTTACGAGATATGTATTGAAATATAAGAAGCCCTGCAGTATGTAAATATCATTTTAGGGAGAACAAGCATATAAAGTTAAATGCACTAGAAACATACAATTTAACAATTAAGCATCACCACATCTCATATCGAGACCTTTCATATTACCATAGCATGATTCATTGAACACCCTATCCTTAGGGTTTCATTTGCCTTATTCATTCATCACATGCCAACACCCTACTCTTAGGGTTGCATTTACCTCATTCACCTTTTCATTTACCTCATTCACTTGTCACATGGCTCTCATAAGGATTTCATAGGATATAAGCATTCACTAAATAAAGATTGTTTCCAACAAATCGTATGCAATCAATATAGACATGAAACCATGGAAATTTAACTAAATTTAGGTTTTCCATATCATCACTGCGATATCATGTATCCAGAATAAGATTCAATTAAGATAACCCACGAGGTACATCCTAACCACTTATAGGATTACTAGTCCTTTTCAATAAGGTTGAAACTCTAGCGATATCTCAATTAGGTCAAACCCTAATTACATCATTTGATATAAATCTAAAAGCATCCTCACTAGGAAGTGTTGTATACGTATCTGATATGAATCTACCATTTAGGAGTCATTCAAACAGAGAAGGAATCCATATCATATCAATTTACAATAACTTAAATCAAATGGACATTTCAGGATTTAGAATTCACATGCTAAGCATTTAGGGATTTGGATGTTATAATCAAATTCGTGCATTAGAATGTTTGAAGGAAGAACCCACTCACCCTAAGGTGTGAAAACACCTCACAACTGCAGCTCAACTCAGGGAATCTCGAATTTCTATCAAATCCCTAGCAAATCGCCCAATTCTTCTTCCATTCAACTCGGGAACCTTGAAAAAGAGGGATTATGAAGAAAGGGTGAGAAAAGAGGGAATTTCGACATCCTCTTGGATCAAATCAGAGTATGGACGGAATCTTGACATGAAAGAGAAGATTCACCATAAAAGTCTATGCAAAGGACCCAAACTTACTTGATTTCACCCTTCCTGGAATCGCAAAACCCTAATTCAGCAATTCCCCCACTTTCTCCACTCAAGCCCTAATTCTCCCTCTCTCTCTAGGTGCTCGTTTCTCTGGAATGAATGACGAAGAATGAGAGCTGTGTGTGTGTGTGGTCGACCTTATAAGTCAATTTGAGCTGCTTGGGTCAATTGCAAATTAACCCAACACTCATCTTTAATTATATTGGCTGAATATTCAGTTATACAAAAGTTACTGTAATTCGTTTATTTCAGAGATCAAAACTTCCCCAAAAATTTTGGGAATTTAGAAAGTTGTTTATAATTGATCTATAAATCTTCAGCTAAAATTTGAGATCATTTGGAGTTACCAAACAATAATTAAAAATAGAAAAGTGCACTGCTATATTGCAGTCTGCAGAATATATTCGGCCGAGTTTGTCCTGCACAAACTCGACCGACACCCTTACTCTCATCCAAAAATTACGCCAATTTAACAGAGTGTCTAAAATTGTGTTTATCAAATACTGTTAAAATTTGAGATCAATTAGATATACCAATAAAAAGATAAAATTCAATTACCACACTGCTGTAAAATTCTGAAATTGTGATCGGTCGAGTTTGAAACTCGGCCGACAAATAGATCAGAGCATTCTTCACAAATTCTGATATTTTTCAATGTTGTTCACATTTTATATATCTAAATCATATCCAAATTTGAAGTAAATCAGAGTTACACATAAAATACTAAAAATCATTTAGTGAGACATTCTACTTATCAAATTCTGTATTCATGCATCATCAAACCCTATTTTTGGGCCGATTAGGGTTTATGTTTCTCAAACCCTAATTCTCAAGACAAAAGAACATTTAGACTTCTTATCATAATTAAAACATCCTAATTGTGTTATCGTCATTAATTAGATTTCAAGAATGATTATTCCAATTAATCTTTGCAATTGTCTAGGTAAACCCTAGTTTACCAATTAAGCTCAGATGGGGTCGTAACAACTCTCCCCCCCTAGAATGTTTCGTCCTCGAAACATGAACCTACAAGAAAGATACATTCAAGGTTATTCTAAACTTCTAAATCCTTCCATGCCATTATATTCTTGTATTTCATACTCGAATGTAGTTTTCAACATTAGATCTTTTAATTCTTTACTAAATCACAACATATTTCAAATAGTTCTCAATGATATCAAGCAAAGTTTTTATGCCACAGTCAAACATAGAATGCAAAGATAAACCACCACGCTTTCACTGCGCAACTCTGATACTCTGATACAACTATCTCAACTTACGCTGTTCAGAGAGTTCTATTGTTCTGTATCATCTTTAAGTGACAAAAGCAAGTTCACCATGCTGTTTTAAACTTTAATAACATGCTACTCAAATAGAAAAACAGTCTTGAATTAAAAGACTAGATTCAACAATCAATTGCACAATACTACTCTTAGCATCCCCATTGGGTCATGGATGCATGAGGTGAAGCATTACCACCTCATTCCATACTATCCTGTTTCAATCCTGGGACCTGTGGGTTATGGGCCCACACACAATTCAAAGTATAACCATCGTATTATATCATTTTAGGGTTTCAACAATAATAATAATGTAATCCACTATTGTATCAGTCATTCAAGCATTAATCATACTCAATTACCATCACTCAATTATATTAGAGCTAGGTATAACAAGCTACACCTCATTAGGGTTACTTGTCCAAACAATCTAATTATCATCCCCTTTCTATTAATATGAGTGAATAAGTATGAATACCTTATTCAGGGTATCTTTCCATATGTTCTGACATCATCCAAACTGTATCACCATATCACAAATACACAATACTAGGATGCATATCTGGTATGAATTACTTCAACTATCATACACCTTTATTTAACATATAGCTTGTACAAATACCCTGAAATCATATGTAGAACCAACTTTCATACTTTAATATGCCTTCAACGAATCATACATGTAAAAACAAATTCACATATTACACAAAGCTTGTGTTTTCCCATATCTCTCTTCTCATTCATTACTTCTTTAATTTTTGTTACCTATCCTTTTCATATGATTATATACAATAAACATTATTAACATTGAAGGATTTAAGATAGGAATAGATTATTCATCATTCTTGCTATCACACAAGAATTTATTTCTTATCGCACTTCACCATATTGTATGTCACTATTACATATTCTTCATTTTTAAATCAAGTGGATCATGCATGGGTCAAACATAGTTTCTCTTTCAATCAAGTTTTTCTCTCCTGAATATAGTCTACCTTTGTATGACTTATTCATTCGTTAAACTACACCTATGTTCTTTGCTTAGAAACTAGTTTGTTGTTCTAGTCTTATGAATTACATGTTCATACGATCCTCTTTACTTTTATGGACCTATTGAATGCTCAACCCTATTCTCTACTTAGCCTTTGCTTTAGGGTTCATAAAAGTATTATACTCTATTATATGATTCATTCTTCATGATTGATTCTTGTTATCTTGAACCATACATACATACATTTCACATATCTTTTCTATATTTCATATGTATAGTTCATGCAAAATTAATCAATATGCTGATTATGAGCTTCATATCATGTTCTATTATTCCCTATTAAGGGTTTCACCTTTGAGACCCCAGAGTTGAACCTCAGATATCGGTTTCAACTAATTCTTAGTTGTTCTGATCTTGCCCATATGTTTCAACATCTTACTGTATGTACATTCTTACTCTGAGGTGGGTCTAATTATTCCAATTATATTCTTATTATGTTATAGATAGGATTCATTAGATCCTAGTAACACATCCTGCCAACCGGACCAGGCCAAACCTGAAGTCCTAAAGCCAAGAACTACAAAGGATTACATTCTTCCTGAACTACCACTCACAGCTCAGAAACTCGGCCCATTGGTCAGAAACTCGGCCGATCCGCTTGAAACTCGGTTGATCAACTTGTTGTTTGATTTTCTGAAAAAGGAAACTCGGCCGAATTACATACAACTCGGCCGAATCGTGTACAGACTGAAAATCTAAACAGACCTGCTGATGTTAATTTCATTCGAATCACCGGGTAAGACTATAGAAACAAAAGTTCATTCAAAGGTCAATTCTAGTCTTCTTGTTACAAAGAATGAAATCAATAAATGCTACAATTGCATAGTGTACCACAGATATTAAAGACCCATATTTCAAAGTGTTGAATATTTCAATTCAAACATATAAGAGCATTTCTATATATTTCCAACAAAAACAACATTATGAAATGTAAGTTCTATCTCCTTTTAAATTTATGCTCTTAATTCTTGTTTTCTTTTCTCATTTTCTAACCCTAACATTTCTAGGGTTCATCTCTAGCCCATTCTTCCACTGTATACCTGGCCAGGGTATACGTGAGAGAATAGACAGAGTAGCTTGTACTGGTTGATCCAAGTACTCAGATATCGGGCCAGGATATCCAAATACTCAAATCCCCAAAGCTAACATCAAACATATCCTATCTGCCACACATAGGACTCTAACTTACTAACTTAATGGTCCTTGACAACTCACCCTAAGCTCTGATACCAAGCTGTTACACTCCGATCTCACAATTTCCTCAAATCATGAGATTAGGGCGTAAGATAGGATTTATAATTAACACAAAGAACACCCTTAACTTTTTCTTTCCTTAAAAACTCTTGTTTCTTCGCATTGAACCACATAAAACATCTTAACAAGGGAATCCGAACATTTCTTTTACTAATCAGACTTTAACAGAAAAGATACATATATAAACATTCATGATGTCTTTCACAACTTGTGCACATAAAACTTGTTAATTAGCATACATATTAAAGAGGAACAATATTACACATCGTAATTACAACTCTCTCTCTTATCTCTTACTGAGGACCTAGAGTGACAAGGACCGACTGACTCAACTAATCTCATACTTGACTCCTGTGGCAGATCTACACTGAAGCTCTGACCATCTCCAAGTCCACGTGATTAACCCTAAAATGTTTGAGTAGAGGGGTGAGCCTACTCGCTCAGTGAATGAGTACTTCATGGAAACAGACTAATGCACTAATGTGATCAAAGATATAATTTGAGTAAGCGATATGAAATTTAACAACAATAAATACTACACTGAGCAGTTCTAAAACAATATAATTGAAATAGCAAAGAATATAAATATTGCATCCAAAGAAGAACTACTAGAACACTATGCTCTAGTCTTTCTTAACTCTTTCATTTATAAGGAACTCTATGAACCTATATGATCATATTTTAGATTATGCCCTAAATATATGCAGTGTACTCTGCATATAAAGATCCGCAGCAAGTTCATGCTACGGTCCCACCGTACAAGACTTAGCGACACACCCGGGGAATGCTAAGTCTGACTGCTATCCTGGTCTGCTACAGGACTCCCAGGCTCACACAGCCTCACTGCACTCTTAAAAGAGTGTATTCTAGACTCCTCCTTTAACCTGAGTACACCGGCGGAGAGTCACAGGGTTACCTTCGTGACGCTGTACGAATGGTGTTAGATAACCGTGTTTTCTTTTCTTTCCAGTGCCACCGTGACACACGCACGGATTATTGTTGAACACTGCTTTTCTGCCCTCGTGCCACCGTTACATGCACGGATTATTGTTGAACACGAGTCACCGACCATCTAGTCACACGCTAGTAGGTCGTTTCACCCCAAGGTGCAGACCTCACGAGGGGTTCTACGACGTTAGGGCACCTATGTCTATACTTGATTAACAAATAAATAATTAAACAGAAAAAAAAAACACATTTCATACTTATTTCACATTCCTAACATAACTTGAAAACACATTTACATCATTTGTCATCTTTAAACATGACTCAGTAACATCCCCTTCTAGGGCATGTCATATCTCAACACCTGCAATTTACGAGATATGTATTGAAATATAAGAAGCCCTGCAGTATGTAAATATCATTTTAGGGAGAACAAGCATATAAAGTTAAATGCACTAGAAACATACAATTAACAATTAAGCATCACCACATCTCATATCGAGACCTTTCATATTACCATAGCATGATTCATTGAACACCCTATCCTTAGGGTTTCATTTGCCTTATTCATTCATCACATGCCAACACCCTACTCTTAGGGTTGCATTTACCTCATTCACCTTTTTATTTACCGCATTCACTTGTCACATGGCTCTCATAAGGATTTCATAGGATATAAGCATTCACTAAATAAAGATTGTTTCCAACAAATCGTATGCAATCAATATAGACATGAAACCATGGAAATTTAACTAAATTTAGGTTTTCCATATCATCACTGCGATATCATGTATCCAGAATAAGATTCAATTAAGATAACCCACGAGGTACATCCTAACCACTTATAGGATTACTAGTCCTTTTCAATAAGGTTGAAACTCTAGCGATATCTCAATTAGGTCAAACCCTAATTACATCATTTGATATAAATCTAAAAGCATCCTCACTAGGAAGTGTTGTATACGTATCTGATATGAATCTACCATTTAGGAGTCATTCAAACAGAGAAGGAATCCATATCATATCAATTTACAATAACTTAAATCAAATGGACATTTCAGGATTTAGAATTCACATGCTAAGCATTTAGGGATTTGGATGTTATAATCAAATTCGTGTATTAGAATGTTTGAAGGAAGAACCCACTCACCCTAAGGTGTGAAAACACCTCACAACTGCAGCTCAACTCAGGGAATCTCGAATTTCTATCAAATCCCTAGCAAATCTCCCAATTCTTCTTCCATTCAACTCGGGAACCTTGAAAAAGAGGGATTATGAAGAAAGGGTGAGAAAAGAGGGAATTTCGACATCCTCTTGGATCAAATCAGAGTATGGAAGGAATCTTGACATGAAAGAGAAGATTCACCATAAAAGTCTATGCAAAGGACCCAAACTTACTTGATTTCACCCTTCCTGGAATCGCAAAACCCTAATTCAGCAATTCCCCCACTTTCTCCACTCAAGCCCTAATTCTCCCTCTCTCTCTAGGTGCTCGTTTCTCTGGAATGAATGACGAAGAATGAGAGCTGTGTGTGTGTGTGGTCGACCTTATAAGTCAATTTGAGCTGCTTGGGTCAATTGCAAATTGACCCAACACTCATCTTTAATTATATTGGCTGAATATTCAGTTATACAAAAGTTACTGTAATTCGTTTATTTCAGAGATCAAACCTTCCCCAAAAATTTTGGGAATTTATCAAGTTGTTTATAATTGATCTATAAAGCTTCAGATAAAATTTGAGATCATTTGGAATTACCAATAAATAATTAAAAATAGAACAGTGCACTGCTATATTGCAGTCTGCAGAATATATTCGGCCGAGTTTGTCCTGCACAAACTCGACCGACACCCTTACTGTAGGGATTCAAAAGTCATCCAAAAATTACGCCAATTTAACAGAGTGTCTAAAATTGTATTTATCAAATACTGTTAAAATTTGAGATCAATTGGATATACCAATAAAAAGATAAAATTCAATTACCACACTGCTGTAAAATTCTGAAATTGTGATCGGTCGAGTTTGAAACTCGGCCGACAAACAGATCAGAGCATTCTTCAAAAATTCTGATATTTTTCAATGTTGTTCACATTTTATATATCTAAATCATATCCAAATTTGAAGTAAATCAGAGTTACACATAAAATACTAAAAATCATTTAGTGAGACATTCTACTTATCAAATTCTGTATTCATGCATCATCAAACCCTATTTTTGGGCCGATTAGGGTTTATGTTTCTCAAACCCTAATTCTCAAGACAAAAGAACATTTAGACTTCTTATCATAATTAAAACATCCTAATTGTGTTATCGTCATTAATTAGATTTCAAGAATGATTATTCCAATTAATCTTTGCAATTGTCTAGGTAAACCCTAGTTTACCAATTAAGCTCAGATGGGGTCGTAACAATCACCATGGTCGTGTTGGGTACCACAGTCGTGGTGTTCTCCTCCCACCTCGATCGTGGTGGTTCACCACGGTCGTGGCCGCTCATGTACAAAATCTCCTTCATCCCTATAACTCCTTTGAATTTTTGCATTTAATTCACCACAGACATGGTGGTCACCACGGCCATCTTGTCTTCATGTCACCACAACTGTGGTGAGGTATACGGTAACATATATACTACAAAAAATTGGGCTATTATTCAAGAACATTTATGAAGAACCAAGAACCGTGAATAATAAAGTCTATTTGTGAGGACTTGTCCCTTAAATACGAGATTGAATCCCTCAAGCGTGTTTTTAATATAAGTAGACCTTTTTGAGGGACACTAATCCCTCACAATTTCATTATTCACTCCCCCATTCCGTGAAAAATTGTTTGTGAGGATTTCCCACCATACAGGTCATAGTTTCCCTCCACAACTTTCCCAAAACCCCCATAAAAAACATGTCGGTGCCCTGTTTGGCTGCGCTCACTGCGTCCCTCCTGCTCCTATTTGGCTGCGCTCTCTGCATTCTCGGCATCACCATAAGGAATCAGTTGCCGCCATAAAGGATCATCCGTGCGGCGCTAGGGTTGATCCTGCTCTACTTCTAGCCACCGCCGAGGATTGATCTGTCGAGACTGGTTGATCCTGCTCCGCCGCCGACGAGAGTCATTATCTTCTTTGCTTGGACGGTCGTCGTCTTGGCTTGGACAGACCGTAAGACTGCTGTGATCGCAGCTGAAGGTAAACAAATGTGGATAATGAAGACTTTCCTATATTTTCAGATTCACTTGGTTGAACCTCCTCATTGTGCACCATCATTGCTTCAAGGTTATCATAATCTAGAGTTTTAGTTTGTTCTACATTATCTATCACTTCAGCATCTCTTATACTAGACTTTTGGGAAGGTCATTTCCATTTCATAGTCCATACTTATGGTATTTGTACCTGACTCACAAGAGGTCCTTATTTTGTCCATCTCTGTCAGTAAAGATTCAACATCTTCATCTATGTTCTCTTGAACTTCTAGGGCTTTAAATTTATTACAAGGATGTGAGTGACTTCCAAGGGTCTCTGTAATCAGGTGACTGGTAGTTTCTGGGATGGCCTTCTAGAGTGGATATTTTTCCCATAGGAAACTTTCCATTTGTCATCATCCTCATTCCAAACAACATCTTCTTCTTTGTTGTAGCTTCTGGGTGTACATGTTCTTGGTCTTGAGGTTTAGAAGGACATTCTATGAATGCATGTCCCATTATGCCACACTGAGAACAAACAGGAGGAATGGATTCATACTCAACCTTATAGATCATACCATTGATGATAACATCATGTTTCATTGGTTCATTAGTATCAAATTCAATGTCTAGACAAGTAAACTTACATTTTGTACAATTAGCAGTATGATCATTTACTTTTGTTAATTTTCCCAGGGCCTAATCTATCTTCTCAAATATGGTTGAGTTATAAAGATGTAAAGATAAATCAATAATCCTATTTCATGTAATCACCATTAGAGGAAAATTGTTAGTAGAAATGAAATCATCCATCCACCTTGTCACACTAAGAGGGAACATGAGAATTGCCCATGGTCCTCCAGTCAACATAGATAAGGAATCTAAATGACATGTTAATGGGACCACATAATAATCCATACTCAATTGGTACACTCGCCATCTTGAAATTGACACCAAAGAATTTTGATCTTGCCACAAAGAGTAAGATAGCTTATGGTTTTACCAAGAAGTTTAACTATAACTATCATTTGCAATGGTTTATGAAAAATGGAATAGGATTCATGTGCAATATAAACTTTAGTGAAATCATGATCACTAACCAGCAAAACATCTTCAAGATTAGCTTCTTCCACTCTGAAATCGTCCAAGAAAGAATTTTTATCTTGGCTATATCTAGAGCCACTTGCATCTCTAAATGTCTTCAAGAATCACATAGCTACCAGTGTCATTTCAGATGATGAGGCTAATTGATAATGGATTGTGCAAAATTATGCATCATTGGTTTGAGCTGATAAATTATCATCTTCATAATTCTCTGAAGCCAAAGAAGGGGTATGTTGGCCCCTTATTCCTTCATAATCGAATTGTATTCTAACTTTAAGTAGCGGAGAAAATGTAATGACTTCAACTGGGGTCTCTGCCAAGGTACTCTGAATAGTAGGAGGAATACCATTGGTATTCTCAATTGTAGCATCCATGGTGTTGTGTTCCAAGTCAATAGGAAATTTTTCTTTGGTGTATCAGTATGAAAATTGTATTTTGTGGAAGGGCATCTCCTTCCTTACATCCATGGCCTCGCCGTCCATGGCGGCCAAGCGTAACCCAACTGTAACCAATGAGGCCACCCCTTCATGTCGCCTAGAGTTGTAGAGAAGAGTCTTGAGGAGACTCCATGCAATCAACCTTTTGTTTTTGTGGAGGCCTATATGATGTCTAAAAGTTAATAAAGAATACAACCTAGAAGACAAAATAAACACATTAGACTAATCTAATTAAAAAATAAATCTTTGTTTCTTTTCTACTTTTGGTTACTTGAATGAAGTGATCTAGCTATCACATGACTTTATTTGTAGATTGGTAATTTGTTTGTTTGAATTTAGGTAAATCTAGTTTATATCAAAATTCTGCACATTTTAGATACATAATATGCCTTTCAGTATTTTCTTTATGAATATGGTTGCATCTACTCTTGTTTATATTGTTGGTATTACGATGTGACATGTGCTTAAGTTCGAATTATATATAGGAAATATTTGGTTTAGGTTCTCAAATTACAACACATAAGCTAACGTATCACAAATTATTTGACTTCAAAACTAACAAAGCATATTTCTTCCCATCAAAACTTGACTAGCTCTTAGCGTTCTAGTAGATTTTAGTGATTAGTGTTGGTTTGAGACAAGGCCAATCCTAACCAAATAAAAAAGTTGCAGTCTTGTTTGGTCTTATCTAGCGTCACCAACAATCTAGTATGGTATGAAAAAAATGAATATTTGTGGTTTGATTTGTGATTTAGGCCTAGACCATATTAGACAAGATCATTCCCACTCCTATTTACATTTATAAAAACTTTTTAATGCTATGAACGTTATGTGATTTTATTCTCATGTTGAGACAAATTAAGTATGTTTGCATAACACATATTAAAAATATATTGATTTCACCACACATGAGAGTTCCATACTTCTGGTCACATAAAATAGCCATATTAATTAAATCTTAAACCTTATAGCCTTCATTTGGAACTCACATTGTGATGTTTGATAAATGGGTAATATTACTATGGACTGAGAATGGGTTAATGTTTAAAAGTAGACCTGTAGTAAGCTAAGTGTAATGATTTATCAAAATTATATGGGTCAAATGGAATATGTAAGAGTCTAGTCACCACTTAATTGATATATAGAAAATTTAATCATATATAATCTTAATACTATGGTGCTATCTCTCTCTCATGTTCCCTTGAGAACTTTTGGACGTACAATATGTTTCTCAATTAAAAATGTATAAGCCTATGGTAAATAAGATTTATTAATGCTTAAATTGATATATCCTTAACTCATTTATAGTGTTGGTAGAGTTCTGGTGTTGGTATGTGTTTGGTGGTTTGAGAGTTTGTTGATGTCTCGATGAGTATATTTCCTTTGCCCTCTTCTGTTGATATGAGTTGTAATGAAGACAGAGGTACTCCCTGCTTTCAGAGATAGTTTCTGGTTGCCAAAGTCTATTTATATCAGTCTTGTGGTGATATGTGGTTGATGGATTAGGCTCGTCAGTTCTTTTTATCATATTGGGTTGTTGGCTGTGAGCTCTGCTCTCTTAGTTTAGGCATCTGATCAGATTTTTAAAGAAGTCTTTCTTTCTACTTGGACTTTTATTGGTTTCTATTTGCTTCTTTTTTCTGTTGGATTAGTTTGAGATGATAGTTCATATGCTCCCCTCTCAATTTATAGTGATGGTTGAGTTCTGGTGTTGGTATGTGTTTGGTGGCCTGAGAGTTTGCTGCTGTCTTGATGAGTATGTTTCCTTTTCCCTCTTCTGTTGATATGAATTGTGATGAAGACGTAGGTAGTCCCTGCTTTCAGAGATCATTTCTGGTTGCTGAAGTCTATTTTTATCTGTCTTGTGGAGAGATGTGGTTGATGGGTTAGGATCTGTTGATGGAAGTTGTGCTTCTTGTTCATTGTTGCTCCCCTCTCACTTTTATAGTGATGGTTGAGTTTGAGTGTTGTTGGATGTTTTGGTGTCCTTTCTGGGCTTCAAGTACAGGTAGCATACTTATGTGGTGCTTGCAGATAAGTTTGGGATGTTGAATATCTGCTTTGGGACTTTGGCCTTATGGTTGTGTTCTCTATGAGCTCAAAGGTGTCGTGTAGGTCTTGATTTGCATCAGTTCTTTGTCTGAGTTTTATCCTCTGGGGATGTTGGATGTGAGATCTGCTCTCTTGGTCTAGCATACTGGTTTGTTTTTCTTTTTCCTGGTGATGGTTGAGTCTAATGCTCCCCTCTCACTAGCTGTTTTTAAGCTCGGATCTAGAATTTAGGTTTCTGGTTGCCTCCTTTTCTTTGAGGGATCACCAAATCTAGCTAAGAAATGGCTACCTAGAATATTAGAAAGAGTTTTACCTCCTGAACACCAAGGATCAATCCAAATCATAGTGTTACAACCTTCACCAACTCTAATTTCAAAATTATCAATATGCCTATCCTGTATAGAGAGCGGATTCCTCCAAATCCAAGAATAGATTGACTTTGGTTTACTGCTCCAAACAAAATCTCTTCGTACTTACCTTTCATGAGGCCACTTTACCAACAAAGAATTTTTATTCTGAGCAACATTCCAACGATTTTTAATAAGAATAGCCTTCAACAAATCTTCAATATATCTAATAAGAATAGCCAAACTAATCAAATCTTTCAAAGGAACAATCTTCTTCTATTCTACATAAGCTTTCATAATAGAACCCAAAACCTGCAATGACGAAAAGGTATGGTGCAATAGGGTCCCCATGTTGTATCCCATTCCCCCTATAAAGGTCTTAGATGGAATACCATTAATAAGCATCTGGAAAAAAAATTAGATTTGAAACATGCATCAATATGCTTTATCCAAAATTCTAGGAAACCCATCTTATTCATTAAGAAGTAGGAGTTATTCTACAGATTTAGGTTGGCGATTGACCAAAACCTAAAAATAGGAAAAGACTATAGATTCATGTATTTGATGGGTCCAACAAATAGTATAGGGGACATATATAAAATATGAGGAACAAATTTACTCTAAATCAGACCTATATCAGGTTACTCGATTATTTATATATATATAATCAAGGAATATAAATACCTAGATAGACTGAAAGGAATATAATCAATATAATATTTGAATTGCAAATATATATATACATTTCTTGTAATGTGTGCTTCACTTAGTATATATTTTCCTTCATGTAGATGGATTTTCTAATAGATCGGAGTTGGATGTATATTGGGAACAGAGTGTGAAGTGATGTATTCAAGGCAGGGTTACAAAAGTTCATTGAGTTTGCACTTATCCATCAGAGACCAACTAGATAGGGGAAATTAATATGTCCTTGCAAGGTATGTTTGAATAGATACCTTAAAATAGAGGAGGAGGTATTTTCACATGTATTACAAAAAGGATTTGTGCATAGCTATGATGTTTGTACGTTTCATGGGGAGGTGATTGGTAGGAGCAATCCTATTGTGGCACCAAACATGCCTAGCACCGACAATATGCATCAGATGCTGGAGGATTTGTTTGGTATGGGTGACACAACAAATGACCACTCTACTAAAGCTACAGAGGAACCTCTAAATGTAGATGCACAAAGATTTTACAAGATACTAAAAGAGGCAGATCAACCACTCTATAGAGGTTGCACAAGTCATTCTAAGCTATCGTATTTGGTTGCCTTGCTATTTCTGAAGGAGGAATCTGGATGGTCCAACGATTCTTTCACAAAGTTGTTACAGTTGATTATTTCAGGATTTCGAGAAGAAAATTGTCTATTCCCGGAGACGTAATATGAAGCAAATGCGATCGTGAAGGATTTATGACTTGATCATTCTACTATAGATGTATGTACAAATAATTGCATGCTTTTTCACAAAGATGCAGCTTCAAAAGAAAATTGTGATACTTGTGGTGCTTCAAGATGGAATGAAAAGCAATACAAAACAAAGGGAAAGAAGGTAGCTCCTAAGTTCATGTATCACTTCCCTTTGATGCCTCGGTTAGAGAGGCTCTATATGTCTTCATCTATTGCTAAAGATATGATTTGGCCATATGAAGGAAAAGGCAAGGATGGTCGTATTCATCATCCTTCAGACACACCAGAATGGTTGTCTATTGATGCCAGGTATCCAGACTTTGCTGCTGAACCACACGATATTAGATTGGCATTAGCAACAGATGGATTTAATGCATTTGGCAATATGAGTGCATCACATAGCATCTGGCCTGTGTTGGTGACACCTCTCAATCTTCCACCTTGGCTTCTTATGAAAGAACAATTTATTATGATGTCCCTATTAATCCCAGGTCCACATATGGTTGGCAATGACCTTGATGTATACTTGGAGCCATTAATTGAGGAGCTGCAACTACTTTGGGAGCTTGGAGTCAAAGTTTATGATGCATATAGCAAAAGGAATTTCACTATGCAGGCAATGATTTTATGGACCATTAACGATTTTCCAGCATATGGTGACTTATCTGGTTGGAGCACTAAAGGTAAGAAAGATTTGGGATGTCCTTGCTATAATGTGGAGACTGTATCAAAATGGTTAAAGTTTGGGAAAAAGCAATGCTATGGTTTCCACCGACGTTTTCTTCCAGTGAATTATCCATATAGACGTGATAGGAAAAATTTTGATGGTGAAAAAGATTTTTGACTTCCACCTAAGCCACTATCTGGAGAAGATATACTGAGGCAATTTGATGGATATGAAAATATCACATTTGGAAAAATGAATAAGCGCAAGAGGCTTGGAGATCAAATTCAACCATTACCTCCTGGTTGGAATAAGATAAGCATCTTTTTTCAGCTACCTTATTGGAAGTATTTATGTGTTAGACACAATCTGGATGTGATGCACATAGAAAAGAATGTGTGCGAGAATATTATAAACACATTATTGGGTGATTCTAAGAAAAGTAAAGACAACTTACAAGCTCGTCAAGATATGAAGAAAATGCGCATTCGAAGAGATTTATGGCCAGTAGATGCAGTTGACCGCTATTACTTGCCTCCAGCATCTTACACCATGACTAATGCACAGAAAGATAAGTTCCTATCTGTGTTAGAAAAGTAGAAAGTTCCTGATGGCTATTCTTCTAACATATCTAGGTGTGTTAGCAAATCTGATAGAAAACTTGTTGGGATGAAAAGTCATGATTGCCATGTTCTTATGCATCAACTTCTACCTGTTGCCTTGAGACATTGCATAAGCTTAGATGTGTACAAGCCTATTGCTACTTTGTGCTCATTTTTCAACAAGATTTTCTCTAACATTATTGATGTGGAGGAATTCAAAGAATTGGAACAAGAAATTGATGTCACTCTTTGCTAGTTGGAGAGAATCTTCCCTCCTTCTTTCTTCACCATCATGATGCATTTGCCCATTCATTTAGCTTATGAAGCCAGGCAAGTCAGATCTGTCCGAACTAGGTGGATGTACCCAATAGAGAGATACTTGAAGAAATTGAAGAAGTATGTAAGAAACAAAGCTAAACCGGCTGGTTGTATTGCTAGTGGCTATTTAGCTGAAGAAAGTTTGACATTTTGTGCTAGGTACTTGCATAATTTTGAGACAAAACTCAACCGCACTCCTCATAATGTTGATGGATCTCCAATTAGAGTTGGAGTGTCAAGAAATTTCGACATCCACACTTTGGAACAAGCCCATCGTTAAGTCATTTTCAATAAAGAGGAATTGGATGTTTACAGAAGGTAAGATTTAATTCCATCCTAAAATTCTTGCTGATATTTGTATATTTGTTGTACATTAATTTAGACACTTCTTATAAAGAAGTGAACATGTGTGTATTGTTCAAGATATGGAACCCAACATTGCCCCACGGACCCTAGAAACAAAACATGCAAAGGAGTTTTCTAAGTGGTTGAAAGAGCATGTAAGTGTCAAACATAAATATTGTTGTCACTCTTAATGTTCTAGTGTAGATTACATTAATGTTTTAATTTTTTATAAAGGTAATGCAAATGCGAGAGATTAGGCCGAACAATATTAGCGATGATATGAGATGGTTATCCCAAGGCCCTTGTGCTAAGGGAATGTCTTATGAAGGATTTTCGGTCAATGGATATCGTTTCCGTTCAAAGCACATTGAAAGTACATGTACTACACAAAATAGTGGAGTGTATTTTTTTGATGACACTTCAAGTTATTCAAGTGGTAGAGATCGAAATCCTATAAATGCTGAAGTCACGTACTATGTCTACTTAGAGGAGGTTATTGAGCTAACTTATAGTCCAAGAATCAACGTTCTGTTGTTCAGATGTTTTTGGTATGATGAAAGCACTTCTAACGGGTTGTGAATTGATGAATATGGGTTCACACAAATCAACACTTCAAGGATAAAAACAAAGGAGGAACCCTTTATTCTGGCTTCTCAAGCATTGCAATGCTTTTATGTGAAGGATCCTAATGCTGATGATTGGTGCACAGTGCTAAAGCATCCTCCTAAAGATTATTCTGAAGTACCTCTTATTGAGATTTGTTTGACTGGTTTACAATTTGAAGCTATTGATGGTGGTGTAACTAGTGATGTGTCTTGGACGAGGAGTGACACTGAGGGATCTTTTGTTGATAGAACTAAAAAAAAAGAATGATGGGGATAATGTTTAGTTCATTAATCTGCCTGTTTTCATCAAATTATTTTGTTTGCAAGTCTAGAATAATTTATTTGGGGAATATGTTCTATTGCATTTTTTTGGCAAACTGTTACTATATGGCATATTCTTTGCAATTTATTTAGTCTTGTTTCATATACCAGCAAGTAGGACATCATTATTTTTTTTTGGGATATGAAACCAAGGTACTCTACAATTTATATGTTTTTCAAATGCTGAATATTCATATGTTGGTGTCTCAAATGCTACTACTTTTGTTACTGACATTTCTACACTAATAATCTAATTTTTTTTCTTGTCAGTTGAAGGATGGCAGGAAGAAGAATCACTAGATCTAGTTGTAACAACACACCCAGTCAACCTATTGTTGTCACTCCATCCACAATTGTAGAAAATTGTGAGGATGAACCTACTCTACTGTCCAACAATATTGGAAATGATGTAACAGTTGAAGAAAATGTTGAGGATGAATATGAGAATAGGAAGTATGGACGTGGGCCTGCAAGTGAGCAAAGCCTACTTCCTAAGCAAGGGGAGCCATGTCACAAGGTCCAATGGGATTATGAAGGAAATGTTATTGGGGAGAATGGTGCCAAATTGAATCGTTATTGTCATATGCTAGCAAGGAAACCACACATATGGCATCTAGACTTGAAGTGGAACGAACAACCACAACAAGCTTTTGCAGATAGAAAATCATTTATTGAGGTAATCTTTTTCGTAAAAAGACCAACAAATTGTATGATTGTTATATCTAAAGTAATATTTTCTATGTTTTTGTAGAAATACTTCGATTTAGGCAGTCACCCTAATGCATGGAATCACATTGATGAACACATTAGCAAAGGGATATCAGTGTGGAGGGCACGTGTAAAGAAAGATTACTATGAAAAGTATAAGATTGAACCAGAATTGATGATGAAGAAAGTTGAGAAAAATGCTTCCATAGATATGGACCAATTTAAAAATCTTGTTAAAGAATGG
Source organism: Alisma plantago-aquatica (assembly GCA_963693085.1). Lineage (NCBI taxonomy): Eukaryota > Viridiplantae > Streptophyta > Magnoliopsida > Alismatales > Alismataceae > Alisma > Alisma plantago-aquatica. The sequence goes on from OY856412.1 coordinate 748,000,462, forward strand.
GGAACCGAGAAGTCTAAGGTACAATGGTTTCATATAACTTGCATGTATACCTATCTACTTTTTCTAATTATATGTTTCTTATGGTTTAGAAAATTTCCGAGATCAACAAGGCAAACAGAGCAAAAAAAAGTGATGGATCATACCACAAGATCAAAGCCATGGAGTTGTTATCGGGCAAAAATGGTATTAATAATGGACACTTGTCTTTCTTAGTAGGAGTTGAACATATAACATGGACAATTATTATGTTATCTATCATGTGTAGGTCAGTGAAGATCAACCTGTTGTGCCTCTTAACAAATTTTTGGAAAAAGTTTACGACAAAAGCCCACAAGTGGTTAGAAAATGGATATTTGCTTTCCTATGATGTCTACATAGCTACATATGCTTAGATATCTCAATTTAAGCTTTCCTTTTATGATTCTTTCTAATTACAGCTTGAAATCTCTGATATTGTGGAAAACCAAGTAGAAAACCAAGAAGAAATAGATCCTAGAAGTGTTGATAATCTATTACGTGATGCTTATTTGCAAGTTTTAAATCCTTCCAAAAAGGCTAGGATCCGAGGTGTTGGAATTGGGCACAAAGAGATAAGACATAGGGAAAAAGTTGCTCGTATAAGATATGAAATGCTTCTTGAGGAAAGCAATGCAAAGGATGTATGTTGGATTATAACTAAACTTGAACTATTAGTTACAACTAGTCTATTAGATCTATGTTTGTAATTTGTTTTCTATTTCAGGATAAACTTAAGGAACTTGAAGAAACAGTAAATGGATTGAAGAACTCCGTCTCCCAAATAATGACTTGGTATAATCAATCACAAGTAACTTAGATTCAGTTGTCTATGTCAATGTAATATATAATTTTTTTTACATTGTTGATTTATTTGTTATAGGGTGGCGGTATTAATGTTGATTGTGCAGCTGAATACCCCAATCAGAATACTGCAAGTGTCTTACACATGCAAAGTGGCACAAATAGGTCGGGTGTGGGTTCTTTTCACATACAAGACAATACAAGTAGTGGTGCAGATGTAGGCATGTTTCCCAGGCAAAATAATTCAAGCGGGGATGGCTTAGGAAGACTTTCTAGACAAAGCAATTCAAGGGAGATTGGAGTAGGCATGCTTTCCATACAAGGCAATTCAAGGGAGAATGGAGTAGGCAGGCTTTCCATACAAGGTAATGGACATCCACTAATCTTTCAGCCACAGGTACCTCATAACAGCTATACATTATTTTCAATATTCATACACATAAGAATATTAACATGTACACTTTATTAAAGGCTGCAGTTGAAAGTTGGTGCCCTACTTCTGGTAATAATCGACAAAGTCATCCTCAAATGCAGAGCACACCAAGCACATCTTCATCGGTATCTTTCACACCAAGAACTCAGCGTTTAAATCAGGTATTCAATACGTGCTTAATTCCTTCCAACCATCAGGGATTACCCAATATTAGCAAGTTTCTTCCCCAGTATGATTTTAATAATAGATAGCTCTGCTCTACTCATATTTCTTGGCAGCCACTTGGCAGGCACTGTTGGCAGCCACTGTTGTTGTTGAACTGTCTCACTTGTTTGTCATGGTTCACTTTGTTAGACATGACTACATGTTCTTCTATCCCACACAAAATCTTGTTTAAATTTTGTTCTATTAAAATCCAATCTTTAGTGAACATGTGGACAAACAGTTTGAGTGCTCCTCTAGCCCATTCTTTTTCATTTTTCTGTATTGGGAGGTTCTTTAATGATGTCATAAACTCCATCTTAAGTTAGGTATAAGACTATTGGTGGTAAGTGCAAGGGATGAGGAGACAGGATCCTCTTACAATATTCTCAACCCCATATGTTATCCCCAAATTCTTTATAGTTTTGCTACACGTGTATCTTATTGCTCTTTAAGACTGACTTTGCATGAACAAGTCATATTTGAACTGCTGCTCTTTATTTCTAGGCTCGAACTTGTTTCTCAGCTTCCATATTGATACTTTGGTTGAAGTTTGTTCATTTGAGGTCACAAAAGTTGATATATTCTTTTACAGACTTAGTAGGGGCTGATGGTTCACTTGTTGTCTCTACTGGAATCTATGACAATTCATCTGCTGGTTCACTTGTTGTCTTTTGATATATTCTTTTGTAGATTTAGTAGGGGCTGCTGGTTCAAAATCACTGGTGATCACCAAGGTCGTGGTAGGTGTGCCACGGCCATGGAGAGGGTAGTGGGGAATGGCCGTGGGGGGTGAAAATGGTTGTGGTGTGAGCGAAGTGGTGATATGGTGGTGGCCACGGCCGTGGCGGAGTGCCATGGTCGTGGTGGGTAACATGCACCACGGCCGTGTTGGGTAACACAGCCATTTTGGAGGGGGAGGAGCTGACCATGGGGAGGGGCCACAGGCATCTTGATCATCTTCGGCCACGGTCGTGGCGATTTGGCCACAGTCGTGGCGTTCCAGGAAAAAACCCTGTTGGCAACTGACTTCTTGCAATTAATTCCCATGATCGTGGTAGGGTGCCACGGCCGTGTTCTCTTCTCCTAACCACGACCGTGCTGATGGCCACGGTCGTGGTGTCTTCACTGACCACAGTCGTGGCTGGGAGGCCACGACCGTGGGACTCAGTGGAATTTCCCTATTGCAACCTGTTGGATCTTGGCAATAAATGCACAACCGTGGCATTGTGGCCACGGCCGTGGTGAGGCTTGACTTCTTGATTTCGCTTCTGACTTTGTCATTTTTAGATGTTTTTGCTTGGGGATGATTCTTGGTCACTGGAGGTAGGTTGAGGGAGACTTTGGGGCCTTCTTTTGGTCCCTCCTTCTCTCTCTTCCATCTAAGCATGGTCCAATCATAATTATGTACTATTTACTAAGTTCAATCATAATTTTAGTTTACGGGTGCATGTTGCTGCTATGTTGGTTCACTTACATTTATGTCTACTTCGCACTCACTCTGATTCCTTTTTGTATTTATATTGATAGGGTAGAATTACTTTTAATGATGGATTTCGACGAACAATGCACCTTGGAATAGACCAAAACCGAAATATAAGGGTAAGTTGTTTGTTGTACTATGATTTATGTATAAACTTTAAATTCTATTAATATAATGATTTGTCATTTTTAGGAGAAGAATATTCAAGTACCTAACCGTATGAGGCCTGGCATTGATGAAGAGCACCACACCATTTGAAGGAATATGGAGACATTATATATCTTAAGAGTTTCTAGCATGATATGTTGATTGTCATCAATCTCAAATTTTAGAACCATATGTACTCTTTATTTATATCAACGTTGAGCACGCAATGTATGGATAATATTTTGCTTCAATAACAAAAATTGGTTTGAGGTGATTTAACATTTTTATGTGTCATTTTGGTGTTGAATCTTCTTATGATGTCATGTGAATTAGTATAAAAATATTGCTTGAGGTTATGTATACAACGTTTTCATTTAAAATTTGATATTCACTATAGTAACAATTAATTAAAATTTAATAAATCATTCAATAATCAATAACCAAATCATTTACAGTAGTCCCTCATAAATATATTGATGAAGGTCCAGATTGACCATCAAAATTGCATTGATGACGACCACATAGCCCCTCAAAAATAATATTAATGAAGGCAGTATCCCTTCAAAAATATATTCTCTAGGACCATCAAGTCCCTCAAAAATATATTTATGAGAACTAAACATGCCCTCAATAATGTTATTATGAAGGATAAATAGTCCCTCAAAAATGTATTTATGAAGGCTAAATAGTCCCTCAATATAACATTCTTGAGGGTTAGTTGGTCCGTGACAATTGTATTCATGAGGGCCACTGGTATTTGTCACGTGAGTTCTCTTCACGGACCATTTGTGAGGGCCAGACTCACAACCTTCCCTATTTGTGAGGGCCTGTAGAGAGGGGTTTGTGATAGGACTCACTCGTGAATAATGGCCCAATTTTTACTAGTGTATACTAGATCTCAGACCCTACCCTGGAAGTTGACATTTTGGACTTAGCCAAACAAGGTTGAAGGTTAGACCTAAATAGATGTTTAGTATAACCCTAATGAGCTATTGCATGTATATATCACCTTAATGTAACCTAATGTTCTAATATTAATCTTAGGTTTATAATGGATACATAAACTATGCCACATAACTCATTTTGGTGGTAATTTGAAGATAAGAAACTTAATTGGATGAATAATATAGATAATGGATTGTTAATGGGCCATATGACATATCTCATAAAAATAAGTCTCAAAAGTGGAAACAAACTTCAAATTCAAAATCTACATATCAAAATTAAGCTACATGTCATATTTCATCTAGTTTGAACCACCTTGAAATATTAGGTAAGTTTAGGAGAGAGAAAATGAGTAAAAGACATAAGTAATGAATAATGTGATTATATAACTTCAAAATATGGAAATAATGGAAAATTCATATTCAACACATCAAATATAAATTGTGGATGATTTTTGGTCCAATTTGGATGTTGTTTATGTAGGTTATACAATTTTAGGTACACTTTGGACTTTTCTACAATTTACCTGATTGGGAGGTTTTCTTTGCAAATCGTCACATGCATTATAATCCTTATATATTCCCTTACCATTCTTGAGTTTTGAACCATAAGGCGCCTAGTTGCACCTTGGTTTGAAGGTGTTTCTTTCCAAGGGCATTTTAGGGATTACTCTCTTTATAAATGAGCTTATCTTTAGAATCTATCAACCAATGGGGTTATTTCTTTGATTGGAGGTCAGTTGGGATGGCCTATAAGTGTCCATAAATTGACATTTGATATTCAAGCAGCCTCTATGAGTTGTCCTCTTGCATGGCCATGAAATCCCTAGGCTAAGGACACATGGAAAGCTCCAAGGACACCTCATGCTTGACTTCTTCCTTATCCATAAAGGTTTGCATGTCCATAGGCACCCTTAGCATTGGACACATGGAAAGTAACTTGACACCTCTTTCTTGACTTCTTCCTTATCCATAAAGGTGTGCATGTCCATGAACACCCTTATACATGAAACATGAAAAGTCTCATAGACACCTCATACTTGACCTCTTTCTTTATATAACCATATCTACCCCTTCCTAACTCCCAATTCAAAAACTCTTGCTCTCCTTTATTTCCTCAAACTTAGAGCATCATTCCAACTCTATTTTCCATGAAGGTTCTATCCCAAGGTAAAAGGAGATGCCTACCTTGGTGAAGAAGGCTCCTAGGGTTCCAAATTTCTCTATTTAGGATTTCTTAAGCCCCGCCTTGGTGGTTTTGACGAAAACTAGTATCCTCCTTTCCTTCCATATTTTTATGTTGTTAGTCTTCCTTCCACCTTCCTCCAGGTCAAAACCATGGCCTTCCATGGTGAAACCCCACCTAGAACCCATAAGCACCTCATCTCCATGTTCTTTTGTTAGGGTTTTTCACCTCTAAAGTGGAGAAGGTGCTTCTTGCTCAAGATAGGAGCTTTGTTGGAGAAACCAGCTTCTCTAAGCATGAGAACCTTACTTATTGGACATGTCCACCTTCCGTAGAGGTTTTTTGGAGGCCTAGTCTTTGATCTAGGACTGACTTGGACTGTTTAGACTCTGAAGTTGAGGTATGATGTATCCCCTATTCTTCTATGTTGAGCAATTCACCGATGCTTATTCATTCTCTTTGTCCTATGAACATAAGCCTATACATAATGTCTTTTCTTTTGAAAATCATGGTTCATGTGAACTACCTTATTTGATATTGATCATGTGATCATGGATATTCTTTTGAACTCTTATCTTATGCTTTGTTCATGATGGAACTCTAAAATATGACATGTGATTTCTTTTGCCCACTTATGAGGTGGACATATATGTTGGTCACTTATGTGGTAATTAGTTTATAAATTTTGACTATGCTTTCTACTTGCCTCTACATTTAACATGCTATGTGATTTAGTAGCACTATAGTAGTGTAATTGCATTAGTTTTTATGGAAGATGTGTTATTTCCTATCGAGCAGATGTGGTATTTCCTGCTCTTTTGGGATGGAAAGGAACCTCATACCCAGGGCAAGATGTGTGATTCTTAGCCCATGTTTTATATGTTTAGGAGATTGAAAGTATTCCTTTCTCTATTAGGTTTCAAGTTTATGAGACTTGTCCACCTTTTTGTTTATATTGTTCTAGGGCTATGTTTATCTCACATGCATGCAGGTTGATGATATGGGGTGTGTGCCCTAATTCTTTACATGTTCTTATGTGGCACAATCTTCATGTTTTGTTAATGACAAGTATTCTTTTATTATCATATGATTTCAATTCCTTTTCTCTTGATACCCATTTGAGTGGTCCTTATCCTTTCTATGGGAAGCCTTTTATATTTGACGTCCTTTATTCCATATATTGCTCAATTTCCTATTTAGTATATATGCACATACCAGCCTTTACTAATGTCATCAATTTTCTCCTTGTTGGGGTATCCTTCCAACCCTAGGTGAAGGACTTGGATGATAATGCATGAAGTTTTGGACTCGGTTAAGGAGTTAAAGCTTGGAGACAAAGTTGTTATGGTTTATATTTCCCTCTACTTATACCCTTATGTTGAGTGATACATGTAAACCCTTTGTGGGATATATTGATGTTCTTTTGTAACCTTGTGATAAATTGAATATAGTCAACAGTTTTATTCCGCTTCTATACTTTAGTTGTTTTGAATACCATTTATTGAAGTTTAAAAAATTTGCACCTATTCCATCATACCTTTGAGTGTGTTTGGAATGGATGTTTCATTCTTCAAAATTTATTTAGTAAGGGGGTGATCCTGACTCCTTACATCCACGGCCATGTTCTTCAGCATGTGCCACGACCATTTTGTTCACACGACCGTGGTCATTCCTTCACAAATTTGGTAAAATTATTGTAACTTTCTTCAGGTTTTGCACTTAAATCACCATGGTCATTTTGAGGCACCACAGCTGTGGTGATTCTTCATGTAGCACTTTGTCAACTCAAAATCGAAAATTGTGATATCTTTGCAAAATGTTTTATTCTTGGCCACATTTCAACTTCAAAAACCATGACTTTCCCTATCTCTCTCTCTCTCTTTTCAACCTATTACCTGCATCTCATCAAAATTCAAACAAAAACTATCAAGCACAAGTGTGTGTGTGTGTGTTTTTGTTGAAAAGAAAACAAAAGTATAAAAAAGAGAAGGTTGGGTGAAAAGTTCCCCAACCTATGTAGGTTGCCTCCCACTAGCACTAAATTTTATGCCTTCAGTCGAGCTTATTGATTCTTTACTTCATTCATCCCCGTGGGATTCCCAAAGCATCTTTGTAGTAAATGTCTCTTTCATGTGCATTCAAACACATCTTCTCATCAACCTGATGTTCCTCCACTAGCATCACGATATCAAAACTTTGATTTGCTTTGTTTGGACCTACTTCTACAACTGATTTCAGCCTTTGACATTCACAGTGAAGTCTTTAGCTCTTTCTTTCTCACAAATCAACATAGCTCTGGATGGATACACATTTTTGATGAGAAAAGGCCCTTCCCATCTAGACTGGAGTTTTCCAGGAAAAAAACTTCATCCTTGAGTTATACATCCATACCCATTTTCTAGGTTTAAAGTCTTTCTTCTTGATCATCTTGTCATGTAGAAACTGTGTTCTCTCTTTGTAGTACTTTGACATCTCATAAGCTTCATGTCTCATCTCCTCTAATTCATTCAGCTAAAATTTTCTCTTCATTTCGGCATTCTCTCCATCAAAATCCATGGCTTTCAAAGCCCACAATGCTTTGTGTTGCATTTCAACTGGCAAATGGAAGATTTTTCCATAAACAAGCTTGAACGGTGTGTTACCAATCGGGCCTTTGTATATAGTCCTATAAGCCCATAAAGCCTCATTGAGACGTAATGACCAATCCTTGCAGTATGGTCTCACCGTCTTCTCTAGGATGAGCTTTATCTCCCAATTGGCTAACTCAACTTGACCACTTGTTTGGGGGTGGTAAGGAGTAGCCAATGGAGATTCACTCTATGTTTCTTAAGAAAACCTTCAAAAGTGTGATGGATGAAGTGACTTCACCCATCACTAATCATTGCTCTAGGAATACCAAACCAGCTGAAGATATTGGATTTCACAAAGTCACAGACCACTTTGTGATCATTTGTTTTTGTTACAACAGCCTCAATCCACTTTGACACGTAATCAACGGCAACCAAAATGTAGACATATCTAAAGAGGGAGGAAAAGGACCCATGAAGTCAAACCCCCAAACATCAAACACCTCCACTACAAGAATGGGTGATAGAGACATCATGTCTCTCTTAGATATAGTACCCACTTTTTGGCTCTTCAAGCAGCACTTGCAAAATTCATGAGAGTCTTTAAACAAGGAGGGCCAATAGAATCCACTTTGGAGAACCTTGGCAGCCGTACGCTTCCCACCAAAATGGCCTCCACACACCCCGAAATGACACATAGATAGAATCTCTTGCTGCTCCATCTCCGGAACACATCTCCAAATAAGTTGGTCGGGACAATATTTGAAAAGATGAGGATCATCCCAAACATAATTTTTTACCATAGCAAACAAATGTTTGCTTTCCTCCCTTGTTCAAGTGCTTGGTATCCTTCCACTAGCTAAGAAGTTAGCTACGTGTTTATACCATGGCCTTTGAGTGGATGAGAGTAGGAAGAGCTACTCATGCGGCATTGTCTCTTTGATTCCACTTGTATCATCAAAGGGTGCTTCAATTCGGGAGAGATGCTCGGCGGCAGAATTTTCCACTCTCTTCTTGTCTACAATCTCAATATCAAACTCTTGAAGCAACAAAATCCAATAGATCAACCTTGGCTTCGAGTCTTTCTTCTCCATTGGATAGTTCAATGCAACATGGTCCGTGTATATAACCACCTTGTTTTGCAAAAGATATGATCTAAACTTGTCAAGAGCAAAGATAACTGTGAGCAACTCTTTTTCTGTAGTCATGTAGTTCCTTTGTGCTTCATTCAGAGTCTTGATAGCCCCCACTACCATGTCAGATGCATCAGTCATGATCTCAAACGACAAAGAGAAGTCTAGGGGCTACATTATAGGAGTAGAAATGAGCTTTTCGTTCAAGTGGTTGAAGGCTTCAACACACTTGTCATCAAATGAAACTCAACATCTTTCTCCAGCAAGTGACAGAGAGGTCTCGATATTTTGCTAAAATCCTTGATGAAGTGACGATAGAAGTATGCATGCCCCAAGAAAGACCAGACATGTCTTACAATAGAAGGAATGGTAAGAGTAGAAATGAGGCCCACCTTGGCCATGTCAACCTTAATACAGTCTTAAACCCGGTGGCCCAAAACTATGCCTTTAGGCATCATGAAATGACTCTTCTCCCAAGATAGCATGAGGCGAACCTTGACACATCTCTCAAGAACAACAACCAAATGAAGCAAACACTCATAACAGGTTTTACCAAAAATCGATAAATCATTCATAAACACTTCAAGTGACGAATCAAGCATATTTAGCAAAGATTGAGGTCACACATCTCTTAAAAGTGGAAGGGGCATTACACAAATCAAATGGCATTCTATGGTACGCAAAAGTACCACTTGTGAAATTGAATGTCATCTTTTCTTGGTTCGCATGATGCACAACAATCTGGAAGTACTCAGAGTATCCATCAAGAAAGCAATAGAAACTTTATCCTACCAACCCCTCTAGAATCTAATCAAGAAATGGAAGAGGATAGTGATCCTTCTTGGTCTTCTCATTGAGATTCCTATAGTCAACACACATTCTCCATTTTGATTGTTCTCTAACAAGCATCATCTCACCATCCGCATTCTCTACCACTATGATCCCACCCTTCTTTGGTACAACCTGGATGGGGCTCACCCATGTTTTATCAGAAATTGGATAGATAATCCCATCATCTGACAACTTCATAACCTCTTGAGTTACAACTTCCTTCAATTTTGTATTCAATTGCCTTTACATTTGGCAGGTCGGCCTTGCATCATCTTCCAAATTGATCCTATGCCCACAAATAGAGGGTTCAATACCCATCAAATCAGCAATAGATCATCCAATGGCCTGAATGTTCTTCTTTAGGACTTTCATCATTGCCTTTTCTTATTCCAGAGAGAGAATGGAAGAAATGATCACCGTAGGGTGTCATTTGAGCCTAGAAAAGCATACTTTAGTCTTTTGGGTAGTGACTTGAGCTCAAGAGTTGGAGGTTCTTCAAGAGAGTTCTTTAATGGCTCAGAAATTGATGGGAGGTCCTCGCTTGTAGCCAACAAGGCTAGCTCATTCTCTTCATCCTCTTCATCATCATCGTGGAACGCAACAATGGGCTCTAAACCTCTACCTTGAGTGACAGTCTAAATCCACACAGGTAGGCACTCCTTCACAATCTTATCAAGGCAGTCAACGGGATATCAATTTTCTTATGTGGAACCTATCACCTTGGATGTAGCTAAAGACTTGAAGATGTTCAACTGCATCTTCATGTGCATGAATGTCACATACATAGTCCCAATTCTCACGTGAATCACTGCATCAACTGTAGCTAAGAATGGCCTTCCCAAGATGATAGATACTCTTCTTGTATCTTTTTCCATATCTAGCACAATGAAATCGGCGAGGAAGAATGCAAAAGCCTCATCATAAAGTCTAACAAGCACATCATCTACATGCCCTCTAGGCATCTTCACTGATCGGTCGGCCAACTACAAAGTACAATGAGATGGACCTAATTGTCCCATTTGGAGCTAGGAAAGCACATCATATGGCATCAAGTTCACACTAGAACCCAAGTCTAGAAGGGCTTGGTCTATGTGGTGTGCTCCAATGTAACATGAAATGATGGAAGAACCAGGATCTTTCCTCTTTCTTGGCATGGTGTGGTGTATAATTGAGCTCACTTGCTCGGTGAGTTTGACCTTCTTGGGTGTTCTCCCTATTGTCTTTCTTTTAAAAGTGCACAAATGTTTCAGAAACTTGGCATTGGAAGGGATTTTCTTGACCGCATCAAGCAAAGGAATGTTTATCTTCACTTATTTGAAATTTTCCATGATATATTTAGTATGTTTCTTCTTTCTCAATAGAAGGCTCCTTAAGAGCATTAGGAAATGGGGGGAGTTGGGTTTCCAAATGGCTCGGATCAACAGAATCATCAACTGGAATAATAGGAATCACGGTGCCACTGCTCAGTATCACAATATCACTGCCCGACACCACGGCATCAACTCTAGTTCCTATCACAGTATCATCAATTTAGATTTCAGTATCAACCTATCTGATCACAGTATCACCTCTATCCTCATTGGTTGCTCTATCAACAATAGTATCATGGGGCTGCTCCAAAGTCTAGTCACTTCTCAAGACCGTCACCACATTCACATGATCATGGGTATAGGAGGATGAAGCTTTTGTATTTGGTTGTAGCTATTGAGGTGGTGGTGTCCTTTGGTGGGGTGAGTTGGGATTTTGAAGGATAAATTATGGTTGTGGTTGTTGTTGTTTTGGATGGGATGATATTGCAGAGGGGGTTGTTGGTATGAATGAGGTGGAGGTGGAGCATATTGATAGTTGAGAGGAGCTCGAGGAGGTGGTTGAGGATAGGGAATTGGTGGCGCTTGATATGAAGGTGGAGCATATGAACTTTGAGCATTTCCCATGAAAGTTCATCATTGTTCAGATTTGGCATTGATTGGGATGGGAGTCTTCCTTCCTCCCTCCTAGAAAGTGAAAGAGATATTTGATCCAATCTTTTCTCAAGACAACTAATGGTCTTCCCATCAGAGGATACATCTTTCTTTACCTCATCCAAACTTCTCAATCTTCCAAGCACTTCATCTTCAAAATTTGAGCTATACCTTGGCCTTGTCTTCCCTTGTCCTTGACCATCTTCATTTTGTTGTTTCCATGAAAAGTGAGGATGGTTTCTCCACTTAGGAGTGTAAGTGTTGGACATTGGACCTTGATTGTTCTGGTTGCTAAAAGAGTGCAAAGCATGAACTTCCTCTTCTTCAGCTTCAACTGCCATGGTGGATTGACTAGAAGAAACACTAGCTTGGCCCTTAATCATATTCATCATGTCTACCATCATCTTCATCATGTCATGGTTGGTAGCGGTGCAGGCTGGAGCTACAAGAGGAGGTAGAGGGATGTAGTTCTGGCTACTTTGTTCCCCTTTAGTAGAAACTCGATGGTGAGAATTTTCAGCAAGGTGTTCAAACAATGGCCATGACTCCTCAGGTGGCTTCGCCATGAATGTGCCTCCACATGATGAGTCAACATTGTTCTGGCTTAACTCTTCAAGCCTAGTGTAGAAATCTTGGACTAGCTTCCACAATGGTGCCTCGTGATGGGGGAAGTCGTGAAGGAGCTTCTGGAATCTTTCCCACGCCTCTTGGAAAGGTTCATTTTCCTTTTAGATGAAGGTGGTGATACATCTTCTCATGTGAGTCAACTTGGAAATTGGAAAGAACTTCTTGAGAAACTCATTTTTGACCTCATTCCAAGTCACCAGTTCTGACTTTGAAATGTATCATTCTTTGGCCTTCTCCATTAGAAAAAAAAGGGAAGAGTGTCCTCTGGATGGTCATCGGTGGCTACAGGAGTGCCAAAGGTGGAACAAGTCTCAAGGAAGGTGTCAATATGATGGTAGGGATTTTCATTCTCCATCCCATAATAGGTAGGAAGGAGTCCAAGGAGTGTGGCTGGAATGGAGAATTGTTGACCTGACATTTGATCAACAAGGGTGGTGATGAGAGAATTGTAGTTCCGTAGGGTGAAATACTTGTGGAAGGGGTGGTTGGGTTGAGGCAGTTGTTGAGAATTTTCATGGGGTTCATTTTCTGCCATGTCAGTTGCTTGGTGTTGCTTGCTGCAGCTTTGGCATCTCCTCCTACCTATCTCGGGGTCATACAACACCAAGTCAGTACAAGTAGAATGTGTATGGTGCATGCACAATTGTCACCTATACAATACACAAACAAGCAACAAGAAACCAAGTTAGAATGACAGTATGCAAAAGTGAACAAAGAATAAAGAATATCAATGATGAGGGCAATAGGAAGGGCTAAGCTACACTAACTAACTAGGTTGAGCGCCTCTATCCTTAGGAATGACGCCGGGTTGCTTAGTGCTTTCGAGCCAGAGGTGCACACACTAACCAATTAGGTTTGATTAGATACACCCCACAAAACTCGAACACACTTGGGATCTTTTGATATTTATAAAAACCCTAGAAAGACATAGTCACAATACTAAATAGGTCACCCACAAGCACACATGGTACTATTGTAGTAAAGAAAAGAGGCCAATATAGGGGTCGATCCTTAGAGATAGAGGGGGAACCAGAGCTAAGTTAGCATTGGCTACGTTCCTAATGTGTAGACTAGGGTTGAAGGGTTTGAAAGGTGTTTTGGTTTGATTACACTAAGCGAGCAAGCAAGTAAAGGCAGTATGAAAACTATATTACCAAAAACTATAAGTGAGTTAGGTGTAAGCAACTAGATTAAGCAAGAAACTAAACAAAAGCAAGATGATTTACACTACTCTAGCAAGGTAATTAGCAGCTAAGAACTAAGCTAAACACTAAAGCAAGCAATAATCTAAGTTAACCCTAACTAGCAAGACTAGGCAATTAGCTAGAAGAAACAAAGGCAATTAAGCTACACTAGAATTAACAAGCAAGGCGGCTAAGATGGGTTTCAAGAAATGGATTAGGTAGGTGGGCCGTTTGGGAATGTGTTTTGATATTAGTTGGGGGTTGTCAACATGGCATGCAAGTATAACAATTCAACATTGATTACCAAACCAAACAACAAGGCAAGTGCTATTAGAATGTACCCTATACTACTAGTTGGAGAACTAGGGTTAGGTGTAATTCTAGTAGGACTTGTCAAGTCTAGGTTTCTAGGGTAAGTGGTATTAGGGCAATTGAGAGCTAAGTAGGGGTTTTTACCTCATGCAACTAGCCATCTAGCCTTTAGAAAGCTCTAGGAAATTGCACTAATAACACTTACACTAGCTACTTAGATCTCACACTCACTTGTAGAAGGAGGGATTTGTATGTAGGAACAAAGGGGACTAGCCAGGGATCCACTAAATGGACCTAGGAGCCATTCCTAAGATTTCCACATACATTCCAAATCCTCCTAGAAGCTAAGTGTCATCAAACATCACAAAGCAAGCAATTTATGTTTAAGAGAAAAAACCACATGCAACTAAATGGGAAATGAGATAGAAGCAAAGGCAATCATCATAGAATGAAATTATGTTCATTACAAATTATTCTCCCCCAACATGGTATCTAAGTCACATTTTTACCCCAAACAGCCCACCAATAGGGGCTTATCTAGACATAATCAAATAAAAGGAAAAAGAAATGAAAAAAAAGGGGATAGGACTCCATGGAGATAGAAGTAGATCCTCCTTCTTCACCTCCTAGATGTTGTAGGGAAACCTCCTTTCTCCAAGATGGATGATGGGCATGAAAATTGAGGGTGTTATGGTAGAAAACCTGGTTTCTATGGTGAAAATGAGGTCAAAATGGTGGGTGGAGAGCATTAATACAAGGGAAATGCAATGAATGCTCAAGAGAGGGTGAGGAGGAGTAATGGCAGCTGGGGGAGCATAACCTCTGTGATGTGGCTGCCACCTATCTATATATAGGTGGTGGGGAAGCACTACAGTAAGTAGGAGCAAAGTAGGAAAAATAGTGGTAAAAATGGGTAGGGTTAGGTGGTCACCAAGGCCGTGTTGAGGTGCCACATCCATGGTGGGGGTTGCTTGGCATGGTCGTGGGGGTATGGAATAGCCAAGGTGGGAAATGGAGTGGAAATGATAAGTATATGTGGTGACTAAAGACGTGGCGGGGTTCCACGGTCGTGTTGGGTAAGGGGTACCACAGTCGTGTGGGGTACCACGACCGTGTTGGAGGAGGAGGCCACGGGTGAGGAAGCTTGGAGGTCACCTTATCTTCAGTTCACCATGGGTGTGAGGAGCACCACTGGTGAGGCAGTCTTCAAGGGCCAAGACCGTGGTCATTCACGTGTAAAATGGACCACTTCCCTGTTCATTTTGGGGAACTTTGTGTATAATTCACCATAGGAAAGGTGATGGCCATGGGTGAGTTGGAGTGCGCTGGCCACGACCATTCTGGGGACCATGACTATGGAGTCTTCAGTGACCATGTCCATTTTGAGCTCCACTACCATGGTCATTCATGTGCAACTTGAGCACATTCCCTGTTGATTTTGAAGCTCTTGGTGCATAAATTACCACAGTCATGGTGGATGTACAACAACTGTTTTGGGCCTTTTGGTGCTAATCTTTACTTCATCTTCTTCATCTAGCCTCCTTTTGCTTTGGATTGCTCTTATGCATCCAAGGACAGCTTAGGGAAGAAATAGGTCCACTCTTGGGGTGTAAGACCCCATAGATGTCCTTCATATCTCTCCCATGCATCAATGCATGCATAAGTGCCCTAAAATACACACAAATGGAGGCATAAGTGCATTTATCATAAAAGACCACATTGAGGGGAATAACTTGTAATATAAACTATTTAGATGTGATTATCATGCAAAAAGGCACACGATGGAGCCCTAAAATAGGGTTGCATCAAATATACCTTGGATATCAGTTAAATGTATATACTTTAGACTTGGTGTCTTGAAAATGATATGTAGGGTGAATTGACATGTGTGTGTCATCATTGGGATGATGGATAGACCGCATGCTCAGATGTTTCTCATGTTTGAATATGATTAAAACATAAGATGAGGAACAAATGGTGGTATTGTGAAAAGTGGATGAGTTGTGTGACCTAATGAATTTTATAACCTTACCTCCACATAATGAGGTACACCATGTTTTAGCCAATTAGAATCTAAAATATGCATCTAATGGGAATTGGTTGGCTTTACTTAATATTCTTGAAAACAACACAATATGAGAGTCCCTCATGATACACGTACACTTGAATGGTGATGATTAATCAGGTTATATGGTCATGTCTAGTCTTATATAATAATTTTAAGAATCTATGTGTGAGAACCCATTACACAATGAGATTACTCAAAACACTAAACATGGTCAATCACTAATTATTCACATACCCAAAAAATTGGGTAAATTAAAATATATTTCACATCAACTCATGCTCAAAAACATTTACATAAGAGCCCATCATCTTTCTTTCATTCATAGTATGCCAAGAATTTGATACAATTTGTTATATGGCTTAGCCACAACATATATACATAGGAGAACATTATTCATATACGCCACATAATCAAGCATTAACATACTAATAAAATTCTAATTCAATAAAAACATCATATATAAAATTTCACACTCGGACATGAGAGTACATGGATGACTCTAGGACACTCCAAAAATCTAATAACCTTCTCGAATGTCCATATTCATAGTTTCTAATTGCTTCCATGTGTATGTTGTCACTGCTGCCGATCACCTAAAAAGATGTGGTGACCCACAGGTGAGACCCATGTCCAACAAGAGATATAACTCTCAACACCGCTTATTGACTACAATAGATTAAGAAATTAAATTGTTTAAGTAGATTAGGCATATTAATCAGATAGAAATAACTACATGAATGATTTACAAAATACACAAAAGAACATATAATAATTATCATCATTAGTATGATTATTAGCATATACCTTGCTAACAGTATAAGAAGTTCAATAGCATGTGCATAGGTACATAATAAGAAAGTCTAGTAACATAGCATATCTATTGTCATGAATGAGGCTAGAAAAATAGACATAGCTAACATCATTAGCATGTCTAACAACATAGGAAGATCTACATCATATGTAGAGCTAAAACCATTAGCACTTCTAACTACATAAGCACAATTAGTAGTATAGGCATCTCTAGTTACAGAGGCATATCTAGTAATATAAGCATAGCTAATAGCATGTGATAACTAATGTTGTAATCATAGCCAACACTGGTAGTATATCTACCAACTTAAACACGGTGATTGTACGTTCACATCTATAACATGATCATATCCACAACATAAGCATATCTACAACATTTTTAATGCTTTAAACATCATCACTATGTAAAGAGAACAACCAACAGTTATCGTCCAATGTGAAGCATTGTGTATAACCCTAAATAGTTATGCTACACAGTTGTATTACATCTTTTATTAAGCCCTAAGGAATTTGAGGATACCACTCAAATTCCAACTGACCACTGCTAAGTCAAAATTAGTGCCATACAAGATCTAGGAAGAGCCAGACTCCTAAGATCTTCTCTGCCTGCAGTCAGTACGGGTATGCCACAGCAAAGCATAATGTCAAGCTTCTAATAGCCTAGTCCATCCTTATTATAGGTCACGACACTAGTGAAAGGAGCTGCGTGGGTACGCAACCCTACCATCCTAGGTACAACTACAGTTTTCCTTCATCACAATATATACAAATATCTGAGACACGAGCATAGCCATTCTCCTACTGAGGTATGACTGCATCCACCCTCACAACCTTAAAGTCAAGTTGACAAGGGAACACAGTCACTTGCACCTTGCATACTCAACACTATGCACTCTGAGTTTCCCATAGGAATACTTGTTTCACCATCCAACAAGTTCTGACACTCAGATGGATCTATGGCATAAGACACTACATGATTAGAGTTTATCTTGATTATTTATTTCCAATTGGGTGAATTAAGGCTGCATCAAAAAAGTGGACATACAAACCCTAATTCATTTCTAACAAACATTGCTATATAACAACTTTAGAAGATATAAAATGTATGAGAAATGTTATTCCTCATCTCATCATCATGTGTCACTTGACATTCATGAGACTACACTTGTCATCACACTGTCACATGATATTTCCTTATCATAATATCACAAGGTATCAACCCTTGTCAACATAAGAGGATTACACCTCACTCACGGCTCAACAATGCCTAAAGGTCATTAAGACCATCATATTATTCCCGGTAGGATCATCATTATCTTTCCATGTCTTATAACAAGGCTCAACAACCATCACCACACATGCATGTTCAACATAATATTTCATTAAGGAACTAATAGATGTTCACAAGATTACATTGCAGGGATACCTTAGCAATTAAGAACATTCCTTCATTATATCAACATACAAGAAGGCTAGATATGATTAATCACCATCATACTCATAATGCACATGTTTAGCATGTGAAAGCATCAATCATAAGGCTACAATAACCACTAATTAATACATCAGGGTTACAACAACATTAGGAATAATATTTCATCATTATATTAACCATTCAATGAAGGGTAGCATGATTAACCACCATCATATATTGCATTAGGGTTAGGTTTAGCAAAATAGTTTACATTGAAGTTATAGTTCAGCACTCATACACAAACCCTAACTCATGGCATCCCCATACAATCGTAGATGCATAAGATAAAAATCAATATCACCTTTCATACCTTCCTAAAGTATGGATCCATGCATAACTCAAGGTGTACCATCAGATTTATAGCATACCAGGGTTTCAAAAATAATAAGAGAATACTCCATTATTCTATTAATCATTCATGGGGGGGCTAATCATGTTTAATCACCATCACCTACTGGTATTAGGGTTAGGAGTAACAACATAAGTCACATTGATGCTACAGATCAACATTCATACCCAAGCCCTAACTCATGACATCTCCATCAGATCATGGATACCCAAGGTGAAGCATCACCATCAAATTCCATACTATCCTCAATTATGGATCCAAGTATAACTCAAGGTAAAATCATCAAATTTAAAGTATACTAGGGTTTCAACCACCATAAGAGATTACTCCATTATTTTATTAACCATTCAAGGGGGATACTCACAATAAATCACCATCACTTAGATACATTAGGATTAATTTTAAAAATCGATAATTCATTAGGTTTACCCATTAACTCATTATGATGATTATCAATTTTATCCACCCAAGGGAAAAGGTAAGACTACAAATTTAAGGGTATTGATCATCGAATTCTAATCATTAGAACCAAAACATTATACTATACACTTCATTCTAAACCATTAGATGTTGAAGCATCCATTCACAACCATTGGATTAGGTTTAACATTTCAAAACTATCAGTTGATTTGTAGGTTTAGACCTTAGATCATATAGCCAAAGAAACCATCAGTTTAGGGATTAATTGAAGCAACATTCACATTTTCTTTGTTTGTGTTTTAGGTTAGACACATATACCATGGTAACCTGAATGACCATTAGTTGTTACACATTATGTCACCATCAGATTATGGTGTCAATACTACCATCATTGAACACCATCAGATGTCAAACTAAAATCACCATTGGATCATGTCATCTATAGGGAACTAAACCATAAACCATTGAGCTTCCAAAAAAGTCTAGAACTTATTTAAGGCATGACAATCGGTTGACACCATTTGTCATCACCATAAATTTCCACAAAGGCATCTCCATTAATTCTAATATAAGGTCACCCATTGGTTCATGTATAAAGTTGAAAATCATCTTAAAAACACTAAGTATAGGTCATCGTATGATAGGTAATTAGCACCATTGGTTGCCATTAAACCTGATCTAAGTATTCCTCTACCTCAGGAAGGTCGTGCACATAGTTTCAAGTTCATTTAGAACTAGAAACTAATCAAGGAAAATCATAAATATTGAAATCCTAGGCAAGAATAGCTTATATATGCATAGATCCTCATTTTAGAGTAAGAGCACGAGTAATCAAGTTTGTAGGTGAAATAAAAGTGAAGAGGGTTGTAAAACTCACCTCTAGGAAGAAGATCAGAGTCTAAGCAGTAAGAAAACTTGAGAAAAGAAGATAAAGAACCCTAGATTTAGGTGTGAACTTGGACAAGTAAGATTCTTCTCCAAAAAAAGGGAGTTGACCCTAGGTGAAGGGAGCAAGAAAAATAAGTTCCTTGATCATTAAAGCAAGATCCTCCATGGAAAACCATGGTTCCATCCATGAAGAAGGTAGAAGGAAGAGGAACAAAAATAGAAAACAAGTAGAGAAGGAAAAACCTACTAGTTTTGGTTGAGATCACCTAAAGGGAGCTTCACAAACCCTAGAAGAGAGTAAAATGAAACCCTAAATGCTTAACCAAGAAGGTCAGGCATCTTTTCTTCCTTGGGCACTCTTGTTCACCACACATTAGGGAAAGACGAAGATCTAGAAAGGAGGGAATATATAAGAATATAAAGATTTCATTTTTGAGCTAAAGGATAGGTATATAAGGCTTATGGATAAGGAAAGAGAAAAGCTTGAGGTGTCCTAGTAGCTCTCCACGTGTCCATAGCCTAGAGCTTCTATGACCATGCAAGAATTTGTTCCACTGTTAATGAAGACATTCTTAGACATCATTTGTTGTCTCTCCAGGCCGACCATCAACCTCCAATCAAAGAAACCATCCCATTGGTTGATAGCTCCTAAAGGTAGCTCATCCATAAAAGGGTAAACCCTAAAATACCCTTGAAGAGAAACACCTCCAAACCAAGGTACAACTAGGAACCCCATGGCCCAACAAGCTCAAGAATGATAAGGAAACATGTAAGGATAATAATGCATGTGACAAATTGCAAGAAAAACATCTCACATGGGTAAATTGTAGAAAAGTTCAAAATGTATATAAAATTGCATAACTTGCACAAACAATGTCCAAACTGGACCAAATTTGAAACTTAACCTTGTCACATGATATCAAAACATATCACAATTTATATTAAGGTTTCAAGAACTAAATTATTGTAATTAAACATGTTCAACACTTTAAGCAAGGTTAAGGGTCTCACAACCATAAACCCCTAACAGGGATTTTGCCCCTAAAACCCAAGGAAACAAATATGGGTATCTCTTATGCACCTCATCCATAAACATGCACATGGTTATTTACACCTCATGGTGATGTCATATTACTCTCATATAAGTCATGTTGTTCTCCCTCAACTCCTACATGTCTTGACTTGGGTCAACATAGAAACCCCACACAAGAAACATCCTCATGCAACTCCACCTCCACTATTGTAGCACTTGCCATGTACCAAGGTGACACTTTCTCAATATGAAATGTGGAAACTTGTTGTGCCACCTGTACAACTCTGGTAGTATCTTTCAACTTGGAACTATAGTTGTCATCATGAGCTATTCTATTTGTTGTATCAACACATTACTCAAAAGTCATACTTGTTGGCTTTTACCAAACATGGAATATCATGTATCTCTTATCTATCTATGCTCCTTTGATGGTTGTTGAGGTTAGAAACTCAATAAGTCAAGTAGGAATCCCCTAATTGTCGATAACTATAATGCATATATTCTTAGAAGATTATGCAATCATCTCAATGGTAGACTAGCCATCTGTATGGTTGAATTATCATATATTGTCTACAACCATTAACAAATAGGACTTCCTGGTTGACTTTGTTGGGGGTAAATCAACGACACTGTCTTCATCTTACTAGGATTCACACAACACACTTAGAAAATGTATCATAACTCTAAGAGGATACTTTAGCTTATTGTCAAACTCATTCTTGCTGATCTAGACACACCATCATTTTTGTTTTCAACAACCGTAAGGCTTAACAAAAATATTGACCATGTTGTTGACCATCTCTAAACTACATTGAGATGTTATCATTCAAAACTTGTCACAACTCATAAGGGCATAAGTTGAGCACTCTGTTCCTCAACTCCATAAAGTCTTCATGTGAGTGTAAGATAGGGTTTTGGGTGGATAGGGAAGATCTAATGCTTGATTTACATGATATCTAAGTCCTTGTACATTATATACTTGAACAAGTATTTAAATTGAGTACAATCATGAAAATATTAAACATTTAAGCGCATTGATCTTTAACAATCCACTTAGTATGATCTGCTCATTTTCTTGAACCCTAAAATATTCAAATATCATGTTAGATCCATAAGAATGAAATGTTTGTCATCATCAAAACAAAGGGTATGCTAATGTACAATTTAGCCAACAATATCCCCCTTTTTGAAGATGACAAACATTCCTAAAATAGAAGCAAAATATTTGAAATGAAAATGAGTTTCATATCTGTGATATACCTGAGATGAATAGGTTCTTTGATCTCATAAAATGTATGCTAATATACCTAAAGAGATATAGAACATGATATCCATCTCTTAAGGTAATTGAACAACAATTAATGTTAAGCTGAGAGATCATGAAACTCATGGAAATGTTTTAAATATTTTAATTTAATTGCTTTCTTTTATTTCTCCCCCTTTGTCATTTCTAAAATATAATCATATGTGTAAATCAATAAGACTCCCCCTTAATTGATTACGCCCCCTTAATTGTTTACTTCAAAAAAATGTCAAATTTAGCCACAATTTTAAAACCACTATTATTTTCTCAAACATTTGCAAGGGATGTTAAGCCCTGAAATGATATGATATTCCCTTAGGCTCATGATGGGATCAATAAATGTATTTCTATATTAAATTCTCAACCATTTACAAGGAATGTTAAGCCCTAAAATGATATGAGATTCCTTTAGGCTCATAGTGGGATCAATAAATGTATCTCTAACTGGTTATAAGGGATGTTAAACCCATATTGGTATAGAAAAGCCAATTAAGAGCAAGATCAAGAAGATATGCACATATATCCACGAATTTTGTGAGATCCCCCTTAATCTCATGACAAAACTATGCTCAGAAATGTTAATGTATTTCAAATCATAACCAGCTTTAAAATCAATTGATCAAGAAATAATATGGGTCAATTTTTTTAATCTTGTTTCTTGCACTATTTTGGTTTAGAATTTTCTCTCATTCTAAGTATTTAACATGATGAGCAAACTACAAATTTAATATACAAATGTTGGGTGCAAGTGAATGATTTGATTTACAAATAAGCATTTCTGTCAGACTTATTTTCAGTCGACCATGACTTCGAATGGGGCACCCCTCGGTCAAACTTCCTATTGGCCAAGAGGTAGTTTTGCAGAATTTTAGAACCTACAGCTTTATCTAAAATGATCCAAGATATAACATTTTCTTCTATGTTAGCATAAGTAACCAATCAACTTTTTGTATGCATATTCAATCTTGTTTCAAGTAATGGGTTTAAGCAACATTGGTTTCTTCTTTTATGATTTTAACAATATTTACATCCATTTGAAGAGTTTGATAACCTTATGAGATGCTAGAGTTAAATAACATATGACTGGTCTCAAGTCTAGCCATGGATTGCATAAGTCATAAAGTCTATTTTCTCTCATCATATCCTAGCTTTATTTAGTTTATTTCCTCATGGCCATTTAGCTCCAAAGAATGTTTTGCCTTTAATTCTAGGAACTGAATCTTATATATTATTCTACGTAAGAAATTGTCCAACAATCAAATCTTATAGGAGATATGACTAAGTCTTGAATTTTTTGGATATAATCATCATCTATTCTTCATTTCTCTTAGATTTAGACTTATAAATACGAGATGCTTTTCTAGATGTGGAGCATTCTAAGATAAATTCATTTTTGTGTCTTAAGATTGAATTCATCTATTGTTGAAGAGAAGACAACATTCGTTACCACATATAGATAAGATTCAATTGAGTTCTACTGAAGAAAAGTTTTAGTTTTTAAAAGAGATCTTAATTTTGCTTACCTAGAATACACAAATCTCATATTTATCAAAATAAAGTTTAGGTAATGATTATATTCTAGGAAACTTTCTTGCATGAACAATCTTTCCATGACATAAACAACACATTATTTGCAAATAGTATCCATATAGTTAAGATGCTTACAATTATTTTTCCTTTATCAACAACTTTGATGTTTTACTATGAATCATAACCATTGTCATAGCACTTATGATGTAGTTATTTGAAAAATAGTATATTTAAAATTTGTACTAATATTATCTATGACTTCACCTTTTCTCCAAGTGTATGAAAGGCTTCCTTGTCTTAATTTCTACAAACCATCCACACCTACAAAGTAGAAACGTTTTGGTACCCATATAGTGGTCCTTTTGGTTATGAACAATTTTCATTATTTTGAGTATATATGAATCAAAATGAAAATCATTTTATAACCGTCACATATTGATTTCAAGCAAATGATTTCAATAACAACAATTTGCAACATAACTATTATCGATCGAATTTTCTTTTCGACCAACAAGCACCTCGGTCGAGAGCTTTGTCAACCGATTATTGTACAACAAGTTTTCCAAAAATTGTAGAATGTATTAAGATAATTCTTTTTTAACTATTTTTTATTCCAGTTGCACAATTAAACAATCAAATACTCAAAGATATACAATTAAAGCTAATTTAAGTTGAGATAAGACATTATGAATGTCAAAATGAAATTTAGGTCAAATCTTAACTAAGTGTCCAATATTTCTAAGTTGGAGGTTTTGGAACCCAAACCAAATCAACATCCTTCCTTTTCTTGTATGGACAAGAGAATGAATAGTGCCTAAAATGTTGACAATAGTGAAAACAAATAAAATCAATTTCATTTCTCTTCTTGGCATTTTGGTTATGTGCTATATTGTCTTTGGGCACATAAAATATCTTTCATTAGGGCTTTGTGTTTTTTCTAGTTCTAGGCTTTTGGAAAGATTTCTCTTTAGGTACATAGCCTAGACCTTTTCTTCCCATTTGTCTAAAAGAGTTTTCTAAGATTTTATCAAGAATATTATTACTCTTTAAACTATCAACATGTTTTTGAAACTTAGCAATTTCATCAATTCTCTTTGCAATATCTAGTTTTTCTTGATCTAAACTTGAAAGTAAAGAATCTCTTTCTCTAACAATGATATCATAATTTGAATGAGAACAGAGAACATGTTGGGTTTGATAATCATTTATCTTTGTAAGCAATTCAACCTTTTCTTGAGAAAGAAGATCATTATTGTTTTCTAGAGCAAACAATTTGGTATTATAATCATTAATAGAATATTTCAAGGAGTTATTTTCATAAGAGAGATCAAGTATTTTAGCATACAACTCATCATCGGTTTTTAAAACCTTTTTCAATTTCCTTTTGCACTCAACATACTTGTCATGGAGTTTTCTAAACTATTAACTAGATCTTCTATAGATAAATAAAGAAGACTTACCTCATTTTCTTCTTCATCGACTGTTGCTATGAAACAACTTACTTTGTCTTCTTTACTCTTAATTTTTCCCTTGTAGCTCTATGGAACTTTTCTCCTTTCTTCTTCTTTAAGCAACTGAATGTCAAGTGGCCTCTTACTTCACATTTAAAGCGCCATCTACAATCTTGGTCACTTGTTGATGGCTGACTCTCGTGCGTCCTTTCCCTGTCGAGGTTGCTAGAAACACCATCCCACATTACTTCAAGACCTGTTAGGGTTCCTTGAAGACATGCTCTGATACCAATTGAAAGATCTAGAGGGGGGAGAATAGAGCTTTTGGTACTTTTAAATTTAATAAACAACTTAATCTAAAGAAGGAGGAAGAAACAAGGAAGACACTTCGAATTAGAGTGGTTCCAACCTTTGAATCAAAGGTTGTCAGTCCACTACCCAATTGTTTCTAATTAGGATTTTGAAAGTGATTTATTTTATGTACCTTACAAGGATGTTACAACAAAACACAATCACCTTCCACTCGAAGTAGCCTTCATCTTGAAGTAGCCTCAACCTCCTTGAAGCAGCCTTCTTGAAATAACCTCAAGCAACCTGGGAGCAACCTTCACCACCTTGAAGTAGCTCCACCACCTTGAGATAGCCTTCACCTAGTAGTAGCTCCATCCTCCTTTGAAGCAACCTTCTTGAAGTAACCTCAAGCAACCTTGGAGCAGTCTTCACTTCCTTGAAGTAGTTCCACCACCTTGAGATAGCCTTCACCTAGAAGAAGCTCCAACCTCCTTTGAAGTAGCCTTCTTGAAGTAACCTCAAGCACACCTTGGAGCAGCCTTCACTTTGTTGAACTAGAACCAAACACCCTTCTTTCAACAACCTCCAACTCTAGGAATAGTCAAGGAGAACAAAGTACAATATAGAAGAAATAGATTGGAAGGAGGAAAATAATTAACCAATGAAGTACAACGCCTTGATTCCTATATCAAGCGTTTAGATCTCCTATCCACTTAATATGGACATTGCTATGTGGTGGCTACGAGATAGTAGCTATAGGACACAACTTTGGAGTACAAGAAAGAAGATAGCAAGTGAATCTCAGCTTTATTGCTCTCTAGAATGGATGCTCAAGTGTAGCTTGTATGTTTTAGGTGTCGTAAGGCCTATCCTATTTCTAGGAATGGTTTGCTAGTGTCTAGGGATGTTCTAGAGATTCTCTAGAGTGTTCTTAGTACTTAACTAGCCGTTAGGTAGAAAGTTGTGATGGAGTGGACTTTTAGAATCCCTGAATAATTAGTGACAAGTGAATTCATGAATGTTGAGTTAGCTTCAGAATTTTAAGTGCTTTGGTAAAGTTTCAATTTTGACTGATGTTGATATAATAATTAAGATCCCAAAGTTTATAGTCTCTTAAAGGTAGTTAAATGATAGATCAAGGAGTTGAGTTTTGGAACCAATTTTGTATAGAATGTAGCTTGAGTGATGATAAAGCTATGGTCAAAGTTACATATTATTTCAATGTTCCTAGACGGTAATATCCATATTTGGAAATCATGAAATAATGTGCGTTTTGGTCATTAATGACCTAATGATTTGAATGGATAGCCTAAGTTTTCATACATCTTAGCAATACCCTCCAGCCCTTTAGACCACGGATCTGGGACGTGAAATAAGAATCCACAGATTAATGATGTGGAGTCATGGTGGCCCTTGGATGGCCAGATCCAATGGTTGACAAGTTATCTTATATCTCTTTGACCAACACGTGGGGGTGTTGCAGTTCAACTTGGTTGGGATCATGCCACCACGATCATCAGTCGTGATCATGAGCAAAGACGTGTGGCTGGTTGTGAAGATGGTTTCTTGGTGTGAAGAGGAGTTAGAACACCCCTCCCTTTAGACTGAGAAGTTTCGTCGCTACCTCGATAGCCTTTTTCATGTGGCGTGGGATACAGAAGGAGATGGAGGGAGTGTCAAAGGAATAAGAGATATGGAGAAGAAAGCCTGAAGTTATTAGAGTTTGTCCCAAGAGGATTCATGCCACCCAGAGAAGCAATCCAGTGGGCTGACGTGTAGGGTACGAGGGTTGACGAGGTTGAGTTCACCTGAGAAGAAGACGGAACTTAGGATCTATTTCAAAAGGATTTCCGCTGCAAACAGAAGTTGTTGGTGAATCCTTGAAGGTCGTGTGATGGTTGACAGAACATCGACTTGGTGTTTCGGACTACAGATGAGATCCCCTCCTCTGGTCTACTTCAACAGCACTGACCATGGAGCTCTGCATCTTCTACACCAAGACATTAGCCGCAAGCAGCGGCAACCATGCACTGGCAGAGCCTTAGAGACATATAGGAGAAACTAAGGTGGGTCTTTGATCGCACACCAAGAGCAGGTGCGCCGATGAGCTCCCCAAGCCATGGAGAGATGACGATGGTGCTGGCAATCATCTACAAGTCGCTGCCATCCTGATCCATGCCGCAGGAAGGCCCTGGCGACAGCAAGATCAGTGATGAGGAAGCTTTCAAAGTAGAAAGATACCGTGAGGAGGAGATAGGGAGGCTGATCGTCATTGGAGACCTTCCCCTGTAGTGGCGGCGGCTTGACCCACGCACGCAGGCAGCGGTGGCGGCGGGTGAGAAAGCGAAGATCGCGTGAGCCGCGATGGAAGAGGAAGGGGAGCGGACGGTCCAGTCCTAGACCAAACTAGGCGATTTAGTTAGATCAAGCCCCTAAACCGGCCGAACCTCAGTGAAGCAAAGGAGCCACGTGATGGAGGCAGATTGGATTGTAAAAGTTAAATCTTCAATAAATGTTAGGATCTTGTATAATTCATATAAATTAGCTCGTTTATCATAAAAATACGAACAAGGTATCAAAATTCTCCGAAAAATGTGTAGAACAACATGAAAGCATAATATTAAACTTTTAATCCACTACTTTTAGTGATACTATGTAAGTTGTGAAATACCTATTTGATAGATAATAAATATCAAACGATGGTCTAAAATTATGATAATATGTCAGTAAGTCGATATTCATGTTTATAGTCCATTTAAGGTCAGTGATTATGATGTTGATGTACAAAATAATATAATTTACTCCATTTAGATAATTAGGGCTAATAACCCTAATTAATGTGCAATAATTACAAATATGCTCAAGAAACCATGGAAATTACAGAGTAAGCTCATACCAATAATTGTAAGCTAATGTGTAATTCATAGATCACAATGATTCACATAAATCATGATATACAATGATGATTGCTCTTAATATGGTTTGAAACCCTGATTGGATTATTGAATATAACCTAGGCTTAATATATGCAAAAAGTGATATGGAACCTAATGTTCAAATGATGCACCATAATCTAGAATATAAGACCAGTAACCTAATTATAAGAAGATAAGACAAGAAAGAGGTAATTATGAGAATATCCTCATGAACCAAGATAAATCCTAAAATGGACACATTTGGGTTAAGATGAGATGTAAGATGATGAGAATTTGATGGTGATATGTGACCTTATCTTTATCAGGGGTTGACCAAGGATATAGTTGACTTAAGGAACATATGTGGTGATTAGAATATCTTGATCAAGGTATGACATTACCTCTTACTTGGCTTATTATACAATATGCTTGGGTTATATGTGTAGTGGAATACTTGGCATATGGTATTGGATGAAATGATTGCTCTTGTATGATATCATGCTTGATTTTCTATACTTATATGGCTATGAACACAAGAGGAAGGGGAGCGAACGGTCCAGTCCTAGACCAAACTAGGAGATTTAGTTAGACCAGGCCCTTAAATCGGCTAGACCTTAGTGAAGCAAAGGAGTCGCGCCCCCACAGTAGGCACATGGCGGAGCCATATTGGGTCGTAAATGGTAAATCTTCAATAAATGTTAGGATGTTGTATAATTCATATAAATTTTCTCATTTATTAGAAAAATACAAACAAGGTACTAAAATTCTCAGAAAAGTGTGTGAAACAACATGACAACATAATATCAGACTTTTGATACACTAATCTTAGTGATACTATGTAAGTTGTGAAATACTTATTTGATAGATAATAAATATCAAACAATGGCCTAAAATTATGATAATATGTCAGTAAATCCATATTCATGTTTATAATCCATTCAAGGTTAGTGATTATGATGTTGATGCACAAAATCATATAATTTTCTCCATTTAGCTAATTAGGGCTAATAACCCTAATTAATGTGCAATAATTACAAATATGCTCAAGAAACTATGGAAATTATAGAGTAGGCTCATACCAGTAATTGTAAGCTAATATGTAATTCATGGATGGCAATGATTCGCATAATTCATGATATACAATGATGATTGCTCTAAATATGGGTTGAAACCCTAATTGGATTAATGAATATAACCTAGGGTTAATATATGCGAAAAGTAATATGGAATCTAATGTTCAAATGATGCACCATAATCTAGAATATAAGACTAGTAACCTAATTACAAGAAGATAAGATGAGAAAGAAGTTATTATGAGAATATCTTCATGAACCAAGATAAACCCTAAAATGGACACATTAGTGTTAAGATGAGATGTAAGATGATGAGAATCTGATGGTGATATGTGAACCTGTCTTTATCAGGGGTTGATCAAGGATATGGTCGACCTGAGGAACATATGTGGTGATTAGAGTATCTTGATCAAGGTATGCCATTACCTCTTACTTGACTTATTATACAATATGCTTAGGTTATATGTGTAGTGGAATACTTGGCATATGGTATTGGATGAAATGATTGTTCTTGTATGATATCTTGCTTGATTTTCCGTACTTATATGACTATGAACACATGAAACATAAGATATCTAACCCATTATATGATAGTACTAAATCTCTTTGGTAGAATAGTACATTGATGAAAGTACTAAATCTCTTTGTCAGAATAGTATATGTGAGCACTAAATCTCTTTGACCGAATAGTGCATTTATGAAAGTACTAAATTTCTTTGGTAGAACAGTACATGTGAGCACTAAATCTCTTTGGTAGAATAGTGCATGCGGTTGATCAACTTTACATATAATGGAAAGCCATGGTAAAACATGTGTTCTCTTTTTTTTTTTGGATCTGCAGGGGCCGAAGCCCCCCCTCTCCAAACAGGTGCCAGAGCCCGGATGACCCAAGAGGTTGGTAAATACGGTTGTGCTACGGGAGGTTTCGAACCCGGGACCCCCGGGGAGGGCAAGCCGTTCTGAACCACCGCGCTACAATCGGTCGGGTTCATGTGTTCTCTTTTATTAATGAATATCTTTGTGCAAGTATACACCTTTTCTTATATTTTGTTTATTCCTACCAAGTATTAGTTTTATCTTGTTGCCAAGCTTAGTAATGAGAGGTATATAAAAGACACATAGGCATACTCAGTACAATATTATTGAATATTGTGGTAATGTGTACCACATGTAATCTTTTGTTTAGGTTGTGGACATATGATCTTGAAGACATGGATAGTTTAGAGTTGTGTGGCGAGCTGATGTATAGGTGGACCTATTCTCTTAAGATATTGTTATAGATGTAGTACATTTATATGTAGAAGTTTGTTGATCAATATGAAATATCAAATGTTCTAACAATTTATTTTATAATTATATGTTGAATGGTGAACATGTGTTGTATGATTTTATTATTGTTCATGTATATTCGCTACTGTTGTTTTCTTCTGACTTCCTCTAATTTTCTTCTTCTTAGACTAGTGTGGGGTGTTTAAATTAGGATTCTCAGTGGGGTGAGGGTTTTAATTTGGACGTCACACATTAGATTAAGTTTTATAAAATTCAGAGACGTAATATGTGGTATTAGAGCATGAACAATAGCAAAACCTGACATTTGCTCATTGTGCAACTCAAAACTAAAGAAAACCTTGAACTTTGAAAATTAGTACGGTTAGATTAGTCGTATTTTAGAGACTAGACCTGACTTAGCCTCTAGGTTAGAACCTAGATGTCTGAGAACTAGGTTTAGACTAGTGCTTGTCGCATAGCAAGTGCTAAGATGTCATTATTTCCTAATAATGTGGTGGTATTGGACGTTACATTATTTGGAAATAATGTGCATGAATGGAAGAAAAACCATATGGCGCTCGTTGTCTAGAGTAACTACACTAGTCTACGCCATGTTCTCACCCTTTTCACTAGTTTCCATGGCATTATATTCTCTACTATGTGTGGGACACTCATTTTATGGATTTAGTTTTTGATTCCAATCAGATCGAGACTCAGTAGTTTTCTCTGACGCATGTTTTATTAGAGAAAAACTATATAATATTTTATTATATATGTAAGTATTACAAAAACGTGTCCCTACACACATACGAGTAGGAGGTGGTCATTCAACCTAAGTGAAAGTGATTGACATCAGTCTAGAAGAGAGAGAGTAGTTCTAGATTAGATGTCTAGAGCCTTGTTAGAATATGTGATAAATGGAATAGAAGAAAAAAGATTAGATGCTGATCTAAGCCTTATATAGATGACATAAGTTAAATTATGATGATATATTTTGACTTGAGGATAAAAGTTTAGTTTTGAGGATGCAAGATAAGTTCTGATGATGCAAGTAACTAGGCTTTTATAAATTAAGATATGATAAGTTAAGACAAGGTTGTGAGTCAGCATGAGCCTCAAGCTTTTTTTAACAAAGGAGGACCTGTAGTGTTAGGACCAGCTATAGGGTTGACTCCAGAGAGAGTGAGACACAGAGGGAGAAGGTCAGAGAACCTAAACTCCAAGATATGAGAATTATGAGAAATATGTGTTATGATATGTCCTAAACTAGAGTACTCCTGAGTGAATGAGTTGACTTGCTTTATGCTTGATTACTATAGTCTTGTTGAATCCTAGATGTCCTTGGGAAGACCAAACCCTAGAGTTAGAGAGAGGTTGGATATATATGTACATGTGAATATGAATATAAGAACCTACCATATGGGTGAGGGAGAGAGAGTCCCAAAACCCTAGAGGAGGTAACTGTGTTAGTTTCTGTGAAGCCTCATGCTCGGGTTGGTGGTTCCTTCTAGGACTCTAGTGGTATATATAAGATAAAGAGTTGATAAATAGTATGTCATGGGTAGAGATATATGAATAGAGTGTCATACTGAGTTTTGGTTTGTGCTTATGTGGCAAGATCTTGTGAAGCAATCAACTAGTGCCAATGAGGTTGCCTGAGGTCCCTAAACCAAGGAGAGAAAATGGAACTAGTGCATATGATACTCATAGAATTGAGTGAGCTCAGAGAGATTGAGCATGGCAATACCCTCAAGTTATGCGTTAGGAGAACCTCAATTGAACTAGATAAAGTTTTGATACATGTTTGACATGCCACTCTGTCACAGAATCAAAATCCCAATCCCATGAACCAAACAAATACCAAAGACAACATGCGGAAGTGTGAAATGCTTAGCATACATGAACAAATAACAAGATAAAGGCACCGACAATAGTGTCAACATTCAACAAGATATATTAAATAACATTGCCTTATTACAAGATTTCCATTACATATTCAAGCGTACAATTTTACCAGTTTGCTCATGTATACTAGGGATCCTACTACAAGTACACCTAGCCTAGCTCACCAAGCCCATCAACTTCTAGCCAACTCTGAACCTATAAAATACGTGAAACTAGGTGGCTCAAGCACACGAGGTGCCGAGTACAGGGCTAAAGGATACATATACATAAGCTTTTCATAATTTGAAAATATTTATAGAAGTAACTGAGCAAGAAGTAAATATGTTAAGTATTTAGCAAAGAGACAACCCATGTTTTATATCAATTTTCTCGAATTATACCATCAACATCATATAAAATAATGCCTTTGACCAACTTCCCATTGGAAGGGTCCATAAGGGTGCTCAATATTAGCTAACCCTTTTATACGTAAGGGACCTCAAGGCAATCACCAAGAGATAATCCTTTTATCAACATGGTCCACTCAATCTTGACAACTCAAGTAGGACGCCCAGCCTCGTATCCTTACCCTAAGAATACAGGCAGGTGCACAAGGTTTGTGAATGGAGTTTCTATTTTATGTTTGCAAGTTATAAAGCAACGATATGAGACAAACATCGAGTACAATACTAGAATACTACATGACAATATTTGAGTAAGTAAACAAGCATACATATGTATCACATTCAAGAAAGAAAGCCATAGTCATATAATTATTAAAGCCCATACTTGATTCAGAGATTCAAACCTGACTTATCCTTGACCATATAACCACAAGCCACACCTAATTAATAACAAGATTACATACATGTATTAGATTCTCATCATTAACCCTAACTAGCATCATTTTAGGGTTTTGGCCAAGTTAGGTTCCAAGTTCCTTATTAGTCCATTTAAAGATCATGTATTGATCTAGAAGTCATCATGAACGTGGGTGGGGTTCAAGTTTTGAGACATTTGAGGTTTCATTCATTTTATATACATTATAAGGTTCAAAGACTCATAATAGGGCAATCAAGGTCAAGATTCATCAAGGCATGATGACCAATCATAAGTTATGGTTTATAGTAGAAAAAAGGGGTATAAAAATCACTTATAAAGATTAGATGGATGCCCCAAGGTCTATGCATCATATCCCAACATGGTGTCAAAAAAATCATGTTACATTCAATAGCCAACATTCAAGACTCATATCAATAGGGTCCAAAGTATGACCTAAGTGATACATCCACATAAAGAGAACCAACAATAATAGACTCAACTCTGATCTTATAGGAAAACACATAAGAAAGGGATTCACCCAAGCATTAAGGTACAAGATCCACCATACAAGTCATATATGTCACATTAGGTCCCAAGGGGGCACATATGTCATTATATCATGAATGGGATTGGACTCAGACAAAAAGATCACAACACATCATGATTCTACTAATTTTGAGGATCCATTAGTGTTGGGTGCATCAAATGGATCAAGGAGCCCATTTTTTCAATGTTCAACAAACATCATCATAATGAGTCACATTTAAGCATCTCAAGCCATATGGACACATGTAGCAAAAAGGGGAGTATGGGTTGATATTAGACTGGTACCGAAGTGCATAAATTATTGATTTCAAGATATGAGGGCCTTAGATATCATTAGGAAGCAAGGTTAGTCATTAAGGGGGCAAGATACATCATTGAGGTCCAAACAGTCACCATTGTGCAATAAAGTCATCATGAGCAATAGGAGAAATTAGCACCCTCAATTATCTAAAATTGCATACCAGTAACTGTTTTGAGGTCAAGAAAGTAGATTGAGTATAACGTAACCAATATTTATCAACAACATACATCAAATATGGTCAATCATAGTCAAAGTTTGTATTCTAGAGAAGTTGAAATATTAGAAGCAGATTCAGAGTCCAAAATTATGTTCAAGGTGTAGGGCTCTTGGCCAAGGGATTTGGGACTTTCATTTTTCAAAGATTCAAGCTATAACTATAGATAAGGAAGGTAGGGCATTATATTTCATTGATGCAATGCCCACGATCGTACAATCTGGTCCTACGACTATGGATCTTGTTCTCTCTTCCTGGTGATGTGAGGCTTGTAGATGTTGTCCACTGCTACCATGGTTGTGTGGCCTATAGTCATAGATCATGGGCTTCTCATGGCTGCTCGCTCCTGCTCGTGTGTGGTTTGTGGCCATTCACCACCACCTCATCCCCACCCTGGTCACATGGGTTGACGTAGACGTGGCTTGGTGCCATTGGTGAGTCATGGTTAACAGAGCCCTAGACTAGGCCAACTCAAGGGGAGGTGGGGAAGATATATTGAGCCAATCTTATCCATCTATCAAGAGGTTCATCATGGACCTTTTCCCATCAGATGGTGTTGAGGTCATCTTCTTCCCACGACCTCCTCCATTTTGAGCTTCTGCAGCTCCTCACCGGAGATGGTGGGAACGGGTGAAGTAGACCCCACAATGGGTTAGGAACTATCCAGGAGCCATGGGCTCATCCCCGCGAAGACCGAAGGGTGGTCAGGCTCTCCTGCGATGGCCAAGAGTGTGAGATGCTCTCCTGTGGCACCATTCCGACCTAGAAGGAAAGGAGGAAGACGAGGAGGGGAAGAACTACGCAAATGAGAGGAAAAATTGGGGGAAACAAGATAGAAAGAAGAAAGAGAAAGGAAGGAGCAATCCCCTACTGAAATGGTGAAGCCAGTAGTGTATAGGTGAGCTCCATGAGGCAGTTATGTGTTTCCAGCACCACTGGCACTGGTGCACCGTAGGAACTGTAAGGACCCTGACCTTCGTTTAGGGTTTACCCTATTTGCTTTGCTTAACCCAGGTGCTTTGTTTGCTAATCACCTTTAGTGGTGATTAGGGTTTGGTTGTGCTTTGTTGAGAGTTGGAGGTGCTACTTGCAAATAACCCAAGTCTAGGGTTTTTTGGGCAAGTTTGCCACCCTGTGAGGTGTTTTTCTCTCTCTTTGCTTCCTCTAGGGTTGAGAGGAAGGCTTGGACTTGTTGCTTGAGTTCTCTTGGGCTTGGTTGCGCTTGCTGGGCCTTGTGGTGCCTTGTTTTGGCTTTGTTGAACCCTTGTATCGGGCAAGAGGTGGTTGTGTCGCCCTTGATGGAAGTGTATCGGCCAAGAAGGGAGTGTATCACCCTAGTGTATCGCCCATGACCCTTGACCTAGCTTTGACCTCATTTGTGTCACCACTAGTGGACACTTGGTACGTACCTTGGACATTTGTATGGAGCTTTCTAGAGTGGTGGCTCGTGCACTAGCACAAGTGTCCCTAGGTAGGCGACACCTTGCTTGGCTCTACCTCATTTTCTCCTCCCTTTCCTTCTATATAGGTGGTTCCTTTCCCTTGCTAGGAGTTCCTTTAGTTCCTTTGTTCCTCTCCCACCTTGGTGTGCACGACACACTCTTCTTCTTTGCAAGTGGTGGCCGATACCCCCTTGGAGGAGAAACTTGGTGGCCGATATCCTTGGTGTCTCCTTCTTCCTTGCTTGGTGGTGCTTGGAGATAGGAGCTTGGAGCTTACTTGAGGTGGGTTACATAACTTCTAACCCTAACTACAGTATCTCCTTCCATGACCTTGTTTACATGTTAGTAGCTTAGTACCTTGCTTTAGTATCCATGTTGGCCGATCCTTATGATTTAGGGATTCTTGGTGAGAAATACTCCTTTCTCCCCTTGGTCTAGAGGAGTGAGCTTGAGCTTCTAGTATCATGAGCAACACCCCTCTTTCCTAGTTGATTGAGGTGAGTTTGTGTTCTAGTTGTTTGAGCAACACTCTCCTCTCACCATGGACTAGAAGGGTGATCTTGGTATGGTGGTGACTCTTTCTAGGGTTTCCTTATGTTTCCCGTTGGGTGATGGTTGATGTGCAAGACTCCTCTTTCTTAGTTGATTGAGGTGAGCCATCTTCTTGACCCACTAGGGTTTTGGGTGTCCTTGTGCTTGAGGTGGAAGATGACCTTGTGAGTTAACACCTTGGATGATATGAGCATGGGGAGGTGCTTCCCGACATCCCTCTTGACCTAGACCCCTTGCACGGAACATGTGTGGATGATACCCCTCCCTTTGGTCCCTATTGGTAACGGGCATCACAACTTTGCCTTGCCCTGTGACGGATGTTAGGCCATGGTTTGGATGGCTGGACAATAGGTCTGTGATGTTTAGATGAACCCTTGGATGATCCCTCTTATGGAGCACCTTGCTCGGTTTACACTTGAGGTGGGCATTGTTGTGGCGGGCGTGCACACCATCTCTTGACACCCGACACAAGCCCTGCACACTAGATAGGGTGCAAGTTGCCCGTGCATGGTTTGAGCTTAAGCTTGACACCGCGTCGCCCGGTAGAGTTTCACGCCTAGGGTGCGTGTCACCCCTGCCCGACACCATGTTGCACGGCAGAGATGCAAACCCCTTTGCACGTCACAACAACCGATACCCTGTTGCCTGATAGCGTGCACGCCCGGGCGCGTTTTGCACTAGCTGATACACCCTGTATGGCATAGATGCACGGCTGGCCCTTGGACGTTGCTCGGTATGCCCAAATGCGCGACACCTAACCCATCGTTGCTTAGCTACATGCTTGAGAGCAGCTACCCTTGGTAACGCGGCATTGCGCATTGCACGCTGGCCGTTGTGGGTTGGATATGAGTTGAGGGCAGGTTGCCCGATACAACCTCTTGTGAGGGTGAGCCCTGCCAAATACCGTTTTTAGTGAGGGTCATGAGTGCTTCTTGTGAGGGTTCCATTTGTCATGAAAAGCCGATGTGTTGGCTATATTCTTGTTAATCAATGGCGACTCATGTATTCAATATGATAAAGCTTGTTCATCTAAACTTAACATGGCCACACACACGAATGTAATCACCTTGATTATCTAAGGACAATAATGAGCATGCAGTAGGGTTTGCTTAATGATGTGCCTTATACATGTGATCATAAGATGAGGCATGGTTAAGTAAAGGATATAATCATTAATGTCACTTTGTATTGATAAAGCACTTAATCCTAAATATCACCCTGTGTTGATAATATGAGTTTCTAAGTTATTCATGATGATTATTGAATAGTGCTAACCATGCAGGGGATGCATAGCCAAATAAAACGCTATGAAGAATGAATATATGAGAACAATGAGATAACAGGTACATTATGAATGCTATTCCATGATGATGATGATGTAAGCCCTGAGAGGCAGTGACAACATATGATGAGGGATTGAGATCCCATGGTATGTGATGATCCTTGAGATGAATCTAGATGATTGGCAAGAGGCCAAGTGATAACATGTGATGTTGGATCCTTGTGTTGGATCAGTATGATGTGAATGGTGGTAAAAGCACAATGTTGAGTCTCATATTGTTTACTTCTATTATAATTGCATGTTATACAACTTGGTTGAATCTTGCAATCCATATAAAAGATACTAATTAATCACAGTGAAATATATTATGTAGTTTCCCTGGCCATAGATTCATCATCGTCAGGAATTGGTGATGGTGAAACGGGTTCTCCTGTGGGTTAACCTGGATCGCATATTGTTGAGTATGCGAGGTTTCTCCTAGCCTAAAGTGAGGAGGTAAGAGTGTAACTTCGGTTGTAGACTCCAGAGTGCGGATTCAGGCCCGTAGCCCAATTCTGATAAAGAGCATGGTGAACAGGCCCATGGCTTAGGATATGTGATATGAGGAGCATGAATGCGTTCATGGCTCAGAGCACGGTGAATAGGCCCGTGACTCAGTTTCACTAGCGTCGAGACCTGTACTGAGGCAGGCTAGGTAGAGGGTAGCCTGACCCTGTGGCTAAGACCACTTCAGCATGAGACTGTGGTCCTGGTTGTGTTGTACTCATGCACTGACCATGAGGCGGAGAGGTCATGGAGTCCGGCTCTCCCAATGACCTTGTATGACACCGGCTTGGGTTTTGCAACCGAAGGTTGGATTTGAGCGGTACGGCTCACTTTCTCAGGGCATAATAATACGTAATTTAGCTAAATAGTACTACTGCTTAAGACAAACACGAAACATTGGTTGAGGCCTTGTTTGTGTAGTTACTCTCACCATATCTTGCAGTTGCTTATATGTTCCTCATATGTAGTAGGATTTATATATCTTGTCTTATTAATCATGTTCCACAAAGTAATACTTGAGTACATCTGGTAAGCCTGCTAAAGTATGGACAGCTTTATCCTATAACTGCTCTTGTTATACTTTTTATCAGCTAGCTGCTTTATATATATATATATATATATATATATATATATATATATATATATATATATATATATATATATATATATATATATATATATATATATATATATATATATATATATATATATATATATATACACACCTGAGGTTTTGTAGTTTCAGCGGGGAGTTATGTTTCTCACTGGGACAATGTTCAATTGTCTCATCCCGCTATTTTACACCATTTTTTTGGTGGTCGAGCTAGGCGTGGTGGTGGTCATGGAGTTGCGGCCGAGCAGCAAGAAGAGCAGTAGAAGGCAAGCAATGGATATGCTGCTGTTTGGGTGTTTTGTTGTAGAGTCTAGAGTCATCCCTATACTCTCAGGTCCTTGGAGGTGTTTTGACGTTGTTTCACGATGTACTATCATTGATGTTTTGTATATCCTGCTGTTGGCCAGATGTGGGCCTCTATGTATGTATAAATAGGTGATGAACTCATGTGATGACAAGACAGCTGTTGTTGTAAGCTGTGGACAGGTTTCAAGGCTTGTATATGATTCTATAACTTGTTTCTTGCAGGATGTGGACTAGAATGTAATAGTTTCTCAGTTTATCAGTTTACCGCAATCGGTTTTAATTAACCCATGTTTTGATAATCTATGGTTATGATGATTTCCGCACGTTTTCGCGTAACACCTCGTTGTCTGTGTGACAGTGGGATGTCTTACCACAATTTTCGGTATCAGAGCCTTAGGTTCACTGAGTCTACAGGGATTTAGGACTAGGTTGAGTCTGTTCTTATGAGTTTTCCAGATTTCCTTACGATCATCTTCTGCTCTCAGCGGAAGCAAAGCCAAGATGTCTGGAAACCATGAAAAACACTCTGCTGAGCACAGCGATGCTGCATCCATTGATGGAGCTTTTGAGAAGGCACATGGAGACCGGGTGCCTGAGGTCCCCCAACCTGACCCAGCCATTCTTGAACACCTTGCCTACCAACATCTTTTAGGGAAGATGATGGCTACGATGAATCTCATGGTTGAGCGATTGCCAGTGCCTCCTCCGAGAGCACAGGCTCCCCATGGAGAAGCATCGGGTATTGGGAAGACCTTCGAGCGGCTTCGCCGAGTCGGAGCTTCGGATTATGCTGGAACGGCTGATCCAGTGGGTGCGGATCTGTGGCTGACAAGTCTTGAGAAGACTTTCCGGATCCTTGACATCCCTGAAGCAGACAAAGTAAAGCATGTTGTCTACCTTCTGAAAGGTAGTGCTGGTCACTGGTGGACCATCGAGGAAGAGAAGCGGCCTGGTGAGGTGATCTATTGGGAAGTTTTCCGGCGTGAGTTCGTCACCAGATACTTCCCGAAGATGTATCAAGATGAGAAGATCAGTCAGTTTGAGAGCTTGCGGCAAGGAACGATGAACATCACCGAGTATGAAGCCAAGTTCATGGATCTGTTGAGGTTTTGTCCTCACATGGCAATAACAGATGAGGAACGGATCAGACGTTTCGAGAAGGGTCTGAGCTCTGAGCTGACAACACCTATGTCTGCATTGGAGAATTGAGAGCGGTTTTCTATGTTTGTGGAATCCGTCCAAAGGATCGAATGAGCAGTTAGGGAGAAGAGAGAGTCTATGGCTAAGAAGAGACATGCTCAGTTCCAGGGGCATAGGTTTGGTGGCTTCAAAAAGCTAAGGTTTGCAGCACCGTCAGTGTTGAGAGGTTCTGGTGGACCATCTTAGTGGTCTCTGAGTAAGGGAAGAGGTTATGTTTCTTCACCATCTAAGGCACAAAGTACAGTTTTCGTGCAGTGACAGGGCCATCTAGGCCACGGGTTGACAATAGAGCATGCCATCTGTGTGGTCAGATCGGGCATTGGAGGTTCAATTGCCCGAATAGAGATGTTGAAGTAACACAGCAGCCGAGACAGAATCTTCAGGGGTCTAATAGACAATAGCCTAGTGGTAGCAGAGGGTGAGGACGCGGTCAAGCATATCAAGCAGGATCGTCTGCTCAAGGGAGCAGAGGATGTGGATAGCAAGCAACAGCTCGATTCTATGCTATGAGGCAGCCGGAGGCGATAGTCAACCCACGAGTAGTGACAGGTCAGATGGAGTTATTTCATTCTGATATGTCTTCTTCTTGCTTTATATCTGTTCTGGTTGACCCGGGAGCCACACACTCTTTTATCGCCTATAGTATGCTTGAAAATTGTCATTTACATGTTAGTCGTAAAAAGGATAGTTTGTTGTTAGAAACCCCTCTTGATGGTTCTTCGTTGCTTCAAGAAGAGTGTCCATCTTGTGTCTTGTCTTTCTCAGGACACCGCATTCGAGTGGATCTTATACCACTTGATATGCATGGGTTTGATGTTATCCTTGGGATGGATACCTTAGAGAAGTATAAGGTTGTTTTGGACTGCGGATCAAAGAAGGCAGTATTTGATGATGCCGGAGGGAAGTGGATCTTCCAGGGAGATAGGAAGATTCTTCCGACATGTCTAGTATCAGCTTTGGTGGCAGAGAAGTTGCTACGACAGGGATGTGAGGCATTCATAGCTCACGTGGTAGATACCGTTGTGGCTACCAAGGCGAAAGGTCTTAGCCTTGAGGAGGTGTCAGTTGTTTGAGAGTTCTCAGATGTGTTCCTTGAGGAGTTTCCCGGTATTCCACCGCCCCAAGAGATTGATTTCGAGATCAATCTGGTGCCAGGAACACAGCCAGTTGCACAAACACCATATAGGATGGCTCCAGTGGAGATGGCAGAGCTTAAGAAGCAGTTGCAAGAGTTGCTGGACAAAGGTTTCATCAGACCAAGTACGTCGCCTTGGGGTGCTTCAGTTTTGTTCATCAAAAAGAAGGGCGGTTCGATGCGATTGTGTATAGACTACCGGTAGTTGAACAAGGTCACAATCAAGAACAAGTACCCGTTGCCAAGGATAGATGATCTGTTCGATCAGTTGCGTGGTGCTACAGTGTTTTCAAAGATCAACCTATGGTTCGGGTACCATCAGTTGAGGATAAAGGAGGATGACATACCAAAGTCATCTTTTCGGATGAGGTATGGTCATTTCAAGTTTGTGGTTATGCCGTCTGGGCTAACCAATGCACCTATTGCTTTCATGGAGCTGATGAACATTGTGTTCCATCCGTTCTTAGATCAGTTTTTTGTAGTCTTTATAGATGACATCTTGATCTACAGTCGGGATAGGTAAGAGCATGAGCAACATCTTCGTCGAGCATTGACTCTTCTTTGCCAACATCAGTTGTATGCCAAGTTCAGTAAGTGTGAGTTCTGGTTGGAAGAAGTGACTTTCTTAGGTCATGTGATATCCGCTGAAGGAGTCAAAGTGGACCCGAAGAAGGTGGAATCCGTTATAGAATGGGAGCAACTGAAGACACCGACAGAAGTTTGTAGTTTT
Organism: Alisma plantago-aquatica; assembly: GCA_963693085.1. NCBI lineage: Eukaryota > Viridiplantae > Streptophyta > Magnoliopsida > Alismatales > Alismataceae > Alisma > Alisma plantago-aquatica. The sequence goes on from OY856412.1 coordinate 748,042,737, forward strand.
TTGGGCTTAGCAGGATACTACTGAAGGTTTATCAAGGATTTCAGTACGATTGCGCTGCCAATGACAAAGTTGACAAGAAAGGATGTACCTTTTGTCTGGGATGATTGATGTCAGCAAGCTTTCCAGAGTTTGAAGGAGAAGCTGACCAGTGCTCCAGTGTTAATCCTATCAGAGCCTGGGAAGGGCTACGTTGTTTTCTGTGATGCTTCCAAGAAAGGATTAGGTTGTGTGCTGATGCAGGATGATCATGTGGTTTCCTTTGCGTCGTGACAGCTTAAGAAACACGAGGAAAACTATCCGACTCATGACTTGGAGATGGCAGCAGTGGTTCATGCGTTAAAGATTTGGAGACACTATCTTTATGGGGAAGTGTGTCAGATCTTTACGTATCATAAGAATATGAAGTACATCTTTTCACAGCATGAGTTAAACATGTGACAACGACGATGGATGGAGTTGATCAATGATTACGACTGCACTATTGAGTATCATCCTGGTAAGGTGAATGTGGTATCTGATGCGCTTAGATGAAAGTCTTCATCTTCTTCTTTGAAGAAGGCACAGTTGAGTTCTCTGGTATGCCGAAGGCAGGACATGTTTGTTTCCTTGCGGCAGATGATTGTGCAGATAAAATTTTCTTCATTAGTTGGACTTTTAGCATAGATGCAAGTCAAGCCTATGTTGAGACAGCAGACCAAAGATGCCCAACAGACAGATGATGCAGTATAGTTGATCAGATCAGAGTTCGGCAGCGAAAGGCGTGATGGGTTTCATGAGTCCGAGGATGGACTAGTCTGCTATCGTAACAGGGTGGTGGTTCCAGATGTGGATGATCTGAGGAAGTTAGTGCTTGAGGAAGCACACACATCGATGCATGCTATGCATCCAGGTGTCACCAAGATGTATCATAGTCTGAAGGACTTGTATTGGTGGCCCGACTTGAAGAAAGATGTAGCAGAGTTTGTGGCGAGATGTGCAGTGTGTCAGCAAGTCAAGGCTGAACATCAGAATCCATTGGGTACGTTGCAACCTTTTTCGATACCGCAGTGGAAATGGGATCATATAACCATGGATTTCGTCGTTGGTCTACCCAGGACAACTAGGAATCATGATTCCATTTGGGTGATAGTGGACAGATTGACGAAGTCTTCCCATTTCATACCTGTGAAGACAATGTATACAGTAGAAAAGCTTGCTCGAGTGTATGTGGATGAGATAGTACGTTTGCATGGTGTGCCAGCAATGATAGTTTCTGACAGAGGTCCTTAGTTCATGAGTCATTTCTGGGAACAGTTACACAGAGCGTTGGGAATGCAGTTGAGGTTCAGTACCGCCTTCCATCCGCAGACAGATGGACAATCTGAGAGGACTATTCAGACTTTGGAAGATCTCCTTTGAGCTTGTGATTTGCAATTTCTAGGCAACTGGGATGTGAACCTTAGTTTGATAGAGTTTGCCTACAACAACAGTTATCAGCGGAGCATTGATATGGCTCCTTATGAGGCTTTGTATGGCAGGAAGTGCAAATCTCCTTTGTGTTGGTACGAGTCTGGTGAGTATCAACTTTTGGGACCTGAGTTAGTACAACAGACAACAGAAAAGATCAAGGTGATACATCAACAGTTGAAAGTGGCACAGGACAGGCAGAAGTCTTATGCAGACAATCGCCGACGACCTTTGGAGTTCCAGGTATGAGACAAAGTGTATCTCAAAGTCTCTCTGTGGAAAGGTGTGCTAAGGTTTGGCCAGAAAGGTATGTTAATTAGCACCCAGGTTTATGGGGCCTTACCCAGTCATAGCTTGAGTTGGTAAGGTAGCCTATGAGATAGAGTTGCCTCCAGAGTTGCATAGGTTACATCCCGTGTTCCATGTCAGTATGCTGAAGAAAAGTCATCCAGATTCAGGAACAGTAATACAGCCAGTTGAGGTTGAGCTTGATAAAGATGTGACCTACAAGGAAGGTCCTGTGGCGATCTATGACAGAAGAGTTAAAAAACTGAAAAGGAAGGACCTAGTTCTGGTAAAGGTTCTTTGGCATCACCGTGGCATTGAGGAAGCCACATGGGAGCTTGAGGAAGAGATGAGGAGGAAGTATCCCTTGCTTTTCTCTTCGGATTTCGGGGACGAAATCCTTTGAAGGGGGTTAGCTTGCAAGGACCCTGACCTTCATTTAGGGTTTACCCTATTTGCTTTGCTTAACCCAGGTGCTTTGTTTGCTAATCACCTTTAGTGGTGATTAGGGTTTGGTTGTGCTTTGTTGGGAGTTGGAGGTGCTACTTGCAAATAACCCAAGTCTAGGGTTTTGTGGGCAAGTTTGCCACCCTGTGAGGTGTTTTTCTCTCTTTTTGCTTCCTCTAGGGTTGATAGGAAGGCTTGGACTTGTTGCTTGAGTTCTCTTGGGCTTGGTTGAGCTTGATGGGCCTTGTGGTGCCTTGTTTTGGCTTGGTTGAACCCTTGTATCAGGCAAGAGGTGGTTGTGTCACCCTTGATGGAAGTGTATCAGCCAAGAAGGGAGTGTATCGCCCTAGTGTATCGCCCATGACTCTTGACCTAGCTTTGACCTCGTCTGTGTCACCACTAGTGGACACTTGGTACGTACCTTGGACATGTGTATGGAGCTTGCTAGAGTGGTGGCTCGTACACTAGGACAAGTGTCCCTAGGTAGGCGACACCTTGCTTGGCTCTACCTCGTTTTCTCCTCCCTTTCCTTCTATATAGGCGGTTCCTTTCCCTTGCTAGGAGTTCCTTTGGTTCCTTTGTTCCTCTCCCACATTGGGGGTGCACAACACACTCTTCTTCTTTGCAAGTCGTGGCTGATACCCCCTTGGAGGAGTAGCTTGGTGGCCGATATCCTTGGTGTCTCCTTCTTCCTTGCTTGGTGGTGCTTGGAGCTAGGAGCTTGGAGCTTGCTTGAGGCGGGTTACATAACTTCTAACCCTAACTACATTATCTCCTTCCATGACCTTGTTTACATGTTAGTAGCTTAGTACCTTGCTTTAGTATCCATGTTGGTTGATCCTTATGATTTAGGGTTTCTTGGTGAGAAATACTCCTTTCTCCCCTTGGTCTAGAGGAGTGAGCTTGAGCTTCTAGTATCATGAGCAACACCCCTCTTTCCTAGCTGATTGAGGTGAGTTTGTGTTCTAGTTGTTTGAGCAACACTCTCCTCTCACCATGGACTAGAAGGGTGAGCTTGGTATGGTGGTGACTCTTTCTAGGGTTTCCTTGTGTTGTCTGTTGGGTGATGGTTGATGTGCAAGACTCCTCTTTCTTAGTTGATTGAGGTGAGCCGTCTTCTTGGCCCACTAGGATTTTGGGTGTCCTTGTGCTTGAGGTGGAAGATGACCTTGTGAGTTAACACCTTGGACGATATGAGCATGGGGAGGTGCTGCCCGACAGCCCTCTTGACCTAGACCCCTTGCATGGCACATGTGTGGACGATACCCCCCTTGATCCCTATTGGTAACGGGCGTCACAACTTTGCCTTGCCCTGTGATGGTCGTTAGGCTTGGTTTGGATTGCTGGACAATAGGTCTGTGATGTTTAGATGAACCCTTGGACGATCCCTCTTGTGGAGCACCTTGCTCGGTTTACACTTGAGGTGGGCGTTGCTGTGGCGGGCGTGCACACCATCTCTTGACGCCCGACACAAGCCCTGCACGCTAGATAGGGTGCATGCTTCCAGTGCATGGTTTGAGCTTGAGCTTGACACCGCGTCGCCCGGCAGAGCTGCACGCCCAGGGTGCGCGTCACCCCTGCCCGGTATCGTTTTGCACGGCAGAGCTGCACGCCCCTTTGCGCGTCATAACAACTCATACCCTGTTGCCCAATAGCGTGCACGCCCTAGCACGTGTGGCACTATCCAATACACCCTGCACGGCACAGATGCACGACTGGCACTTGGATGTTGCTCAGTATGCCCAAGTGCGCAACACCTAACCCATCATTGCTTAGCTACATGCTTGAGAGCAGCTACCCTTGGTAACGCAGCATTGTGCGTTGCACGCTGGCCGTTGTGGGTTGGATATGAGTTGAGGGCAGGTTGCCCGATACAACCTCTTGTGAGGGTGATCCCTGCCCGATACCGTTTTTAGTGAGGGTCGTGAGTGCTTCTTGTGAGGGTTCTATTTGTCATGAAAATCCGATGTGTTGGCTATATTCTTGTTAATCAATGGCAACTCATGTATTCAATATGATAAAGCTTGTTCATCTAAACTTAACCTGGCCACACACACAAATGTGATGAACTTGATTATCTAAGGACAATAATGAGCATGCAGTAGGGTTTGCTTAATGATGTGCCTTATACATGTGATCATAAGATGAGGCATGGTTAAGAAAAGGATATAATCATTAATGTCACTTTGTGTTGATAAAGCATTTAATCCTAAATATCACCATGTGTTGATAATATGAGTTTCTAAGTTATTCATGATGATTATTGAATAGTGCTAACCATGCAGGGGATGCATAGCCAAATAAAAGGCTATGAGGAATGAATATATGAGAACAATGAGATAACATGTACATTATGAATGTTATTCCATGATGATGATGATGTAAGCCCTGAGAGGCAGTGGCAGCATATGATGAGGGATTGAGATCCCATGGTATGTGATGATCCTTGAGATGAATCTAGATGATTGGCAAGAGGCCAAGTTGTAACATGTGATGTTGGATCCTTGTGTTGGATCAGTATGATGTGAATGGTGGTAAAAGCACAATGTTGAGTCTCATATTGTTTACTTCTATTATAATTGCATGTTATACAACTTGGTTGAATCTTGCAATCCATATAAAATTAATCACAGTGAAATATATTATGTAGTTGCCCTGGCCATAGATCCATCATCGTCAGGGATTGGTGATGGTGAAACGGGTTCTCCTGCGGGTTAACCCAGAGCGCATATTGTTGAGTATGCGAGGTTTCTCCTAGCCTAAAGTGAGGAGGTAAGAGTGCAACTTCGGTTGTAGACTCCAGGGTGCGGATTTAGGCCCGTAGCCCAATTGTGATAAAGAGCATGGTGAACAGGCCCATGGCTCAGGATATGTGATATGAGGAGCATGAATGCGTTCATGGCTTAGAGCACGGTGAATAGGCCCGTGGCTCAGTTTCACTAGCACCGAGACCTGTACCGAGGTGGGCTAGGCAGAGGGTATCCTGACCCTGTGGCTAAGACCACTTCATTATGAGACTGCGGTCCTGCTTGTGTTGTACTCATGCACTGACCATGAGGCGGAGAGGTCATGGAGTCCGGCTCTCCCATTGACCTTGTATGGCACCGGCTTGGGTTTCGCAACTGAAGGTTGGATTTGAGCGGTATGGCTCATTTCCTCAGGGCATAATAATACGTAATTCAGCCGAATAGTACTACTTCTTAAGATAAACACGAAACATTGGTTGAGGCCTTGTTTGTGTAGTTACTCTCACCATATCTTGCAGTTGCTTATATGTTCCTCATATGTAGTAGGATTTATATATCTTGTCTTGTTAATCATGTTCCACAAAGTAATACTTGAGTACATCTGATAAGCCTGCTAAAGTATGGACAACTTTATCCTATAACTGCTCTTGTTATACTTTTTATCAACTAACTGCTTTATATATATATATATATATATATATATATATATATATATATATATATATATATATATACCTGAGGTTTTATATTTTCGGCGGGGAGTTATGTTTCTCGCTGGGACAATGTTCAATTGTCTCATCCCGCTATTTTACACCCTTTTTTTGGTCGAGCTAGGCGTGGTGGTGGTCGCAGAATTGGGGTCAAGTAGCAAGAAGAGCAGTAGAAGGCAAGCAATGGATATGTTGTTGTTTGGGTGTTTTGTTGTAGAGTCTAGAGTCATCCTTGTACTCTCAGGTCCTTGAAGGTGTTTTGACGTTGTTTCATGATGTACTATCGTTGATGTTTTGTATATCCTGCTATTGGCCGGATGTGGGCCTCTATGTATGTATAAACATGTGATGAACTCATGTGATGACAAGACAGCTGTTGCTCTATGCTGTGGACAGGTTTCAAGGCTTGTATATGATTCTATAACTTGTTTCTTGTAGGATGTGGACTGGAATGTAATAGTTTCTCAGTTTATCAGTTTACCGCAATCGGCTTTAATTAACCCGTGTTTTGGTAATCTGTGGTTATGGTGATTTCCGCACATTTTCACGTAACACCTCGCTGTCTGTGTGATAGTGGGATGTGTTGCCACACGAACAAAGGGGACAAAATGGGGGAAGCTAGATGTCAGGGCTCAAAGATCCAACAGCTTAGAAAGAACTCAGCTTAGGGTTAGGGGAAAGGAGGGGCAATGGCTAGTCTGCGCGCCTCCTCTTAGACACAAACTGGGCCGGTCCAAGACACCAAAAGGGATTGAACTCAAAATAAAACACAATAAAACAAGGATATCTTTGAAATTTCATAACTTGGGCTACAAATTTCTGATTGAAATGATCTTGTATTTTTGGAAAGATATTTGAAAGATTTACAAAATTATATATACTAGGAATCTAAAAGAGTATAGTGATAAGGTTCAAAATTAGATGCAAGAATGTGATATGATATAGCATGACACTTGGTCCAATTTCTCAAACTAGAGCCACTTATCATCAAATTAACCATCAAGGTGATCATAATGGGTCATCAATACACTCAAGTATTATAACTAAAGTTATATTGAGTGAGATGGGTCTCTTGAAGAGAGAAAAAGAGTATATTAGATGGGACAAAAATCTAGCTTGTCACATCCTTCCCTCCTTAAAATAAATTTCATCCTCAAAATAAATCAAAGATTATAGTCAAATGTCAAATTTTCATATTCATCATGTGTCATTAACCATCCCATAGGTGTCAACTCATTCCCCATCACGGGGTGCACACATAGGTTATCATAATCAAGGGTGTACCCATACCAATCATACATGTCAGTTGATTTTTTATCATATTATGACATCCTTTTGATAGCAGGGTTATGTAACCCTTATCCCTAGAACATGTGATCAATTTTTCAAGACAATGTGTTCATCATGATTGCCAAACAAAGCAATTATTGAACGTGTATTTCATCATTACACTAAATTTCATGAATGTTTTAGTTTCCCCAAATTATGTCACTCGTCAATAATTATGTTCTTTATCCCTCACTATGTTTGGAATTAAGCAGTTTATTCATCATGTTATTCGATTTAAGACCCCAAGAGCATTGTTACATTGAGTTCATCATTTATCGGGTATAGAATTAAGTATTGTATTCCTAATCATTCAATATAACATCTCGAGGCATCATCATATCAAATTCATGCTTTCAAATTACATCTTCCATGCATGGTATGATTTCATATTAGGTCTTAGCTTATGAGAGTGACTTATCATACATGTATCAAGTTTATCATAAGTGATATTATTTCATGTATCATGCATTATTCAATGAATAACATTATCATAGACGTTAGGGTTTCAAGATTATCTCACTTGTATCTCAAAGGAGCTCCAAAGGCTCAAGCCACTCAAGCGAAGACATATCTATGTCCAGGAAAAACATGCTAACCACCAATATCTACCCATACTAAACTCATACCCAACATACCAAATGAGAGAAACCCCTATATTCCTTTACGCCAAACCAATAACCCGAGTATGAGGCTCATCATGGTGATCATGTCTCAAGTATATCATCTTAGGGTCTTGGGACATCTCCTTCACCTATATAGAAAAACATCATATATCAAATGCGTCTTCCTCTAGGGTTAGATCTTTTCATAGGAAATCTAAGGTTCAACATTATCAAGGGAACCATACACTAGGTGACTCAACTCATATACTTAGAAGTATTCTAGCCAGGGACTCATCATCATGTATTTCATCGTGCTTATTTTTCAACATTTCACATATTTTGGAGTTTAGGTACTCTGACCTTCTCTCGTGGTAGGTTGACTCATAATAAGAGGTCACCCTTTTCGTATGTCCCATGCTAGAGGTCATCCTTCATAAATAGATTGAGACCCATTTTGGTCTCACACCATATGTCACATATCATATCTCAACACGTATAAGACCAGGCACAAGCAATCATGCCAACCCACTAGCTATGTTTAGCACATCAATCAAACCACATGTATTGTATAAGGTGCTAGGTCTAGCTAGGGTTGCATGGTCAAACTCATATCCTATCATCAAACATAACTTGAATCATCTTGAAACATCTCTTAATGTCACATCATTATCATCATCATCATCAACAACAACAACTTAGGTCATCTAGGCTACTTACTAGCCTAACCTTTATCATGGCTCTAGAAAAATCTAGAGACTACAACTATCATCTAAACTCTCTCATATATACTTGATGTTACATCTATTTCTCTTAGGTTACATGGACACTCACTATCTTTCTGTATGTAGTAACATTTTCATATGTACATATACTAATACTTGAAATACGTTTTCTCCAACGTTGAAACGGGCGATGAAAACTACCATAATGCATTTGAATAAAACCAAAACCAAAATGAGTTACCACACTCATTAAGAAGTCTAGTACCATGACACCTATAGAACTAGCAAGAACATGGTACACACCTATGTAGCTACCCTAAGCACATGCCGCGAACATATGTCTAGGGTTGTAATAAGATCTCCCTTTTCTCACCATCCTGAACATACAACCCATATTATAGGATAAAAGGAGGAGAAAAGAAAGGTTCTAAGGATTACACAAGCCTACACCTAGTTGTAGAACATCTAGGATCTAACCTAGAGGCTAAGTCAACTCAGTCCATAAGGACAACTCATTACATTTCTAATTATGATGTAAGGTTGTGTTTAGTGTGTGTTTCATGTGGACAATGTTTGGTGTAGTTATTGTTCATGCTCTAATACCATATGTCACGGAATCAAAATCCCAATCCCATGAAACAAACAAATACCAAAGACAACATGAGGAAGCGTGAAATTCTTAGCATACATGAACACATAACAAGATAAATGCACCAATAATAGTCTCAACATTCAACAAGATATATTAAACAACATTGTCTTATTACAAGCTTTCCATTACATATTCAAGAGTACGATTTTACGAGTCTGCTCATGTATACTAGGGATCCTACAACAAGTACACCAAGCCTAGATCACCAAGCCCATGAACTTACAGCCAACTCTAAACCTATAAAATACGTGAAACAAGGCGGGTCAAGCACACAAGGTGCCGAGTACAGGGCTAAAGATACATATACATAAGATTTGCATAATTTGAAAAGATTTGTAGAACTAACCAAGCAAGAAGTAAATATGTTAAGTGTTTAGCAAAGCAAGAACCCATGTTTTATATCAATTTTCTCCAATTAAACCAACAACATCATATATCATAAGGCATTTGACCAACTTCCATTTGGAAGCATCCGTAAGGGTGTTCAATATTAGCTAACCCTTTTATACATAAGGGACCTCAAGGCCATTGCCAAGAGCTAACCCTTTTATCAACATGGTCCTCCCTATCTTGACAACTCAAGTAGGACGCCCAGCCTCGTGTCCTTAGCCCGAGAATAGAGGCAGGTGAACAAGGTTTGTATAATGGAGTTTCTATTTTATGTTTGCAAGTTATAAAGCAACTATATGAGACAAACATCGAGTACAATACTAGAATACTACATGGAAATATTTGAACAAGTAAACAAGTATACATATGTATCACATTCAAGCAAGAAATCCATAGTCATATAATTATTAAAGCATGTACCTGATTCAGAGATTCAAACCTAACTTATCCTTGGCCATCTAGCCACAAACCACACCTGATTAACAATAAGATTTCATACATGGATTAGGTTCACATCATTAACCCTAACTAGTAGGGGTGAGCAAATAATGGTCCAAACCTCAAAACCAGACTGGACTACTCAATTCGGTTTGGTCCGGTGCAGTCCATTTTGAGTTCGGTCCGGTCTGCGGTCTGGGAATTTCTATGAGTTCGGTCTTCGGTCCGGTCCAGTCTGGTCCGGACCGCAGATCGACTTTTATATAAAATTCATGTATATTTGAAGGTGTATTATATAATAACTACAAATAAAGTACATATATAAGCACTACTAGCTAAATGTTTGATACTAAAGTTATATAATTATTGGAAGTGACTAAGATTATCAACTTTGTACAATTAAATAAGTTGTAAAACATGTAAAAAAGGCTGATTATGGTCCAAACGGTCTGGTCCAATTCGGTCCTAGCACAAAATGGTCCGGTCCCGGTCCGGTCCTACCTCAAAATGGTTCGATCTGCGGTCCATATATTTGTCAAAATTCCATCCGCAGTTCGGTCCGGTTCTGGACCGATGCTCACCCCTACTAACTAGCATCGTTTTAGGGTTTTGTCCAAGTTAGGTTCCAAGTTTCTTATTAGAACATTTAAAGATCATGCATTTATTTGGAGTTCATCATGAATGTGGGGTTCAAGTATCGAGTCATTTCAGGTTCCATTCATTTTGTATACATTATAAGGTTCAAAGACTCATAATAGGGAAATCAAGGTCAAGATATATCAAGACATGAGGACCAATCATAAGATATGGTTTAGAGCAGCAAAAGGGGTATAAGAATCACTTATAAAGATTAGGTGGATTCCCCCGAGGTCTAGGCATCATGGTCCAACATGGTGTCAACAAATCATGTTAAATTCAATAGCCAACATTCAAGACTCATATCAATAGGGTCCAAAGTATGACCTAAGTGATACATCCACATAAAGAGAACCAACAATAATAGACTCAAATCTAATCTTATAGGAAAATGCATAACAAAGGGATTCACCCATGCATTAAGGTACAAGATCTACTATACAAGTCATATACGTCACATTAGGTCCCAAGGGGGCACATATGTCATCATATCATGAATGGGATTGGACTTAGACAAAAAGATCAAAACACATCATGATTCTACTAATTTTGACGATCCATTAGTGTTGGGTGCATTAAATGTGTCAAGGAGCCCATTTGTTCAATGTTCAACAAACATCATCATAACGAGTCACACTCAAGAATCTCAAGCCATATGGACACATGTAGCAAAAAGGGGAGTATGGGCTGATATTAGAGTGGTACCAAAGTGCATAAATTATTGATTTCAAGATATAAGGGCCTTAGATATCATTAGGAAGTAAGGTTAGTCATTAAGGGGGAAAGATACATCATTGAGGTCCAAACAGTCACCATTGTGTAATAACTCATCATGAGAAATAGGAGAAATTAGGACCCTCAATTATCTCAAATTGCATACCAGTGACTATTTTGAGGTCAAGCAAGTAGATTGAGTATAAAGTAACCAATCTTTATCAACAATATACATCAAATATGGTCAATCATAGTCAAAGTTTGTATTCTAGAGAAACAAAAATACTAGAAGCATATTCAGAGTCAAAAGTATGTTCATTGTGTAGGGCTCGTTGATCTGATCAAAATGGTATATTTATATGCCTTATTTGGCTAAGGGATTTGGGACTTATCATTTTTCAAATATTCAAGCTAGAACTATAGAGAAAGAAGATAGGGCGTTACATTTCATTGATGGGATGCCCACAATTATATGATCTGATCCTACGACTGAGGATCCCATGCTTTCTTCCTGGTCATGTGAGGCTTGTGGATGTTGTCCACCACTACCAAAGTTGGGTGGCCTCTAGTCACAGCTCCTGGGTATCTCGTGGCCACTCACTCCTGCTTGTGTGTGGTTCGTGGCCACTCGCCACCACCTCGTCTCCACCATGGTCATGTGGGCCAGCGCAGATGTGGCTTGGTGCCATTGGCAAGTCATGGTCAATAGAGCCCTTGACTGGGCCAACTCAAGGGTAAAAGAGGGAAGATATGTTGAACCAGTATTGTCCATCCGTCAAGAGGTTCATTGTGGACCTTTTCTAATAGGATGGTGTTGAGGTCATCTTCTTCCCACGACCTACTCCATTTTGAGCTTCTACAACTCCTCACTAGAGATGGTGGGAACATGTGAAGTAGACCCCGTAGTGGCTTAATTAGGAACCAGTCAGGAGCCATGGGCTCATCCCCGTGAAGATCGAAGGGCGGTCAGGCTCGCCCGCGATGGCCAGGAGTACGAGATGCTCTCTGGCAGCACTATCCCGACTTGGAAGGAAAGGAGGAAGTCAAGAAAGGGAAAAATGTTCAAATGAGAGGGAAAATAAGGGGAAAAAGATAGAAAGAAGAAAGAGAAAGGAAGGAGAAATCCCCTGCCAACATGGGTGAAGCCAGTAGTGTATAGGCGAGCTCCATGAGGCGATTATGTGGTTCCAGTGCCATTGGCACTAGTGCACCATACGAACAAAGGGGACAAAATGGGGGCCGCTAGATGCCTAGGCTCAAAGATCCAATGGCTTAGAAAGAACTCACCTTAGGGTTAGCGGAATGGAGGGGTGGCAACTGGGCTGCGTGCCTCCTCTTGGACCCAAACTGGGCCGGTCTAAGACACTAAAAGGGATTGAATTCAAAATAAAACACAATAAAACAAGGATATATTTGAAATTTCATAACTTGGGCTACAAACAGGGCCGGCCCATTAGGGGGGCCAACATGGGTGACGGCCAGGGGCCCAACAAAGAAGGGGGCCTATAATTTTTTTCTTCTTCTAATACACACATTTGTAAATGGAACGGGATTGATTCAATGTTACTTGTTAGGAAAAGACCGAAAGGTCCGGAAGTCAAGTTCCCTGTTTAGTTTTGTGTGATTGGTTATCAGAAAGTTAGGAATTAGACTTCCCTAATTTTCTATAGACTTCTGGACATATATATAAATTAGAGTTTCAGACTTCCGCTGAAAAGTGGGTGGAAAACAAGTTCGGCGCATCTGTCCCGACGGAAACTCTCTCCTCTCCTGCGACCCTTTCACCAACGCTTCTCTATGATGGATAGCATTCAACCACTCCTATCTTTCCTGCACTTCTCTAACATGTACCTCTTCAGCCACACCTCTCTAACTTACACCTCATTTTTCTTGCCATTTTTCCTTGATCAATCGGCAACTGATCTGTTTGTTTTGGGGGATAAATAAATCAAAGGCTGATGATCGATTGCGTTGGAGCACTGCTACTCTTGACTTTTCTCATGATTTACTATAGTCAATCGGCAACAGATGCCACTGCGATGAAAAATCATTCAAACACCCATGCGATTTACTGCGTTGCTAAAGCACCCACTATTTTTGTTTGATTGTGTATTCTTGTCTGGCTTTCTCTTTTTATTTTATTCATCTAGCATAGACGAAACTGATTACATAGCCGCACAACTGAGTTTTCACACAGATAGTGAATTAAAAAAACTCAAGAATAAGTATGATGACTTTGTATTTGAATATTGTAATTTAAAACATAGTTCATAAGCACGCCATTTGTGTCCAAGTCATCTTCTAGTTTTGTGAGTATACATACAATAAAAAGACATCAAAACTTTTTATCATCATGGTTCGTTACTATTGCGAATTAATTCATTAACATATAGTATAAATGAGAGCTATAGAGAACAACGTTAGGGAAAATAGTCTTTGAGGAAAGCTTCCTCGATTACAATATACCAATCATATGGAAGTCATTTGCCTAAGAAAAGTTATCTTTCAAACCAATCATCTGATTTTGATTTCCTAAGACTGAACTCAAGTTCTTAGAAAATGAGTTCCCTAAAAATTATAGTTACAACGAACCAATCGAAGCCTAAGAGTCTGACTGGTTTGGTGTAATTTGCCCTGAAAATATTAAGTCAAATTCCCTTTCTAATTTTACTTGATTGGTTTCCTAGAACTCTGGAGCTCGAGTTCCCTAATTTTCCCTAGACTCTCAGACATATATATATATATATAATAAAATAGGTTCCATTAGAAACCAACAGGTTCGTCCGCTCCTATGTTCCTCTTTTCCAGCGGCGACTTCACATGAATTTTTTCAAGATAAAGTTACTGAAAAACTATCTTAGATCATCAATGTCTCAAGAAAGATTGAACGGTTTGGCAATGTTATGCATTGAGAATGATATGTTGGAAAATATTGATGTTGACACTGTTATTCAAGATTTTGCATCTAGAAAGGCTCGAAGAAGTCATTTTATATGATGACTGAAGCTCGATAAGGAGATATCTATATTTAATTTTTACGTTCTTTTTAGTTTGATTTGTAAGAACATGTTCAATTTTTTATATGACAGTTTTGACAATTATGACTAAACTGGTGTTTATTTAAATTTGTTAATTAAGAGTATACAGAGGGCCCATTTTTTATCTTTGCCCCGGGACCTCTAAAATGTCTGCAACGGCCCTGGCTACAAAGTTCCGATTGAAATGATCATTATATCATTGGAAAGATAATTGAAGGATTTACAAAATTATATATACTAGGAATCTAAAAGAGTATAGTGATAAGGTTCAAAATTATATACCATAATGTAATATGGTATAGCATGACACTTGGTCCAATTTCTCAAATTAGAGCCACATATCATCAAATTAACCATCAAGGTGATCAAAATGGGTCATCAATACACTCAAGTATTATAACTGAACTTATATTGAGTGAGATGGGATTCTTGAAGAGAGAAAAAGAGTATATAAGATGGGACAGAAATCTAGGTTGTCACACACTCACATAAGTTTCTTTAGCACAACCATGATGTATTATATATCATAATGTGATCCAATCTTGAGATATGATAGTGGACATGCCATGAAGGAAATCAAAGAAATGGTTTAATAGAAAATGATGATAATAGGAATAGTTTGTGAATCTCATGATGAATCTCTAATAAAGATTACGACCTAATATGAGGAAGTACAATGAGATGACACTAGTGATACATGTTACATGAATAATGATATGTGAAATTGTTGGTTAAACTTGTGATGAAATCACTAGTAAATGTTGCATTTTATTATGAGCAATGAAATAAGATCATTTGAATGAAACTTGTTACGTGAGGTGTTAATCTTAGTGCTTAATAAAGAAGAAAAATATAGTTTGATAGTTAGCACAACATAACAATTGTAACACCTTGATATGATCTAGATGGATAAAGTGGGTTAGTTATAATTAACTCCTTTTGAATGTGATAAGTGAAAGAATGGAATACTTAAATCTTAGGTTATTTAAGGATGTAATAAAATATGAAATATGGTGTGACATAAACCGAGATTCTAAAAGAAACACCCTTGTTTCAACCTTACATGAAGGGGTGATTCACCCTAGATGTTTTAAAGACTCCTATTAGTGGTTTGGATATGATTATGGGGCTTTGTTTTTTGATGTGATGCACATAGAGTGGTGTCCTAAATGTAGATGAATACCTTTTGTTATCCTTGGAGTATGCAAATGGCTTAATTTCGAGGATGAAATTCTTTTTAAGATGTATATAATGTGATGGACTAGATTTGGCTTAATTTTGGGGATGAAATTTCTCTTAAGATGTGTAGGATGTGATGGAGTGGACTTTTGGAATCCCTAAATAATTGGTGACATAAGTGAATTCATGAATTTTGAGTTATCTTTATAATTTTAAATGTTTTAGAAAAGTTTCAATTTTGACCGATGTTGATATAATAATTAAGATCCCAAAGTTTACAACCTCTTAAGGTAGTTAAATGATTGATCAAGGAGTTGAGTTTTGGAACCAATTTTGGAGTTGAATGCAGCTTAGTTATGATAAAGCTATGGTAAAAGTTACATATTATTTCAATGTTCCTAGAAGGAGATATCCAGATTTGGAAATCACGAAATAATGTGTGCTTTGGTGATTAATGACCCAATGATTTGAATGGATAGCCTACATTTTCATACAGCTCAGCAATACCCTCCATCCCTTTAAACCACAGATCTGGGACATGAAATCAGTAGCCACATATTAATGATGTGGAGTCATGGTGACCCTTGGATGGCCATATCTAATGGTTGACAAGTTATCTTGTTTCTCTTTGACCAACTCATGGGGGGTGTTGCAGTTCAGCTTAGTTGGCCGGATCATGCCACCCTGATCATCAGTCATGATCATGAGTAGAGACATGTGGCTGGTTGTGAAGATGGTTTCTTGGTGTGAAGAGGAGTTAGAACACTCCTCGCTTTAGATAATGGACCAGAAACGAGAAGTTTCATCGCTACCTTGATAGACTTTTTCATGTGGCATGGGATATAGAAGGAGATGGAGGGAGTGTCGAAGGAATAAGATCAATGGAGAAGAAAGCCTGAAGTTAGTGGAGTTTGTCCCAAGAGGATTCAAGCCACCCTGAGAAGCAGTCCAGTGGGATCACATGCAGGTTTCGAGGGTTGACGAGGTTAAGTTCACCTAAGAAGAAGATAGATCTCAGGATCTATTTCAAAAGGATTTTCACTGTAAACAGAAGTTGTTGTGAATCCTTGAAGGTTGTTCAATGGTTGACAGAGCATTGACTTGGTGTTTCAGACTATAGACGAGTTCCCCTCCTCTGGTCTGCTTCAACAACATTGACGATAGAGCTCTGCATCTTCTACACTACTGCATTAGCCACAAAAGGCAACAACCATGCACCAACAGGGCCATTGCAGACATTTTAGAGGCCCCAAGCCGAAGATAAAAAATGGGCCCTCTATATACTGTTATTTAACAAATTTAAATAAACACCGGTTTAGTCATAATTGTCATAACTGTCATATAAAAAAACAGAACATGTTCTTACAAATCAAACTAAAAAGAACGTAAAAATTAAATATAGATATCTCCTTATCGAGCTTCAGTCATCATATAAAATGACTTCTTCGAGCCTTTCTTGATGCAAAATCATGAATAACAGTGTCAACATCAATATTTTCCAACATATCTTTCTCAATGCATAACATTGCCAAACCGTTCAATCTTTCTTGAGACATTGACGATCTAAGATAGTTTTTCAGTAACTTTAGCTTGGAAAAACTCATGTGAATTCGTCGCTAGAAAAGAGGAACACAGGAGCAGACGAAAGATGCAGCTTTAAGTCCAGTTGGTTTCTAATGGAATTTGTTTTATAGAAGGATATATATATATATATATATATATATATATATATATATATATATATATATATATGTCTGAGAGTCCAGGGAAAATTAGGGAACTCGAGCTCCAGACTTCTGGGAAACCAGTCAAGTAAAATCAGAAAGGAAATTTGACTTCTACTATTTTCAGGACAAATTACACCAAACTAGTTAGACCCTTAGGCTTTGATTGGTTCATTGTAACTAATTTTTAGGGAACTCATTTTCCAAGAACTTGAGTTCAGTCTTAGGAAATCAAAATCAGGCGATTGGTTTGAAATAAACTTTTCTTAGGCAAATGACTTCCATATGATTGGTATATTGTAACTGAGGAAGCTTTCCTCAAAGACTATTTGCCCTAACATTGTTCTCCATAGCTCTCATTTATACTATATGTTAATCAACTAATTCACAATAGTAACTAACCATGATGATAAAAAGTTCTGATGTCTTTTTATTGTATGTATACTCACAAAACTAGAAGATGACTTGGACACAAAGAGCGTGCTTATGAACTATGTTTTAAATTACAATATTCAAATACAGACTCATCATACTTATTCTTGAGTTTTTCTAATTCACTTCATGTGTGAGATCTCAGTTGTGTGGCTATGTAATTAGTTTCGTCTATGCTAGATGAATAAAATAAAAAGAGAAAGCATGACAAGAATACACAATCAAACAAAAATAGTGGTTGCTTTAGCAATGTAGTAAATCACACGGGTGTTTGAATGATTTTCCATCACAGTAGCATCTGTTGCCGATTGACTAGAGTAAATTGTGAGAAAAGTCATGATTAGCAGTGCTCCAACCCAATCGATCATCGGCCTTTGATTTATTTATCCCCCACAACAAACAGATCAATTGTCGATTGATCAGGAAAAATGGCAAGAAAAATGAGGTGCAAGTTAGAGAGGCGTGGCTGAAGAGGTACATGCCAAAGAAGTGCAGGCGAGAGAAGAGTGGTTGAATGCTACCCAACATAGAGAAGTGTGGGCGAAAGGGGCACAGGTGAGGAGAATTCTGCCATCAGGACAGATGCGCCAAACTTGTTTTCCACTCACTTTTCAACAGAAGTCTAGAACTCTAGTTTATATATATGTCCAGAAGTCTATGGAAAATTAGGGAAGTCTAATTCCCGACTTTCTGATAACCAATCACACAAAACTAAATAGGAAACTTGACTTACGGACCTTCCGGTCTTTTCCTAACAAGTAATATCAAATCAATCCTGTTCCATTTACAAATGTGTGTGTATTAGAAGAAGAAAAAAATTATGGGCCCCTTCTTTGTTGGGCCCCTAGCCGTCGCCCAGGTTGGGCTCCCTAATGGGCCGGCCCTGTGCACCAGTGGAGCCTTATAGGCATATAGGAGAAACTGAGGTGGGTCTTTGATCACACACCTGGAGCAGGTGCACCGATGAGCTCCCCAAGCCATGGAGAGATGACGATGGTGCTGGCAATCATCCATGAGTTACTGCCAGCCTGATCCATGCCGGAGGAGGGCCTTGGAGGCAGCAAGATCAGTGATGAGGAGGCTTTCAAAGTAGAAAGATATTGTGAGGAGGAGATAGGGCAAATGATCTTCATTGGAGACCTTCACCTGAGGTTGTGGAGGCTTGGGTAGAAGAACACCCACGCACGCAGGCTGTAGCGGCGAGTGAGAACATGAAGATCGCATGAGTCACGATGGAAAAGGAAGGGGAGCGGACGGTCCAGTCCTAGACCAAACTAGGCAATTTAGTTAGACCAAGCCCCTAAACCGACTGGACCTTAGTGAAGAAAAGGAGTCGCGCCCCCACAGTAGCCACGTGGCGGAGCCGAATTGGCACGTAAAAGGTAAATCTCCAATAAATATCAGGATCTTGTATAATTCATATAAATTAGCTCGTTTATCAGAAAAATACAAACAAGGTACCAAAATTGTCAGAAAATGTGTGGAACAACATGAAAGCATAATATCAGACTTTTGATCCACTAATCTTAGTGATACCATGTAGGTTGTGAAATACTTATTTGATAGATAATAAAATCAAACAATGGCCTAAAATTATGATAATATGTTAGTAAATTCATATTCATGTTTATAATCCATTTAAGGTTAGTGATTATGATGTTGATGCACAAAATCATATAATTTTCTCCATTTAGCTAATTATGGCTAATAACCCTAATTAATGTGCAATAATTACAAATCCGCTCATGAAACCATGAAAATTACAGAGTAAGCTCATACCAATAATTGTAAGCTAATATGTAATTCATGGATGGCAATGTTTCACATAATTCATGATATACAATGATGATTGCTCTTAATATGGTTTGAAACCCTAATTGGATTACTGAATATAATATAGGGTTAATATAAGAAAAAAGTGATATGGAACCTAATGTTCAAATGATGCACCATAATCTGGAATATAAAACCAGTAACCTAATTACAAGAAGATAAGACAAGAAAGAAGTAATTATGAAAATATCCTCATGAACCAAGATAAAACCTAAAATTGACACATTAGGGTTAAGATGAGATGTAAAATGATGAGAATCTGATGGTGATATGTGACCTTGTCTTTATCAGGGGTTGACCAAGGATATTGTTGACCTAAGGAACATATGTGGTGATTAGAATATCTTGATCAAGGTACGGGATTACCTCTTACTTGTCTTATTATACAATATTCTTGGGTTATATGTGTAGTGGAATAATTGGCATATGGTATTGGATGAAATGATTGTTCTTGTATGATATCTTGCTTGATTTTCTGTACTTATATGGCTATGAACACAAGAAACAAAACATATCTGACCCATTATATGATAGCACTAAATCTCTTTGGTAGAATAGTGTATCGATGAAAGTACTAAATCTCTTTGGTAGAATAGTACACGTGAGTAGTAAATTTCTTTGCCAGAATAGTGCATTTATGAAAGTACTAAATCTCTTTGGTAGGATATTACATGTGATCACTAAATTTCTTTGGTATAATAGTGCATGTGGTTGATCAACTTTACATATAATGGAAAGTCATGGTAAAACATGTGCTCTCTTTTATTAATGAATATCTTTGTGCAAGTATACTCCTTTTCTTATATTTTGTTTATTCCTTCCCAGTATTAGTTTTATCTTATTGCCAATCTTAGTAATGAGAGGTATACAAAATATAAGTAGGTTTACTCAATACAATATTCTTGAATATTGTACTGACATGTACCACATGTAATCTTTTGTTTAGGTTGTGGACATATGATCTTGAAGACATGGATAGTTGAGAGTTGTGTGGCGAGCTGATGTACATGTGGACATGTTGTTGATGTAGTACATGTATATGTAGAAGTTTTTTGTTCAATATGTAATATCAAATGTTGTAACAATTCATTTTATAATTATATGTTGAATGGTGAACATGTGTTGTATGGTTTTATTATTATTCATGTACATGTGCTATTGTTATTTTCTTATGACTTCCTTTGATTTTCTTCTTCTTAGACTAGTGTGGGGTGTTTAAATTGTGATTCTCACTGGGGTGAGGGTTTCAATTTGGACGTCACCCATTAGATTAAGTTTTAAAACATCTAGAGATGTCACAGGTGGTATCAGTGCATGAACAATAAAAAAACTTGACATTTTCTCATTATGCAACTCAAAACTAAAGAAAACCTTGAACTTTGAAAATCTTTAGGGTTAGATTAGTCATCTTTTATTTACTAGATGTAACTTATCATCTAGGCTAGAACCTAGATGTCTGAGAACTAGGTTTAGACTAGTGCTTGTCACATAGAAATGTCTAAGATGTCATTATTTCCTAATAACATGGCGGTATGGGATATTGCATTATTTGGAAATAATGTGCATCAAGGGAAAAGAAACCCCAGACATACATCACTCATTATCTAGAGTAGCTACACTAGTCTACACCATGTTCTCACCCTTTTCACTAGTTTTCATGGAACTGTACTCTCTAGTATGTATGGGACACTCATTTTATGGATTTGGTTTTTGATTCCAATTGGATCGAGACTCAATAGTTTTCTCTGACGCATGTTTTATTGAAGAAAAACTATATAATAATTTATTATATATGTAAGTATTATCAAAATGTGTCCCCATACATGTATGAGTAGGAGGTGGTCATGCAACCTAGTGAAAGTGAATGACATCAGTCTAGAAGAGAGAGTAGTTCTAGATTATATGTCTAGAGCCTTAATGGAATATGTGATAGATGGAATAGATGAAACAAGATTAGATGATGTTCTAAACCTTATATAGATTATATAAGTTGAATTGTGATGATATATGCTTGAATTGAGGACTTTAGTTTTAAGGATACAAGAAAAGTTCTGATGATGTAAGTAACTAGGCTTTTATGAATTAAGATAGGATAAGTTAAGATAAGGTTGTGAGTCAGCATGATCCTCAAGCTTTTTTTTTACAAAGCAGGACCTTTAGTGTTAGGACCAGTTATAGGGTTGACTCTAGAGAGAGTGACACCCAGAGGGAGAAGGTCAGAGAACCTAAACTCCAAGATATGAGAATTATGAGAAATATGCATTATGATATGTCCTAAACTAGACCAAATTTTCAATAATTATAAGTAGCTCTTCATTAGATAAGTCAAGAAGACTTACCTCATTTTCTTCTTCATCAGTTGTTGCGGTGAAACAACTTACTTTGTCTTCTTTACTCTTGATTTTTCCCTTGTAGTTTTGAGGAACTTTTCTCCTGTCTTCTTCTTTAGACAACCGAATGTCGAGTAACCTTTTACTTCACATTCCAAGCACCATCTACAATCTTGGTCACTTGTTGATGGTCGATGTAATGACCCGTTTTCAAATTAGTCATCTAATTAGGGTTTACTTGGATGATTGTATGCTTAACTAAGTTGATCATTGTTTAAAGCTCAATTAGTGATGGTAATTAATTTTTGATATTTTAAATATAATGAGAAGTTTTAATCATACTTTGATCCACTTAATTAGGGTTAACATTTCAGAATCCCTAATCAGCCCAAATTAGGGTTTTGGTGATATATGAATACAAAATTTGATAAGTATAGTGTCTGACTAAATGATTTTTAGTATTTTATTTGTAATTCTGATTTAATTCAAATTTAGATATAATTTGTACGTGTAAAATGTGAACACGCTTGAAAAATATCAGAATTTTTGAAGAATATTATGACCTGTTTATAGGTCGATTTTCAAACTCGACCGATCATATTTTCAGATTGATATAGCAGTGTGGTAATTGAATTTTATCATTTTATTACTATATCCAATTGATCTCAAAATTTAAATTTACTTGACAAACGCAATTATAGACACCCTGTTAAATTGGCGTAATTTTTGGGTGACTTTTGATCTCTACAGAGAGGGTGTCGGTCGAGTTCTGAGAAGGACAAACTCGAATGACCATGCTGTTGACTGCAATATAGCAGTGTAGTATTTGATTTTTAATTACTTATTGGTAATTCCAAATGATCTAAATTTTTTACTGTATCTTACAACTTCAATTTGAGACATGTTTTTAAAGTTTCATAATTTTTGGATGATTTTTGAGTTCTGAAACGTGTGGTTTCGGTTGAGTTTATAACTCAGCCCATCAACCAGTCTCAGAAAACTAAAAATAATTGAGGGGCTTATTTGCAAATGTTCTAAGCACCTCAATTCATATATATCACTAACCTAACACACAAGAAGCTCTCATAACTCTTCCTTCCTGTCAAATAAATGAAATTCTTGAGAGAAAGGAGAGCTAGGGTTTTGAGTAGAGAAAGTGGAGGAGATGATGACCTAGGGTTTCTTTGTCCAAGATATGATGAAATCAAGTAAGTTTAGCTTCTTTGCATAACATTTCATGGTAAATCTTCTCTCACATGTCAAGATTCCGTCCCTCCCCTGATTTGATTCGAAATCACATCAAATCTCCCCCTTTTCTCACTCTTTCTCTTCTAATCCCTATTTCTAGGGTTTCCGAGTTGAGAGGAGAAAGAATTGGATTCTTTTGTGAGAGTTTGATTGGGTTTCCAAAAATTCAGAGGTTCACCTACGAATTTAAGGTGCTTGGCACCTGAGGTGAGAGTTTTTCTCCCTCCTAAGCTTTGTAATCATGTTGAAATCCTAATTCAATCCGGCTAAAACAATCAGAAACCTTGTTTGTATATGTATGTTATTGGATTTGATTTATGAAAGATATTGGAGAATCCAATTTTACTGATTTTGATTATTTCTCATTGATTGAAACTTGATTAATTCCTGTTATATTGATTGATGATGCATGGGTATTCTTATGGGTAGATGACTATGGTATTTCATGTGAATTTTTCCTAAAAATCAGCCCAATGGCCGATATGCTTGAATTGAATTGACATGTATAAGTCATATTTGAATTGTACTACATTGTATTATACAAGTGCGTTATTGAATGTTAATGGAGTTGAATGACCACATATCCTAATTAGGATTTTGTGTTGAGGAAGTGAATCAAATGAGTCGATTAATCAATGTATACTTCTAATTGATGAATGAAATGTGTGAAAATGGAAACTAGGGTTTCCATGTTTGTGAATAACCTTAATGAACCCTTGAGAAATGATTGGATTACTGAATGATATGATTATTATGATATGTTGAACTAAGGAATGACTTCTTGAAAACCCTAAAAGTTTATAATTAATACGATTATGAATGATAAAGTTAGAACTTGTATATGATGTTGTAAATGTGATCAAATGTTGAAGTTGAAGGTATTAATACTTCAATTGCATATGATGAGTCTTACTAATATCACCTAAGTCCAATGTATTTATTTTAGTATAATAAAGAATGATCATTGTTGATTATGGGAATGACATTAGTAGTCAATGACAAGGTACACTTATCTGAATATAAGAGACAATATAAACAAGATGTACTTAATGGTGATTCCAAGATAAAGATGAAACTAATGAAGATAATATGATGAAGTATTTTATCTTTTATTTTAATTACATATGGATTAACCCAAATTAAATAAAATATACTACGAATTGTACTTTGATAAATGTTATGTAGAAGAGAAGCATTGTATGTAAAGTGAATTAAGATAGATTGGTCCAGATGATGTAATAAACATGAAATGAAAGAAGCTGAGACTACTGAGTATAAAATGATGGAAAAAGATAGGAATTAATAGATGATTCTAAGAATGTAACTCTTGCCCTAAAATGATGAGTTTGATGATGCTAATTAATGGCAGTCTCAAATGGGTGATTCAGAGATGTACATAACTGTAGTTGAATTCCACTAAATGATGAAACTCAAGTATTTGAATTGACTTACAAGAATGTGTTCTTGTATTGTGATTGTTTGATAGAATACCTCTCTTATGAAAATGAACTATTTTGATGGAATTCAAATGATAATCAACATGTGTTGACTAGAAACCCCATATGAAGAATGTGAAATAAAAGAAGAAGAGAACTAAGTCTGTTATGCATGTATATGCATGGAATTTATTTACATCCATTGATATTAGATGGAACAAGCATATGTTGTATGATAAATCTATTCTGAGTATGAGGAATGATACATGATGTCTATATGCTTTTAATGTTGCTAGTTCTAATGCCTCTGCTAATATTTGTTCAAAACTGTGATATACAATGAATTGATAAGATTTATGTTGAAATTGAATTTAATGTGCACTCCTTACATTGAGAAACCCTGATAAGTGTAAATGTTGCATAATGAGATTATGTCTAGGGATGAAAGCCCACTGATGATGATAAAACCCTGATGGGGTAAATGATGGACAATAAGATTATGTCTTGGGATGAAGGCCCACTATTGATTATTACTATGAGTTGATGCAGAAGATAGAAATAATCATATTTGTTGCCATCTATAGACTTATTGTGCTTCTTTCTTTGATCATTGCCCTTATTGATAAACTTAATCTGTTTCATGTTATTATAGTTACGTGAGAATACACAGATATGATATATGATGTTTTGAATTCTTGTAAGATGAGTAAAAGAGATTAATAACAAGTGAAATGATGGAACACCTAGTTAGGTGCCCTGAGCACCATGAGTTTCCCCCGAGGGCCACACTGGGGAAACAAAACGGATCTCCTCACTAGTACAGAATTGGTCTCTCGGGTCGGTTTTTTGAAGCCTGCAACGTCACTTTTTAGGCGACGCCTAGGTGGGCGTCGCTACAGTACTAGCGACGCTATAGAGGTAGAAAAACCGACCCTAGAGAGGTAAAAAAACCGACCCTAGAGAGGTAAAAAAACCGACCCTAGAGAGGTAGAAAAACCGACCCTAGAGAGGTAAAAAAACCGACCCTAGAGGGAACAAAAACCGACCCAAGAAAAGTACAAAAACCGACCCTAGAGAGGTAAAAAACCCGACCCAAAAGAGGTAAAAAACCGACCCAAAAGAGCAACAAAAACTGGCCCTAGAAGTCTTCAAACAGCTGTAAAAACACCTACTGGGTCGGTTTTTCTGAATAACCGACCCAACAAGTGTCTATTGGGTCGGTTTTTCTCCATAAGCGACCCTAAAAGTCTTCAAATAGCTTTAAAAAATACCTACTGGGTCGGTTTTTCGGAATAACCGACCCAAGAAGTCTTCAAATTGCTGTAGAATTTTAGGATAGAACCTATTGGGTCGGTTTTTCTGTATAAGCGACCCTAGAAGTCTTCATGAACCTACTGGGTCGGTTTTTTGTATAACCGACCCAAGAAGTGTCTATTGGGTCGGTTTTTCTGTCTAAGCGACCCTAGAAGTCTTCAAATTGCTGTAGAAATTTGGGATAGAACTTACTGGGTCCGTTTTTTGAATAGCCGACCCAAGAAGTCTATAGGGACGGTTTTTTCAATAACCGACCCGAGAAGTTACATTTTTTTTAAAGAAAAATTCTGCAGAAACAGAAATCTTCAGTACAGCAACCTGCAAAACAGAATTGCTTTACGCAATTCAAAACCTGCAGTAGAAATAGACTTGCAAATGCAATGATGCAAGCCAAAAATGCATTCCAAATCCATTTACAAACTTTTATGTCCAATCCTTTTTTGAATTGATGTTTCATAACAACAATTATTCACATATATTGAGTTGAGTCTTCATACACAACACTTACTAACATTTTTGCAAGTCTAAGATAGATTCATTCAAATGAAACATATAGCACATACTAACATTCATACACATAGCACATACTAACAACAATGATAGATTGCAAGTTTAAAAGTGATATTAATGTCATACTACAAAAAGTAAATTTTGATAGAGTTTCAAATATACATACACAAATGAAGTTATGAATTTCAATCCAATGCTATAGTGACTTCATTGAGAAAAGCATCTGACCATTCTTCTCGGAATTCATTTAACCCATCAAGTGTGTAAGGATGAGTTGTAAAGATCTGCAAAAAAAAGCACATGCTCATATATACTTTATAAAATGATGCAAATCTCATATGTAAATTTATTATGTTATTCTTTAATAATTACCTTATCTATACTCTGAATGTCTAGTGATGCTTCTTTCAAAATAGTTTGCATATACTTCATTACGTAGTAGCCTCAAGCCCAATCATTATTTTTTATATGACGCTACAAATAAAGAATTATAACTTAATATTAGTAAACTGCTACAAATAGAGTTGTACAAATAAAGAAATAAGACTATAAGAGAGTTAACATATAAAATTTGACATTAATACATTACTGTAAGAGTTATACATATATGACTAAGCAGTCAAAGTAGTTACCTTGACATTTTTCAAAGTCAGTGTCTTTAATTTTGGGGGTATTATTCCTCCACCTTCACGATAAGCCTTTATACCCCTATCAATCAATTTGATTATGATAGTTGTCAAAATAGAAATTCTAAGTATAAATATCATGTTGAAGCATAACAATTGATGTTATAGAAACTAAATTTATGCTTACTCCATAGTTGGCAATCTCAGTTTGTGACCCCTTGTTGTTTTTCCCATTGGGTCAAGATAATAGAAAGTCATCAATTTTGGGACAACCACCACTAGTTCCCAATGTCTAGATCTGAGTAAATTTATATTGAAAACAAAAATTAGAATTATAATTTAGTCAATATTAGAATTCTATTGAATTATAATACTTACTGGACGTTAAAAGGAATTAGAATAATTTCTTTTCCCACACTACCAAAATATTTGAATGCAGTACTAAAGTACTCATTCACATCATCCATTTGTGTCTGCACTTGACAAGTGAGTGAAGGAACTAAGAATCCAACATTCTTTATATCAAAGTTTGTCATCTCAGTATATAAATGGCTGTAAAACATTTGTAAAAATTTGATATGTTACAAATAAGCTAAAAATGTATATATTTGAGTAATCTATATTGATTAATTCTTACCTTATCCATACTTCTAATATAGAAGTATTTAGCCAATCATACCGGAACAACTCTATAATATCATCAAGAAAAATAAAATTCTCAAAGTCCCTCCCAACTGCATCTTCTGTTAAATTGACCCCCATATGTGATCCT
This sequence comes from Alisma plantago-aquatica, assembly GCA_963693085.1. Classification (NCBI taxonomy): domain Eukaryota; kingdom Viridiplantae; phylum Streptophyta; class Magnoliopsida; order Alismatales; family Alismataceae; genus Alisma; species Alisma plantago-aquatica. The sequence goes on from OY856412.1 coordinate 748,070,297, forward strand.
GGGCTTTGGTTGGCTAAGTATCGAGCCAAACATTTACTTTTATTTCCCAATTCATCGAATATGGCTTCTGGAATGAAAGAAGGCTTGGGCATAGGAGGACGACTACTAGGATTTTTACTTTTTGGTTTACAAACCTGTTAATTAAATACATACTTATATTAAACGAGTTCATATATGTAGCTAGTCAAATATGAAAAACATGTAGATATACCTTGTCAATGATAACCAAGTGTCTAGGCCATCCCACCATAGCACCCTCTACTTCATCAACTGTACCATATTCAGAAGAAGGTATGGGTAGTGGTTTGTCCCCCATTCCGTCATACACAAGATGGATGGACACACGACAAATGTCATCAGAAACTGATTGACAATGCAATGTACCACCGATGTTGTATACCTTACCCGCTGCCACAAAATTGTACTCTGGAACCTCCACTGCAAGTTTATAGTTAATACCAACCTAGTTGAAATTATATAAGTTATATACAAAGCGGTAAACCAGATACCTACTATATTATATATATCATATTAACATATATAGAACAAACTTACTGCAGATTGTTGTGGTGGTTCATTGGGAGTGCTCCCATGACCTTCTACAATTGGAGTATGAGCTTGTACCTCATCATCTGAGAGACGCACGGTTTGAGGAGGTTGAGAAGGTTGAGAAGGTTGAATAGGCTGAAATGAAGACAATATTTGTTGCACTTTCTGTGATACTAATGCTTCAACCTCATCATGTGTAACTGTACGACCTCTTCTAGATTCTGAAGGCCCATAATAAGTCTTGAATCCTATGCCAGCTCCTAATCCCCTAACACGGCCAGGATGCTCTTTCGTACCAAGAGCAACTGATAGTTCATCCATGCGTCCAATTGGTATGAACTTTCCTTGTTTTCTTTGCTCATAGAGATCATCCTATTCATATTTAATGAAAATATTAAATCACAAACAATTAGAGATCATCCTATTCATATTTAATGAAAATATTACATCACAAACAATTAGATATTATTAAATTCTACTCTTTAATTACTTAATTGTGATGAACTTACCATCTTTTGTGCCACCTCGTTAGTTGCAGGGTTGGTAATTTCACCTGCTTTATTTTTTCTATCATCAAGCCAAATTTTATGACGGGGTGGACACTCAACTTGAGTTGTGCTAGACCCTTCTCCAGAAGAGATTTGCTTCTCCAGTTGTTCTCGACGCTGGGCATAACTAAGGGATCCCATGTGATGGTTATGCACATTTTTGGCCCGTCTTTCCTTTTGGGCCTCATGAATAGCCTGATCATTTAAAATGAGGTATTGCAATTTACAACTTGGCAAACATATACATATATAAAAACATTAATTGTATACCTGAAACTCTTCTAAATTCCTTTGTGCAACAAATCTGTCCCACACCTCAGGATCTATAAAAATATATACGTCTGTTGCTTTCTTCTTTTTCTTAGGATTATCTATATAATCCCTTTTGAGATAGGTCTTAAATGCCCTCCATCGTACACCACAACGTTGCAACACTCTTTTCATGTGGTCTTTTTCATTTAAATGAAAAACATCCTATATACAAATGAAGCAATAATCTTATTTCAAAAAGTATATGTCAAAACAAAAAACTGGAATCAATAAACAAAAAACAAGATAATATAGTATCAAAATTCAACTCATAGATATATCTTTCCAAAGGAGGTCTTTCAAGCCAATAGCAACATCATGCCAGTTTTCTATATCTATTGGCACCTTACTGCGTGCGGTTGCCCCTACATAATGCTTAAAAGTACTAGCATGTTCCCCGATAGGTACTCCTCCCCTTTCAAACTGGATTGACAACTTCTCCGCTTTTGCCCTAAGCTCTTGCATCCGACGCATCACTGTGGGACCTCTACTCTTCTTAACATCACCACTAGCATCCTCATGCTCATGATCAGAATGTTCATCTTCACTTGCCATTTTAGAACAACCTGCAAATATACATGATAAAAGAAAACATAAGTGATAATAAAAGAACAAGTGGTGATATATAATAAAATATATACATGATAAAAGAAAATGTGTGCTTGAATGATAATACATGCCTCTAGTTTTGGTTGAGTTGTTAGTCAAGTAAAATTCCTTCAGCATGGTCTTGACGTGTATATAAGTCATCGATTTTAACTTCAACATTGACACTTGGCAAACCAACTGAAAATGGGCTGGAATCATCATACTTTTCGTAGTATTCTTCTTCATTTATAGGATCCACAGTAAACTATCTTTTTCCATGCAGAACGACAGACCAATTTTTATTTGCTGGGTCATCAATATAGAATACTTGTTTTGCTTGGTCTGCCATGATGAATGGTTCATCTTTCTCTCCATTTTTTTCAAAATTCACCAATGTGAAACCCAACTCATCAACTAAAACGCCTTTGTTGTTATCAACCCAATAACATCTAAAGATAGGAACTCTGAAATTTGTATAGTCCATTTCCCATATGTCCTCAATGATGCCGAAATGGGACATCTCAGCTTCGCGTGGTCTTTTATCTTTGGCACTAGAAAAATACAACGAACAAGCTTTAACAGTGACCCCACTATTTTGGACTACACTACTTTCATCTTGACGTTTAGGGTAATATAAAAATCCGTTTATGTCATAACCTTCATATGACATGACATCCATTTTTGGCTTAAAGGCGAGCCATTTTATGTTTTCAGCAACATTATTTGGTGATTCAGATAGCTGCTTAAAGACTTTCTCTTCAAACCACCTAATAAATGTTCGATTATGCTCTCTTGCAAGCCACATTGAACTAGATTGCGGATGATTTTTCTTGATAAGATCATTGTGTTCTGTGATGTAGCTACTAACTTCATCGATGTTGTGTAAAATATACAAATGTGCTTGTTCCCACAACTCACGACTAATTCCTTTCACTCGTGCTCCCAGAGTTCCTTTGCCACAATAAGACTTAGTAATAAGATCATTTTTTAGATCGCTAGAAGTTTCATTGGAATTCAAAAAATCGTTGCAAAAGTCCATCACTTCCCTAGCCACATAACCCTCAATAATACTCCCTTCAGGATGATAACGATTCCGAACATCACCTTTAAAAACACTCATGTAGCGTTCAAATGGATACATCCAATGTAAAAAAATTGGACCCAACATCTTCACCTCCCTTGTAATATGTACTACAAGATGAACCATGATATCAAAAAATGAAGGAGGAAAGTACATTTCAAGCTGACACATGGTAACAATTACATCATTTTGTAATTTATCGAGAGTATCAGGATGTATCACTTTGTTGCATATTTCACTGAAGAAGAAACAGAGTCTTGTGATTGCAAACCTTACATGCTTTGGCAATATAGATCGAATAGCCACAGGTAACATTTGTTGCATTAAGGTGGGACAATCATGAGATTTGAGACCTATCAACTTCAGATCCTTCTTTGATACCAATCTACGAATATTAGAAGAGTATCTTTGTGGAACCTTAATATTATACAAGCACTCACAAAAAGTCTTTTTCTCCTTCTTGGACAAAGTGTAACAAGCTGGTGGTAAATATGTGCGGCGATCCCTGATCTCAACTGATAATTCTTTTCTTATACCCATTAATTCTAAATCTTTTCTAGAGTTGATGCCGTCTTTAGTCTTTCCTAGTATGTTCAATAACGTACCGATGATGCTATCACACACATTTTTTTCAACATGCATGACATCAATGCAATGTCTAATTGTCAAAAATCTCCAATAAGGAAGATCCCAGAATATTGACCTCTTCTTGTATAGAGATGTGTCACATGCGAGCGTACGACTACTTGAACTCTTTCCAAATTCATTAACAATATGTTTCACCCTATCATATACAACATTTCCTAGTATAGGTTTAGGAGCACTTCGTTCCTCAGTTGACCCATTAAAGGTTTTGCGTTGCCTTCGATAAGGATGCACTGGTGGGAGAAACCTCCGATGACCAAGATATACGATTTTACCACCATGTTTCAGTCGAATTGAATCGGTATTTTCCTCACAAACAGGACATGCTTTGTATCCTTTTATGCTATATCCAGACAAATTTCCATAAGCTGGGAAGTCATTAATCGTGCAAAACAACATAGCACGCAAAGTAAAGATCTCTTTACGTGAAGCATCATATGTCATAACACCTTCTTCCCATAATTTCATTAGGTCATCAATTAGAGGTTGAAGGTAAACATCAATATCATTTCCAGGTTGCTTTGGCCCTGATATCAATATTGACAACATGACATACTTATTTTTCATACACAACCAAGGAGGAAGATTGTATATAACAATCATAACAGGCCACGTGCTATGTTGGCTGCTTAATGTACCATATGGATTCATTCCATCTGTACAGAGTCCAAGTCTTAAGTTCCTTATTTCTTTACCAAATTGAGGGTATAATAAATCATTTTTCTTCCATTGTGGTGAATCAGATGCATGTCGTAGGATGCCATCATCATTGACCTTTAACTCCCCATGCCAAGACAAATTTTACGCATCTTCTGTATTAGCAAATAAGCGTTGAAATCATGGTATTATTGGTAGATACCACATCACCTTGGCAGGAGAGATATTTTTAGCCTTAGCTGAATTTGTAGTCTTGTACCTTGACGCACCACATTTTGGACAATTTATCAAATCACTATAGTCCTTCTGAAATAACACACAGTCATTTGGACATGCATGAATCTTCTTAGCCTCCATTCCCATTTGGCACATTATTTTCTTTGCTTGATATGTAGAAATTGGAAGCTCGTTGCCTTCAGGAAGAATTTCCTTTAACAAAGACAACAATGAAGTGAAACTCTTATCGCTCCACCGATTTTGAGCTTTAAGAGTATATAATCGCATCACAGCACTCAACCTCGTGAACTTAGTACAACCCTTATATAATGGTTTTTCAGCATCATGGACAATGTTTGCAAATAAAGAAGGTGGATCAATGACATTGTCCTGACAGCTACGTAGCATCTCATCAACCATATCATCCTGAATCGGGTCATCCTGAATCGGTTCATCATTGACATTAACATCATTATCTATATCTTCTATGTCACCACTATTAATATCGACATTTTTTGATCCATAATTAAGTTTCTCTCCATGCCAATACCATTCATTATAACCTTGTATGATCCCATTGCATATGACATGATTCTTAATTTCCTCAACAATATCAACTTTCAAATTATTACCACAATTTCTACATGGACAATAGAACCTATCTGTAGGTAGTTTCCTATGTTCCTCAGCAAATCTGATAAATTCATCAACACCTTTGGTAAACTCTGGACTGCAACGGTTCTTGATAGACATCCAACTTTGATCCATTTTCTAGATCACATTAAAATTAATTATCAAACTGAGCATTTAATATTGATACTATAAGTTGTAAGGTTTTTTTATAGGAAATTCATTACTTTTATACTAAAGTGTACCACCTATCCCATTTTTTAATATTTAACCTTACTAGTAATTGTATAATGTATGTTTAGTTTTCAATAAAATTTCAGCATCATTTTCCCTTAGTTCTCCAAGTACATCAATGTAAATGGCAAATAACCACTCACATATGTACCCAGAGAACAAATGAGGAAATACTACTAAAAATTTTCTTCAAAACTAAACATACATTATACAACTACATCCTAAGTGAGATTAAATATCCAAAAATAGTCCCATATCGGGGACTATCCAAAATTTACTCCTAATGAATAAATTTTGAACGGGTTTCTAAGTTTATATATAAATGTATTTGTCATATTTATGCATAGGTGGTCTCATCTATAAACCCTAAAGTGTCAATCTAAAACTAAACAATGTCTACCCTTACATGATGTAGATATAAAAGAATACATGTTTTTATTATTGGTTGGTTTACTAGATAAACATTCATTTATATGTACTGAATTGAATAATCAATTAGGTGCTCTTAATAGAAATAAATAGAAAGGCGTAAATTAAACATCATGCAGGATCCTTCATAATAGATAAAGTAAATCAAGTAAATCAAGACTCAAATGCAAAAGACAGCCAACACGACCAGTGTACCTAGCACGGCCGTGGTACAACTCAAATCAAAAGACAGCCAACACGATCAGTGTACCTAGCACGGACGTATAGCACGGCACGGCCGTGGTACAACTGTACCTAGCACGGCCGTATAGCACGGCACGGCCGTGGTACAACGTACCTAGCACGGCCATATAGCACGGCACGACCGTGGTACAACTCAAATTTAGAAGACAGTTAAAAACTAAAATTTTTGGCTTAAAGGCGAGCGTGGCACTAAGCATGGCCGTGCAAAGCACAGGCCGTGGCACCAAGCATGGTCGTAGCAGGAGTTTGAAACGGAAAATAAATTTACCTATCTGTTCAGAGAGGTAGTGGCATCGAAAGCCTTGGCGGCGGAAAAATCGTTTGGAGAAGCAAGAGCGACCTTGGCGGCGAGCTGGTCTATGGCAACGGCGGCGAGATCTAGGCGGTGAGTTGGTGAGCTTCGGCAACAGTGGCGAGCTGGTGAGCTATGACCCGGCGAGACCTTGGAGGCGCTTTTGGCGGTGAGTTAGCGAGCAACAATGGAGGCGACGACCCGAACAACAAGCTGGTGATGGAGCGGCAAGCGGCGAACGACACGCTGGTGGCGGCGAATCTTTGGAGGCGTCAACCTTGGCGTCGGCGAGTGTGAGCGATAGTGAGAACGAGAGTCGACAGTGAGGCTAGGAGAGAGAGTGTGAGAGTGGGGAGTGTGCGCTAGTGAGAGTGCGAGTGAGAGAGTAAGGGTTATCTGCAGACTTCTCGGGTCGGTTAAGCAAAAAACCGACCCAACAGGTCTCTGTGGACGGTTATCTCAAACAACCGACCCAAGAGGGTCTTTGCGTGACACTTCTAGGGACGGTTCTTTAAAAAACCGACCCGAAAGGCTGAACTTCTAGGGACGGCTGTCTCGGAAAAACCGACCCGAAAGGGTCTTTGCGCGGAGACCTCTAGGGACGGCTGTCTTGAAAAACTGACCCGAAAGGTTTTTGCACGGAGACCTCTAGGGATGGTTAAAGAGAATAACCGACCCAAGAGGGTATAGATCCATGCGCGAAAGGCAAAATTTAATTCTTTTTCTCTGCGGGAAGCATGTCGGGTCGGTTTTTATATAAAACTGATGCTATGTTTATGCGTGCCGCGAATTTGATGATTTCGCGGGTCTTTTTCTAGCATCGATTAACCTTAAAAAACCGACCCAATAGCTAAAAGCGGTACCCGAATTTTTTCTAATGACTTGTTGCTTCGGTTTTAGCTTATTCGGTCGGTTTTTCTAATATAAGTGACGCTAACGGAAGCGATGTTAGAGACCGAAAATGTACTAGTGCCTTGTAGTAATCGATGAATTATGAGAAGGATTTCCAGAGTGTGGATCGAGACCTTAAATGTTAGACCACCAGGATTTAGGAGTGAGTCATCTGGAGTGGCTCTGGCCCTAAATCATTGTTGTGAAAGTCTATGTCGAGATGGAATAGACTCTGTTGAAATGAAATATGTGAAATGTGAAATGAAAAATATGCAAAATACTGTGATATGTGATATATTGTTTTGCTGGTTCCTATCTTGTGTACCCGAGATGAGGACGTGAGCCTCTTTAGGCAACCCTGAGGTGGCCAGGGTCTGTTGTTGATATCTTAGGGTGGCCGACTAAACCCTAAGATAGTGACGGTGATTCGTTGATACGAGAATCATGTGTGGCGACTTCTACTTGGTGAGGTACAAGCCAAGTAGTTTCAGGGCAAATGAATAAAAGAAGATAAGCCGTGTAGAACATGTTTTGAATGGTTGTTACATTCTTTGTACTGCTACTTGATGATTTGTTATTGTTGATTATGCTTCTTGTTGAAGAAAGTAATCATGTTTATATGGATATTTTCTATTTCATATTATGATATGTCATGCTGACAAGTTATAAATGATGAGATTTATATACATTCTGAATATGAGTTGGATTGCTTGCTATTTGATAGTATTGTTTGGTCAAAATGTTTTATGTGTACTTCAGCTTTAGGACTAAATGATGTGTTCCTGGTCCGGCTGGTGGAGTGTCACAAACATAATGCTATTGTTATGTATTGGTTCAAAATGCTTAGAACTTGACTTATTACTAATGTAGTAAGATTCTTAATCTGAACTAGAAGTATCTGCTGATTTTTTCATGTCAGCTGGTGGAGTGTTACAAGGGTAATGTTATTGTTATGTATTGATTCAAAAATGCTTAGAACTTATCTTATTTCACATGCAGTAGGGCTCTTAATCTGAACTGAGAAGTATTTGTTGATTTGTTCATAGACATGCTCTAAAAGATGTTTCAAGGTTATAATTGGTTCAAGTGATTGCGTTATCTATTGGATTAGATTACCATTGCAAGATAGATTTGACTCATTATAGAACTTTTTGCTATACTTTTCAATATCTGCATGTTTCTTTTAAGTTTTATACTTAATCTGATGCTGAAGCATGTACCTAGCTTAAGTGGGAGGCATCCACTCACTAGGGCTCTATATGAGTCTTACGAGGTTGTTTCAAATGTTTTTAGGTATAATGCTACCCAGAAGAGAGGCCGTGACAAAGAAGATATAAATAGTATAATCTAGATAGATTAGAATGTCCCTGTACTCTCTCTTTCCCAGGATGGGTTGTAGATTATGTTTGTTCATCAATGTACATGTATCTGATGTAAACTGAACCGCATATGAGAACAAGATTTGATTCTAGATTTAATGGAGTTGAATATGATTTGTGATATCTGAATGTGATGTCCTTGATGTGACATTTATTTATGAGTTTGTGAACAAAGAAAAATGTAAAATTTATCTGTGTTTTTCATATATTGTTTAATCGCCTGTGTCGAGAATTCATTATTTATTCCATAATCTGGGTTTAGGTTTTGGGATTAGCTGTAATGGTTGGTATTTGTGCTGATCAAAAGAGTGGGTCCCGACAGAAGTGGTATCAGAGCCTAGGTTAGATGAGTCTACAGGGACAATAGGACCTAGGACTAATTGATAATGTCGATGTTGAATATAACCTGAATGATGTGCATACTGACTGAACTCAGTATCCAGATACTCTGGTCAAGTATTTGGGTATTGAGCTAAGCTAGTATGGAACTTCCGACTATACCTTTTCTAGATTCCTTGACCAAGTATCCAGATGAACATAGTTTGGTAGTATAATAAGATTCATGATGAAAAAAAGAAGAATGGCGATAAAATGGTGAAAAAGAAAAGGATTTTATAATTCAATATGGAACCTATGGAAAGCATGAAATTTCATATAAGAAAGATGAAATCTTAATGGATTATGAAGACAATCTCTAATGAGTTTGAATTTGAGTATGAAATATGAAATTGTGAGAAAATGCTGTGAACTAAGATGCACACTAGACGATCTCCTTTATAAAGGAAATTGATGAATGCAGATGATAATATGTGAATGAGTCATAACCTTAATCCATGAGATACACAATCAAATTAAAAAAAATGATGTGAAAGGTTATGTGAATTAATCTTGATAAATGATGTATTAATAATATCTTTGAAGTAAGTGTTTGTAATACTCAAGGAGAGATATGATGATGACATAGGATGAAATATCCATCTAATAAAAAAAAGGTGTCATATGAAAGAAAGATAAAATGGAATACTTTATAACTGGATGTTGAGAGAGATGAATGATTAGATGATATGATATTATTTTATATCTTTTCTTGTATTTCGGGACAAAATCCTAAAAGGAGGGAAGAATTTGTAATGACCCGTTTTCAAATTAGTCATCTAATTAGGGTTTACTTGGATGATTGTATGCTTAACTAAGTTGATCATTGTTTAAAGCTAGTTTAGTGATGGTACTTAATTTTTTATATTTTAAATATAATGAGAAGTTTTAATCATACTTTGATCCACTTAATTAGGGTTAACATTTTAGAAACCCTAATCGGCCCAAATTAGGGTTTTGGTGATATATGAATACAGAATTTGATAAGTATAGTGTCTCGCTAAATGATTTTTAGTATTTTATGTGTAATTATGATTTAATTCAAATTTGGATATGATTTGTATGTATAAACTTTGAACACTTTTGAAAAATATCAGAATTTTTTAAGAATTTTATGACCTGTTTATCGGTCTAGTTTCAAACTCGAACGATCATATTTTCATATTGATATAGAAGTGTGGTAATTGAATTTTATCTTTTTATTGGTAAATCCAATTGATCTCAAATTTTAAATTTACTTGATAAACTCAAATATAGACACCCTGTTAAACTGGAGTAATTTTTGGATGACTTTTGATCTCTACAGAGAGGGTGTCGGTCGAGTTCTGTGAAGGACAAACTCAACCGACCATGCTGCTGACTGCAATATAGCAGTGTAGTATTTGATTTTTATTTGTTTATTGGTAATTCAAAATGATATAATTTTTTTATTTTATCTTAAAAACTCAATTTCAGACATTTGGTTAAAGTTTCATAATTTTTGGATGAGTTTTGGGTTCTGAAACATGTGGTTTCGGTCGAGTTTATAACTCAGCCGATCAACCAGTCTGAGCAAAATAAAAATAATTGAGGGGCTTGTTTGCAAATGTTCTAAGCACCTCAATTCATATATATCACTAACCTAACACACAAGCAGATCTCATAACTCGTCCTTCCTATCAAAGAAATGAAATTCTTGAGAGAGAGGAGAGCTACAGTTTTGAGTAGAGAAAGTGGAGGAGATTATGACCTAGGGTTTCTCTATCCAAGATATGATGAAATCAAGTAAGTTTAGCTTCTTTGCATAACATTTCATGGTGAATCTTCTCTCACATGTCAAGATTCCATCCCTCCCCTGATTTGATTTGAAATCACATCAAATCTCCCCCTTTTCTCACTCTTTCTCTTCAAATCCCCATTTCTAGGGTTTTCGAGTTGAGAGGAGAAAGAATTGGATTCTTTTGCGAGAGTTTGATTGGGTTTCCAAAAATTCAGAGGTTCACCAACTAATTTAAGGTTCTTGGCACCTGAGGTGAGTGTTTTTCTCCCTCCTAAGCCTTGTAATCATGTTGAAAGCCTAATTCAATCCGGCTAAAACAATCAGAAACCTTGTTTGTATATGTATGTGATTGGATTTGATTTGGGAAAGATATTTGAGAATCCAATTTTACTAATTTTGATTATTTCTCATTGATTGAAACTTGATTAATTCATGTTGTATTGATTAATGATGCATGGGTATTCTTATGGATAGATGACTATGGTATTACATGTGAATTTTGCCTAAAAATCAGCCCAATGGCCGATATGCGTGGAATTGAATTGACATGTATAAAGTCATATTTGAATTGTACTAGATTGTATTATACAAGTGCATTATTGAATGTTAATGGAGTTGAATGACCACATATCCTAATTAGGATTTTGTGTTGAGGAAGTGAATCAAATGAGTCGATTAATCAATGTATACTTCTAATTGATGAATGAAATGTGTGAAAATGGAAACTAGGGTTTCCATGTTTGTGAATAACCTTAATGAACCCTTGAGAAATGATTGGATTACTGAATGATATGATTATTATGATATGTTGAACTAAGGAATGACTTCTTGAAAACCCTAAAAGTTTATAATTAATACGATTATGAATGATAAAGTTAGAACTTGTATATGATGTTGTAAATGTGATCAAATGTTGAAGTTGAAGGTATTAATACTTCAATTGCATATGATGAGTCTTACTAATATCACCTAAGTCCAATGTATTTGTTTTAGTATAATAAAGAATGATCATTGTTGATTATGGGAATGAAAATAGTAGTCAATGACAAGGTACACTTATCTGAATATAAGAGACAATGTGAACAAGATGTACTTAATGGTGATTCCAAGATAAAGATGAAACTAATGAAGATAATATAATGAAGTATTTTATCTTTTATTTGAATTACATATGGATTAACCCAAATTAAATAAAAAATACTACTAATTGTACTTTGATAAATGGTATGTAGAAGAGAAGCATTATATGTAAAGTGAATCAAGAAAGATTGGTCCAGATTATGTAATGAACATGAAATGAAAGAAGTTGAGACTACTGAGTATAAAATGATGGAAAAATATAGGAATTAATAGATGATTCTAAGAATGTAACTCTTACCCTAAAATGATGAGTTTGATGATGCTAATTAATGGCAATCTCAAATGGGTGATTAAGAGATGTACATAACTGTAGTTGAATTCAACTAAATTGTGAAACTCGAGTATTTGAATTGACTTACAAGAATGTGTTCTTGTATTGTGATTGTTTGATAGAATACTTGTATTATGAGAATGAACTATTTTGATGGAATTCAAATGATAATCAACATGTGTTGACTAGAAACCCCATATGAAGAATGTGAAATAAAAGAAGAAGAGAACTAAGTCTGTTATGCATGTATATGCATGAAATTTATTTACATCTATTAAGATTAGATGGAACAAGCATATGTTGTATGATAAATCTATTCTGAGTATGAGGAATGATACATGATGTCTATATGCTTTTACTGTTGCTAGTTCTAATGCCTCTGCTAATATTTGTTCAAAATTGTGATATACAATGAATTGATAAGATTTATGTTGAAATTGAATTTAATGTGCACTCCTTACATTGAGAAACCCTGACAAGGGTAAATGTTGCATAATGAGATTATGTCTAGGGCTGAAAGCCCACTGATGATGGTAAAACCCTGATGGGGTAAATGATGGACAATAAGATTATGTCTTGAGATGAAGGCCCACTATTGATGATTACTATGAGTTGATGCAGAAGATATGAATAATCATATTTGTTGCCATCTATAGACTTATTGTACTTTTTTCTTTGATCATTGCCCTTATTGATAAACTTAATCTGTTTCATGTTATTATAGTTACGCGAGAATACACAGATATAATATATGATGTTTTGAATTCTTATAAGATGAGTAAAAGAGATTAATAACAAGTGAAATGATGGAACATCTAGTTAGGTGCCGCGAACACCGTGAGTTTCCCTCGAGGACCACACTGGGGAAACAAAACGGATCTCCTTATAGTAATCGATGAATTATGAGAAGGATTTCTGGAGTGTGGATCGAGACCTTAAAGGTTAGACCACCAGGATTTAGGAGTGAGTCATCTGGAGTGGCTCTAGCCCTAAATCCTTGCTGTGAAAGTCTATCTGTAAAGACCCGATCTTTATGATCAAATATTTACAAAAGGTATCAAAAGTATAAACAATCTTTATTACAATCATGCTTGTACATCAGAGTTGCGGAAGCTTACAAATATGATTACAAGTTTAAGGAATATAATTCATTATATCTAGTCTTCAACGGAGGACTACCCAGTGCATGTCTCTTCAAGTTCTTCCATCTATCACCTGCCCATGAGTTCCCAGAGGGAACGAAACCACACATGGACCCCATTGAAGGGAAAAATAAAGGGTCAGCAAAGCTGGTACTAAATCCAAGTAATTGAACTATGCACGAAATAGGTTTAGATGTATAATAAAAGTTAGGAAAGGACTATTTGGTGGACTAAAGGCTTACAAAAAGAAATTCCAATATCAACTTCAAAATGGCAAATCTTTCACAAGAATATCATTAAGCAAGATTCAATAATTCAAGTATGCAAAATTTATCCAAGCTTTTCACAAGGTATATCAATTTCAAAATATTCTATTTGGCAAGTTTTGGCACCTTCCTATCATATCTTTTCTAGGGCTAAGTGCCTTGTTTTCTCACACTCTAGGAGAGAACGACACTAGTGCCTTATTAGCTATTCCAGTTAACTGGGGGACAACTAATCCCTATCCTCTGCGCAGGGTTGTGGGGTACTTGGCCCACTCAAGTGAGCCAAAGCTCTATAGGGCCAAAGCCCAAGGAACCAAAGTCCACAGGGAGTCAAAACTCCAAATAGATCAAGTCCAGTGCCAAAATAATTATCAACAACAATTTATCAATTACAAAATGAGAGTGGTGAACTTTCAAGAATAAGTAGAGGTTTCAAAACTATATGGAATTCACCACGAATCAAGATATATGTGTGTCCTTCAATAGGGAAAATAATTCAACAATAAAATAGAAGATTTAGTACCTCAATTATTCAAAGCTCCAAGAATTGCATAAGCATAATGTGTCTCCAAGAATTTACGAAGAGGTAGCTACAAAGAATAATAATCTTGTCACCATTTGACTTGGAATCAATGTTGTTCAATTTTTCTTATGTATGATTAGGTTTTTCCATCTAGGTTTCTATGATATATTTTCTCCTCCATATCATTTCTAAGTTTCCAACTTGGTTACATGAAATCATTGTTACATACTCATTTATTTGATCATATTTTCTCCCGGTTAGAGTCTTAAAATGTTGTTCTCTTGTAATTATAATATACTTCTATTTAGTCACTACGGGTCATCATTTACTAGTATGATCTTAATAGGACTATCTAGGGTTTTTCATTTATAACAAGAATTAGATTAGTTGACTAAATTTCTTGCTAAAATTTAATGAAAATACTAATGTATTCCACCTATTGACACGCGTATATATACCTCATTAATATGACCGTTACAACATTTAAATAATAGATCAACTAATATAGGTTATCATCATAGCCACGTCTTTTATGCAAAACACCTTGATTCTTTTAACTAATTAGTAGTATGTATATCATTATTATCAATACGGCTCCATTGAATTTCAGCCCTTACTTTAACTTAGGTGAGCAAATTCAAATGAGTGCGTTTATACTAAGAGGTTGTGTACTTATGATACTAGGAGTTGTGTACTTATTATACAAATTTCAGACGATACTTCAGTTATGTAATGGATCGATCATTCAGTCCTTATACATTACATGTCCTCGCTACTTGATATCTTGATATAAATATATCGCCAGAAACTACAGATTTTTATTTTACTAACTTACTTATCATATACACACTCCCGCACATGTAGGTATATCCATAGACATGAAGGTTAGTACTAATTTGACCAACACTTAAGTTTTGAGGTAAACTATATTAGTATCATTGCGTTGACGTCTATAACATGATTTCCTTATCATTTAATGTTCTATCTAATATATCTATACAAGCTAGTGATCTGAAATTAGATGTAAAAGATAATGTCAGGACTAAGATCAAGTGCATTTTATTAATAGGCCAATTTATCTCCATAATAAAATGTACACCTGCAAGGATCCTTTCCTAGAACGATTAGCTAAGCTAAATAAAGGATATCATTCATTTTACAGGCTCATTAATATTAATTATCAGTAACGTACACCGACTGTCATTGCAGATTTCGTTTCACTAGTATAGCAAGGTATTGATACACTTAATATAGCTATACTTAGATGAATTATTAGCATTAGCAATATGGTATTACTGAAGCATGAGAACAAAAGAAGAAACGAAGGAGAGGACAAGACCTGCTGGCAAAAGTAGGAGAATCATTTCCTGCACCTCGATCTGTATCCGGTGAGGTTCAGTGAGGGATGTCGGAGTTGGAGCCTGCCTCGACTTGCTCCCCGAGGAGGCATATAGAAGCAGAAGTTGCTAGCCGAAGGTTGGCCGGAACTGCAGCACATGGGTGAAGGTACGCCGAGGCTGAGGGGAGTCGGACAGTGGGTCCCGAAGGGTCGGATCGGTGGATGGAGCATCAGAGAAGGTGACGGTGGTTTCAGGCAGGCCGAATGCAAGGAGCAGGCTAGGGGAGGGGGAGGTGAAGAGGAGGTTCGAGATCTGGGTTGTCAGCGACTTGCAGGTCTGCAATGTTGTAGGTTCTTTGGACATACGACGTGAGGGTGTGGCAGGGAGCAAGGCAGAAGCGATGGTGGGTGTTGGCTTCAGGCTGGAAGAGGAGGAAATCAGTAGTAGATCTGAGAATCGAGTGGACGGAGACTACAGTATGCAGGTGTGTGGGCAGCGCCAATTATCAATAGACGAGGAGGACTTGTTGGTCTGCTGCTGGAGAGGGGTTGTCAAACTACATCTGCAGATCTCAACCTCCAATGCCAAGATCCGTGGGGAGGTCAGAACTCTGTGGTGGTGGAGGCGTAGGAAATAGCCGGGTGGAGACCGACGGCAGCGAGGAGGAGGAGAGGAGATCGGGGTGCCACTGTGTCGAGTAACTGCAGGGCGGCAGTACATGTTGCAAGATACAAGGGGCATCGAGGCTGACGATCTTGCAGCAATTTCTGTTACCGACGATCTGCAGATCTGAAGACGGCACCGAGGTTGAAGGTGGGTGGAAGAGGCAAAGCGATCATCTGAGAAAGGTAGGCGGAGGCTCCCTGTTGGCCGGGCGGCGTAGGAGAATGGAGGCAGTTCTGCAGTGCTATCAATCGGCATGTGGAGTGGCAGGGTCGCGGATGGCGAGGTATGCCGGATCCGGGTGGTGCTGACGACAGGAAGAAGGCAGGGCGGTGTCGGGTTCGTGTCCTTGTGATGAGTTTGCAGATCCACAGATAGTTGGATATATATAGGAGGGAGATGATGTTAGGGCACCGGGGAGGTCCCTTGAAGTGCTACCACCAGGGTGGGAAAGGAGGAGGATTCGTTGAGATCTCTGTAACGGCCAACGTTTGCGACGTTACGTGGAGCGCGGCGTTCTCATGCACTGACGAGGGGGAGGGGAAAGGAGGAGAAGGAGGAGGCAGAGAAAACGGACGACATCGTGTGGTCGTTTCCTTTCAAGCACCGCACGGTCGTGTTCAGTCACGGAAGAAGAAACAATCGGGCATGGGTTTTGGAGATGAGAAACGGCTTCATCGCCGTTTCCTTGTGAGGAGGAGATAAGTCCCAACCGAGATGGTGTATTCTTTGTTTTCGGTTTAGCTAATAAATAGAAAATTTAATTATGATAAAAAGTCTATTATCTTCCAAAATCTTTTATGACTTCCAAATCAGAATCCCAAGCATTTTGAGAAATTGACCATGCATTTAATCATTACTAAATCTACACACTAGAAATATTAATTCGTATAGTTAGAGTCATGATGTGGTTAATTCTAATTATTCCCAAAATATATACAAAATGGATATCTCTTGGTCCTTAATGTTTTGTAGTGATTCCAAACCCATTAGTTAGAAGCATATGTTAGCTTAAAATATTAGTCTAAACCAAATTATTCGAGAACAAGGATGCCAAATTGTTGTAAACAATGCCAAAGTGGCTCACGAGACTAATTGAGGGATTCATTTGTAAACATTATCATGTGAGGAAGAAGATTTCAATTGAAGGCAAGAATATCAAATGAAGACTGATGTGTATCGAATAATTTGTTAGAATAATTGAATCAGATTTGGATTGAAGGGATAAGTTCAATTTTGGAAAAGTGATGAATTATAGTTCAAGATAGATTTAGTATACACATTTCAGTATGTTACAACTCTTCCACCCTTCAAAGAGATTTCGTCCCCGAAATCGAATATTTCTTAATGGTGATAATCCTACTATAGTTTGATCCACAAAATATTCTAACACAATAATTTTTCTTGTTGAAGTGTCAACTTAATGCAATCCCAAGTTTCCTTCAATTGTCATAGGTCCTATTTATGATGATCCAACTATCCTCTTACTATCTTATGGGGTCACTAAATTGGTTTAGCTTCAAATTCTACTTTGAAAATATACCCATCAGTCTTCTAACATCTTATTCTAATATGAAAGTTAAAATATTCAATTTGTTAGTCTTGGTCATCATTATCACAAGTTTGAGTTAAAATCCAAGCTTATTGGTCAATATTCGGTACATCAATTTTAATCTCACATATTTTTCACTAATGTTACAATGATGTTTATATTGTGTATAATTTTTTTTTTACCTTCTATTTCTTATGTGTATGTATATAATATTGTATTTGTGACCTTTTATCTATAACTAACAAAATTTCCAAGGTCATGACCATAGAAAATACTTTTTTTTTACCTATTTTTGTCACATATATTTGTGTGATGATCTATGGGTCAAGAGTTTTGACATACTTCTATTTTTAAATTTTAAGGTAGGGTTTTATTTCTCTAAGATGTCTATATTGTATTAATTATCTATTATTATGTATATATATATTAGAAGTTCACAAAAATAGATGATTTCATCATTTTATCTTAATTCTACATAATACTCACTATGTCCTATCCAATTGTTTCTTTTTCTCAATTTTCTACTTATATGAGTATATTGTTATTTTAATTTCCATTTGTATAGTTTTCCTAATCATTTCTTTTCTCAATATATGTTTCATATTTTGTATTTTCAACATTTTTCATTCACTCTGAGTATTTATAACGAAGGCATACAAATCAAATGTATGGTCAAGTAAACGTTCACATTCTTTTAAGTAAACATGTTTATATTTTTCTTTCTCCCTTTTGGTTTTTTTTTGAGTGAGATTTTTTTTTTCTTCATAACTCTTAGCATATTATATTTTATTTGCTCTCTATTGAAGGTGATTATATATACTTTTTTTTTGTGCCTTTATTCAACATTAGGGTTTTCCCCAAGTAATGAAATTCACTTTGGCCGGGTCGGTATGTATAGTGAGGAAACCCCACCACCACCTAAGTGGATTGGGAGTAATTATGCCAGAACCTTCACTATACATCCTTCCTTAGACACCTCCGCTCATTCCATTTACATGGTGATGAATTATTATAATTTATTAGGTAGTTTTTTCTTAATCAAATTTTAACCATGTTCATGATTTAGATTGAAATTTTCATATGTTCATATGATTTTAGGGTTATATCATATATCCATTATATATTTCTATTTTTTTTTCATATTTTTGAGTGTTAGAATCTAAAGAGAAAGCATTCCTATACCTTAATAATCTAAATATAAAATTACACACATGTATCTCAAACACTTCTTTCTCAACAATATTTTCATATAAATCCATGCCTATAGAAGTTCAAAATCTAATAGTTTAACTAGGTATGTCTCATAAATTTTCTAATTTAGGGTACATGTCTCACCTCCTAGGCTAGTGTGATTTCTACTTGTATCCCCTGTACTTCTTAATAACAAGGTCAATGATACCAGGATTCATGGTCTAACTATTTTTTTCCTATGTCCTACTACTCCATTTGTGTTCCTACTTAGCCCTAATTTCCACGAGACATGCATGAGTGCCGACCGTTTATGGCTCTGATACCATGTTGTAAAGACCCGATCTTTACGATCAAATATTTACAAAAGGTATCAAAAGTATAAACAATCTTTATTACAATCATGCTTGTACATCAGAGTTGCGGAAGCTTACAAATATGATTACAAGTTTAAGGAATATAATTCATTATATCTAGTCTTCAACGGAGGACTACCCAGTGCATGTCTCTTCAAGTTCTTCCATCTATCACCTGCCCATGAGTTCCCAGAGGGAACGAAACCACACATGGACCCCATTGAAGGGAAAAATAAAGGGTCAGCAAAGCTGATACTAAATCCAAGTAATTGAACTATGCACGAAATAGGTTTAGATGTATAATAAAAGTTAGGAAAGGACTATTTGGTGGACTAAAGGCTTACAAAAAGAAATTCCAATATCAACTTCAAAATAGCAAATCTTTCACAAGAATATCATTAAGCAAGATTCAATAATTCAAGTATGCAAAATTTATCCAAGCTTTTCACAAGGTATATCAATTTCAAAATATTCTATTTGGCAAGTTTTGGCACCTTCCTATCATATCTTTTCTAGGGCTAAGTGCCTTGTGTTCTCACACTCTAGGAGAGAACGACACTAGTGCCTTATTAGCTATTCCAGTTAACTGGGGGACAACTAATCCCTATCCTCTGCGCAGGGTTGTGGGGTACTTGGCCCACTCAAGTGAGCCAAAGCTCTATAGGGCCAAAGCCCAAGGAACCAAAGTCCACAGGGAGTCAAAACTCCAAATAGATCAAGTCCAGTGCCAAAATAATTATCAACAACAATTTATCAATTACAAAATGAGAGTGGTGAACTTTCAAGAATAAGTAGAGGTTTCAAAACTATATGGAATTCACCACGAATCAAGATATATGTGTGTCCTTCAATAGGGAAAATAATTCAACAATAAAATAGAAGATTTAGTACCTCAATTATTCAAAGCTCCAAGAATTGCATAAGCATAATGTGTCTCCAAGAATTTACGAAGAGGTAGCTACAAAGAATAATAATCTTGTCACCATTTGACTTGGAATCAATGTTGTTCAATTTTTCTTATGTATGATTAGGTTTTTCCATCTAGGTTTCTATGATATATTTTCTCCTCCATATCATTTCTAAGTTTCCAACTTGGTTACATGAAATCATTGTTACATACTCATTTATTTGATCATATTTTCTCCCGGTTAGAGTCTTAAAATGTTGTTCTCTTGTAATTATAATATACTTCTATTTAGTCACTACGGGTCATCATTTACTAGTATGATCTTAATAGGACTATCTAGGGTTTTTCATTTATAACAAGAATTAGATTAGTTGACTAAATTTCTTGCTAAAATTTAATGAAAATACTAATGTATTCCACCTATTGACACGCGTATATATACCTCATTAATATGACCGTTACAACATTTAAATAATAGATCAACTAATATAGGTTATCATCATAGCCACGTCTTTTATGCAAAACACCTTGATTCTTTTAACTAATTAGTAGTATGTATATCATTATTATCAATACGGCTCCATTGAATTTCAGCCCTTACTTTAACTTAGGTGAGCAAATTCAAATGAGTGCGTTTATACTAAGAGGTTGTGTACTTATGATACTAGGAGTTGTGTACTTATTATACAAATTTCAGACGATACTTCAGTTATGTAATGGATCGATCATTCAGTCCTTATACATTACATGTCCTCGCTACTTGATATCTTGATATAAATATATCGCCAGAAACTACAGATTTTTATTTTACTAACTTACTTATCATATACACACTCCCGCACATGTAGGTATATCCATAGACATGAAGGTTAGTACTAATTTGACCAACACTTAAGTTTTGAGGTAAACTATATTAGTATCATTGCGTTGACGTCTATAACATGATTTCCTTATCATTTAATGTTCTATCTAATATATCTATACAAGCTAGTGATCTGAAATTAGATGTAAAAGATAATGTCAGGACTAAGATCAAGTGCATTTTATTAATAGGCCAATTTATCTCCATAATAAAATGTACACCTGCAAGGATCCTTTCCTAGAACGATTAGCTAAGCTAAATAAAGGATATCATTCATTTTACAGGCTCATTAATATTAATTATCAGTAACGTACACCGACTGTCATTGCAGATTTCGTTTCACTAGTATAGCAAGGTATTGATACACTTAATATAGCTATACTTAGATGAATTATTAGCATTAGCAATATGGTATTACTGAAGCATGAGAACAAAAGAAGAAACGAAGGAGAGGACAAGACCTGCTGGCAAAAGTAGGAGAATCATTTCCTGCACCTCGATCTATATCCGGTGAGGTTCAGTGAGGGATGTCGGAGTTGGAGCCTGCCTCGACTTGCTCCCCGAGGAGGCATATAGAAGCAGAAGTTGCTAGCCGAAGGTTGGCCGGAACTGCAGCACATGGGTGAAGGTACGCCGAGGCTGAGGGGAGTCGGACAGTGGGTCCCGAAGGGTCGGATCGGTGGATGGAGCATCAGAGAAGGTGACGGTGGTTTCAGGCAGGCCGAATGCAAGGAGCAGGCTAGGGGAGGGGGAGGTGAAGAGGAGGTTCGAGATCTGGGTTGTCAGCGACTTGCAGGTCTGCAATGTTGTAGGTTCTTTGGACATACGACGTGAGGGTGTGGCAGGGAGCAAGGCAGAAGCGATGGTGGGTGTTGGCTTCAGGCTGGAAGAGGAGGAAATCAGTAGTAGATCCGAGAATCGAGTGGACGGAGACTACAGTATGCAGGTGTGTGGGCAGCGCCAATTATCAATAGACGAGGAGGACTTGTTGGTCTGCTGCTGGAGAGGGGTTGTCAAACTACATCTGCAGATCTCAACCTCCAATGCCAAGATCCGTGGGGAGGTCAGAACTCTGTGGTGGTGGAGGCGTAGGAAATAGCCGGGTGGAGACCGACGGCAGCGAGGAGGAGGAGAGGAGATCGGGGTGCCACTGTGTCGAGTAACTGCAGGGCGGCAGTACATGTTGCAAGATACAAGGGGCATCGAGACTGACGATCTTGCAGCAATTTCTGTTACCGGCGATCTGCAGATCTGAAGACGGCACCGAGGTTGAAGGTGGGTGGAAGAGGCAAAGCGATCATCTGAGAAAGGTAGGCGGAGGCTCCCTGTTGGCCGGGCGGCGTAGGAGAATGGAGGCAGTTCTGCAGTGCTATCAATCGGCATGTGGAGTGGCAGGGTCGCGGCTGGCGAGGTATGCCGGATCCGGGTGGTGCTGACGACAGGAAGAAGGCAGGGCGGCGTCGGGTTCGTGTCCTTGTGATGAGTTTGCAGATCCACAGATAGTTGCATATATATAGGAGGGAGATGATGTTAGGGCACCGGGGAGGTCCCTTGAAGTGCTACCACCAGGGTGGGAAAGGAGGAGGATTCGTTGAGATCTCTGTAACAGCCAACGTTTGCGACGTTACGTGGAGCGCGGCGTTCTCATGCACTGACGAGGGGGAGGGGAAAGGAGGAGAAGGAGGAGGCAGAGAAAACGGACGACATCGTGTGGTCGTTTCCTTTCAAGCACCGCACGGTCGTGTTCAGTCACGGAAGAAGAAACAATCGGGCATGGGTTTTGGAGATGAGAAACGGCTTCATCGCCGTTTCCTTGTGAGGAGGAGATAAGTCCCAACCGAGATGGTGTATTCTTTGTTTTCGGTTTAGCTAATAAATAGAAAATTTAATTATGATAAAAAGTCTATTATCTTCCAAAATCTTTTATGACTTCCAAATCAGAATCCCAAGCATTTTGAGAAATTGACCATGCATTTAATCATTACTAAATCTACACACTAGAAATATTAATTCGTATAGTTAGAGTCATGATGTGGTTAATTCTAATTATTCCCAAAATATATACAAAATGGATATCTCTTGGTCCTTAATGTTTTGTAGTGATTCCAAACCCATTAGTTAGAAGCATATGTTAGCTTAAAATATTAGTCTAAACCAAATTATTCGAGAACAAGGATGCCAAATTGTTGTAAACAATGCCAAAGTGGCTCACGAGACTAATTGAGGGATTCATTTGTAAACATTATCATGTGAGGAAGAAGATTTCAATTGAAGGCAAGAATATCAAATGAAGACTGATGTGTATCGAATAATTTGTTAGAATAATTGAATCAGATTTGGATTGAAGGGATAAGTTCAATTTTGGAAAAGTGATGAATTATAGTTCAAGATAGATTTAGTATACACATTTCAGTATGTTACACTATCTCCAGATGGAATAGACTCTATTGAAATGAAATATGTGAAATGTGAAATGAAAAATATGCAAAATACTGTGATATGTGATATATTGTTTTGCTGGTTCCTATCTCATGTTACCGAGATGAGGATGTGAGCCTCTTTAGGCAACCCTGAGGTGGCCAGGGTATGTTCTTGATATCTTAGGGTGGCCGGCTAAATCGTAAGATAGTGACGATGAGTCATTGACACGAGAATCAGGCGTGGTGACTTCTACTTGGTGAGGTACAAGCCAAGTAGTTTCAGGGAAAATGAATAAAAGATGATAAGCCGTGTAGAACATGATTTGAATGGTTGTTACATTCTTTGTACTGCTACTTGATGATTTGTTATTGCTGATTATGCTTCTTATTGAAGAATGTAATCATGTCGATATGGATATTTTCTATTTCATATTATGATATGTCATGCTGACAAGTTATAAATGATGAGATTTATATCAATTCTGAATATGAGTTGGATTGCTTGCTATTTGATAGTATTGTTTGGTCAAAATATTTTATGTGTACTTCAGCTTCAGGACTACAGGATGTGTTCCTGGTCCAGCTGGTGGAGTGTCACAAAGATAATGTTATTGTTATGTATTGCTTCAAAATGCTTAGAACTTGACTTATTACTAATGTAGTAAGATTCTTAATCTAAACTAGAAGTATCTGCTGATTTGTTCATGTCCAGCTGGTGGAGTGTCACAAGGGTAATGTTATTGTTATGTATTGATTAAAAGATGCTTAGAACTTATCTTATTTCACATGCAGTAGGGATCTTAATCTGAACTAAAAAGTATCTGCTGATTTGTTCATAGACAAGCTCTAAAAGATGTTTCAAGGTTATAATTGGTTCAAGTGATTGCCTTATCTGTTGGATTAGATTATCATTGCAAGATAGATTTGACTCATTATAGAACTTTTTGCTATACTTTTCAATATTTGCATGTTTCTTTTAAGTTTTATACTTAATTTGATGCTGATGCATGTACCTAGATTGAGTGGGAGGTATCCACTCATTGGGTCTCTATATGAGTCTCATGAGGTTGTTTCAAATGTTTTTGGGTATAATGTTATCTAGCAGAGAGGTCATGACAAAGAAGATATAAACAGTATAATCTAGATAGATTAGAATGTCCCTGTACTCTCTCTTTCCCGGGATGGGTTATAGATTATGTTTATTCATCAATGTACATGTATCTGATGTAAACTGAACCGCATATGAGAATAAGATTTGATTCTAGATTTAATGGAGTTGAATATGATGTGTGATATCTGAATGTGATGTCCTTGATGTGACATTGATTTATGAGTTTGTGAACAAAGAAAAAGGGAAAATTTATCTGTGTTTTTCATATATTGTTTAATCGCCCGTGTCAAGAATTCATTGTTTATTCCATAATTTGGGTTTAGGTTTTGGGATTAGATGTAATGGTTGGTATTTGTGCTGATCAAAAGAGTGGGTCCCGACAATCGACTCTCGTGCGTCCTTTCCATATCAAGGTTTCCAGAAACACCATCCCCCATTACTTCAAGACTTGTTAAGGCTCCTTGAAGACATGCTTTGATACCAATTGAAAGATCTAGATGGGGGTGACTAGCACTTTTGGTAATTTTAAAATACAATAAAAAACTTAATACAAAGAAGGAGGAAGAAAAACAGAAGACACTTTGATTTAGAGTGGTTCCAACCTTTGAATCAAAGGTTGCCAGTCCACTACCCAATTGTTTCCAATTGGAATTTTGAAAGAAATTTATTTTATTTACCTCACAAGGATGTCACATTTCACTCAAAGTAGCCTTCACCTTGAAGTAGCATCATCCTTCTTGAAGTAGCCTTCTTAAAGTAACCTCAAGCGACCTTGGAGAAACCTTTACTACCTTGAAGTAGCTCCACCACCTTGAGAAAGCCTTCACCTAGAAGTAGCTTCAACCTCTTTTAAAGCCGCCTTCTCGAAGTAACCTCAAGTAACCTTGGAGCAGCCTTCACTTCTTGGAAGTAGCTCCACCACCTTGAGGTATCCTTCACCTATAAGTAGCTCCAACCTCCTTTGAAGTGGCCTTCTTGAAGTAACCTCAAGCACACTTTGGAGAAGCCTTTAATTTTTTGAATTAGAACCCAACAACCTCCTTTAAACAACCTCCAACCCTAGGAGTAGTCAAGGAGAACAAAGTACAATATAGAAGAAATAGATTGGAATAAGGAAAATACTTAACAAATGAAGTACAATGCCTTAATTCTTCTATCAAGCATTTAGATCTCCTATCGACTTAATATGGATGTTGCTATGTGGTGTCTAGGAGATACTAGCTATAGGACACAATTTTGGAGCACAAGGAAGAAGATAGCAAGTGAATCTCAGCTTTGTTGCTCTCTAGAATGGATGCTCAAGTGTAGCTTGTATGTTTTATCTGTCCTAAGGCCTCTCCTATTTATAGAAATGGTTTGAAAGCATCTAGAGACATTCTAGGAAATCTCTAGAGTGTTCTTATTACTTAACTAGCCATTAGGTAGAAAGTAGTTGGGTTGCAATGACTAAAATGTTCGTTAAATGCTAACTTTCCAGAACTTTTCTCGATCGACAATATTGTGGACCGAGAGACTGTCTAGGTTCAGCTAGATATATGTCTATTTCTCTCTTATTTGGACCTATTACAACAGCTATATCTCGGTCCACAATATTGTCGATCGAGAAGGACTTATTACAAGGATTTGCATTGTGTGTGAGGTCCTATTGATGACTCATATGAAACCTATAAATTGTAAAGTCTTCATGTGTGTGTAAGATAGGGTTTTGGATGGATAGGAAAAATATAACTCTTGTTTACATGATATCTAAGTACTTGTACAAGTTTTTACATTGGGTACAATCATAAAAATATTAAACATTTAAGTACATTGATCTTTAAGTATCCACTTAGTATGGTATGCTCATTTTATTGAACCTTGAAATACTCAAATATCATGTTAGATCCATAAGAATGAAATGTGTGTCATCATCAAAACAAAGCATATGATAATGTCCAATTTAGCCAACAATACACCTTCAAACTCATATACTACTGGAACATCTGGGATACTAGGACTCATCACCATGGTATCCATTATATGTGATATAAGGAACCCACATCCTTGTCTCATCCTCTTCCCTAGTATCATATTTGACTAATAACATATAGGAGGAGTCCTCCCAATCTCTTGGATGGCTCAAAAAGCATACTTATCACAAACATCAAGATCCTGGAACCATAGTCCAAGCAACCACATGCTATAATAAGATATCCACCCCTAGGATCACAATGAATCCACACATGCCAAGTGGCATAAAATCCACTTGAATGTTGTGCCCCAAAAAGAAAGAACACAAAGGGAACATACTTACCATCACACAACAACACTATCCAGGGGTTTCTTAGCAATGGGTTACTGATTCTATCTTCTCCCAACAGTTACAACTTTTACGTATCATTATACCTTTTCCAGCTTGAATTCCTTGCCATCAGTATAGGAATTGTCAATATTAACTTATCTCATTGATCCTTCCTTGTTGACTGCTTATCATACTTGTGTGTGTGTTCCCTTATTTTATCATGTTTTTCAAACACTTATCAGGAGGTAGATCATCATATTTCACATTTTCTTCATTTAACATGGATCATCTCCCTAAATTTCTTTCACATGTCATGAAGATTTTACACTAACACTTTCTTACATAGGTTGGTCTGAGATTAACTCGATTTCCACTTTATTCATCTATAATTGTTCTTATTCATCTTATCATATCATACTTATCACATGAGTTCTCTCCATCTTATATGAGTTTTATACCTTGAATCATTCTAATAGCACATATTTATCTATCTTTTGCTTCATTATCTTCTTGAATTACAATTACAAGAACTCCTTTTTTGCTTATTTGTATTTAGATTTAGGTTTCATGGTGTCATATCTTTCTCTTGTAGTTACCAAACATTCAAGTTTTTATAGGTTATGATGTAATTCTCATTTTCCTTGGGGTAAGATTGAGATATTAGCACCATGGTTTTTTTTATTCATTATACTCTTTAGATTGTTTCAAAATGACTACTTGATCATAGTAATCGGAAAGATAACAATCTAAGAGTTCCATGCTTACCTTTTCTTCAATAATTGAATACCTGGATAGGGCATCGAAGTACTGAGATTAGGTAGTATGCATCATGTTTTTATGTCATGTTCCTAACTTAGACATCATCCTAGTTCCTTAGTCCTAGTGTCCCTGTAGACTCAATGAAACTAGAGCTCTGATACCAACTTGTGAGAACTTATCACACTAAATGAGATTACTCAAAATACTAAACATGATCAATCACTAATTAAAAACATTCCCAAAAAAAGGTAAATTAAAACCAATTTCAACATCATTTCATGCTCAAAAACATATGCATAAGAGCCCAACATCTTTCTTGTATTCACAACTATGCCAATAATTTGATACAATTTCTTCTATGGCCTTAGCCATAATATATATACATAGGAGAACATTATTCATATATGACACATAAATAAGCATTAACATGGTAACAAAAGTTTGATTTGATTAAAACATCGCATACAAACTTTCTCACTCAGACCTGAGAGTACATGGATGACTCTAGGACACACTAGACATCTAATAACCTTCTCTAATGTCCATCATCATAGTTTCTTCTCATTGCCACGGGTATGTTGTAGCTACTGCCAATCACCTAAAAGGACCCATGTCATAGCAAGAGATATAACTCTTGATGTTGCTTATTGATTACAACATATTAAGCAATTAAACATTTTAAGTAGATTAGGCACATTAATTGGATAGGAATAACTACATGCATGATTAAAAAATGTATAAAGGAACAAATAATAATTATCATCATTAGCCTGATTTTTAACATATACCTTGCTAGTGGTATAAGTAGTTCAATAGCATGTGCATAGCTATGCCATAAGCAATTCTAGTAGCATAACATCTATATTATCATGAATAAGGCTAGCAACATATACATAGCTAACACATTAACATGTCTAACAAGTTGGGAAGATATACATCATAATTAGAGCTAACAACATAAGAATGATTAGCAGTATATGCATCTCGAACTGCAGAGGCATAGCTAACATCATGTGATAAATAATGTCATAATCATAGACAACACTGGTAGTATATCTGACTTAAACATAAATACTATATGTACATATCTATAATAGGAGCATATCCACAACATAATCGTATATACTACCTTTTTAATTCTTTAAACATCATATCTATGTAAAGAGAACAAACAAGGGTTATTATCCAATGTGAAGCGATGTGTACAACACAAAATAGATATACTACATAAATGTATTACATCTTTTATTAAGCCCAGAGGAATTTGAGGATGCCACTCAAATTCCAATTGACCACTGCTAAGTCAAAATCAATGCCATATAAGATCTAGGAAGAGCTAGATTCCTAATATCTTTTCTACCCCTAGTCAGTATGGGCCCGCTACAGCGACACATAAGGTCAAGCTGCTAATAGCCTAGTCCATCCTTGGTGTAGGTCACGACACTAGTGAAAGGAGGTGTATGCAACCCTACCATCTGAGGTACAACCACAGATGTCCTCAATCACAATATATACTTATATCTGAGATACGACCGTAGTTATTCTCCTACCAAGGTATGACTGCAGCCATCCTCAAAACCTTGAAGTTAAGATGAAAAGGACACACAATTACTTTCACCTCATATACTCAACAGTATGCGCTCAGAGTTTCCCTTAGGAATACTCGTTTCACCATCCAGCAAATTCTAACACTCAGATGGATCTATAGCACAGGGCATTACATGATTTGAGTTTCTCTTGATTATTTATTTCCGATTGGGTGAATTAAGGCTACATCAAATAAGTGGACATACAAACCCTAATTCATCTCTAGCAAACATTGCTATATAACAACTTCAGAAGATATAAAATGTATGTGTCATATTGTTCCTAATCTCATCAACACATGGTACTTCTCACTTACCATTCATGAGACTACACTTGTCATCATACTATCACAAGATATAAATCCTTAGCACAATTTCACATTGTATCAACCTTGTCAACATAAGAGGATTGGGCTCAACCATGCCCAAAGGTCAGTGAGACCATAATATTATTCCCTACAAGATCATCATTATCTTTCCATGCCTTATAACAAGGCTCAACAACCATCACCACACATATGATACACAGTCTCAGTATAATATTGCATTAAAGAACTAAAAGATGTTCACAAGATAACATTGTAGGGTTACCTTACCAATTAAGAGCATTCCTTCATTGTATCAACATACAAGAAGGCTCAATATGATTAATCACCATCATACTTATAAGGCAGACATTTATCATAAGAAAGCATCAATCATAAGGCTACGATAACCACTAATTAACACATTAGGGTTAAAACAACATTAGGAAGAATATCCCATCACTATATTAACCATTCAAGGAAGGGTAGCATGATTAATCACCATTATCTATTTACATTAGTATTAGGTTTACCAAAATAGGTTACATTGAAGTTATGGTTCAACACTCATACACAAACCCTAACTCATGACATCCCCATCTAATCATGGATGCATAAGATAAAGCATCACCATGACCTTCCATACCTTCCTAAAGTATGGATCCATGCATAACTCAAGGTGTAACCATCAGATTTATAGCATACCAACAATAATAAGAGAATACTCCATTATTCTATTAAACATTCATGGGAGGCTAATCATGTTTAATCACCATCACCTAATGGTATTAGGGTTTGGAGTAACAAGATAAGTCACATTGATGATACAAATCAACATTCATACCCAAACCCTAACTCATGGAATCCCATCAGATCATGGATACACAAGGTGAAGCATCACCATCAAATTTTATACTATCCTCAATTATGGATCCAAGCATAACTCAAGGTGAAACCATCAAATTTATAGTATACTAGGGTTTCAAACACCATAAGAGATTACTCCATTATTTTACTAACCATTCAAGGGGGTTATTCATAATCAATCACCATCACTTAGGTACAATAGAATTAGGTGTAACAAGCTATACTTCATTAGGTGTACCCATTAACTCATTATGATGATTATCAATTATATCCACCTGAGGGAAAAGGTAAGACTACAAATTTAAGATTATTGACCATCGAATTCTCATCATTAGAAACAAAACATTATACTATACAGTTCATTCTAACCATTGAATGTTGAAGCATCTATTCACAACCATTGGATCGGGTTTAACATTTTAAAACTATCAGTTGATATGTAGGTTTAACCCTTGGATCATATAACCAAAGAAACCATCGGTTTAGGGCATAATTGAAGAAACATTCACATTTTGTTTGTTAGTGTTTTAGGTTAGACACATATTCCATGGTAACCTAAACCACCATCAGTTGTGACATATGTCACCATCGGCTGATGGGGTCAATACTACCATCATTGAACACCATCGGATGTTGAACTAAAATCACCATTGGATCATCCAATCTTTAGGGCACTAAACCATCAACTATTGAGCTTCCAATAGGGTATAGAACTGACCTAAGGTGTGACCATTGGTTGACACCTTTTTTCATCACCATAAATTGCCACAAAGGTCAAAGGTATCTCCATCAGTTCTAATATAAGGTCATCAATTGGTTCATGTATAAATTTGAAAATCAGCTTAAAGACAATAAGTATAAGCCATCATTTGATAGGTACTTAGCACCATTGGTTGCCATGTAAACTTGATATTAGTATTCCTCTACCTAAGGAAGGTAGTGCACATAGTTTCACATTCATTTAGAACTAGAAACTAAAAAAGTAACACCAAAAAATTTAAATCCTAAGCAAGAATATCTTTTATATGTATAGATCTTTGTTTTAGAATAAGAACATGAGTAATCAAGCTTGTAGTAAGCGATAAAAGTGAAGATGGTTATAAAAATCACCTTTAGGAAGAATATAAGAGTCCAATAAGCAAGAAAACTTGAGAAAACAAGGTAAAGAACCCTAGCTTTAGGTCTGAACTCGACCAAGTAAGATTCTTCTCCAAGAAAGGAAGTAAACCCTAGGTGAAGGGAGCAAAAAAAAATAAGTTCCTTGATCTTTAAAGCAAGCTACTCCATAGAAAACCATGGTTCCTTCCAGGAAGAAGGTGGGAGGAATAAGAACAGAAGTAGAAATGAAGTATATCAGGAGAAACTTACTATTTTATGTTGAGATCGTCTAAAGGGAGCTTCAAAAACCCTAGAAGAGAGAAAAATAAAACCCTAAATGCATAACCAAGAAGGTCAGACATCTTTTCTTCCTTGGGCACTCTTGTTAGCCACCCAGAAGGGAAAGACAAAGGTCTGGAAAGGAGGGAAGATATAAGAGTCTAAAGTTTTCATTTTTAAGCTAAAGGATAGGTATATAAGTCTTACGAATAAGGAAAGAGAAAAGCTTGAGATGTCCCAGTAGCTCTCCACGTGTCCATAGCCTAGAGTTTTCATGACCATGAAAGCATCTGTTCCACCATTCATTGAGAACTTATTAGCCATATCTTGTTGGATATCCAGGCCCACCATCAGCCTCCAATCAAGGAAACCATCCCATTGGTTGATAGCTCCTAAAGGTAGCTCATCCATAAAGGGGTAAACCCTAAAATACCCTTGAAGAGAAACACCTCCAAACCAAGGTACAACTAGGCGCCCCATGGACCAAAAAGATCAAGCATGACAAGGAAACGCATAAGGATCATAATTCATGTGACAAATTTCAAGGAAAACCTCTCATGTGGGTAAATTATAGAAAAGTCCAAAATGTACATAAAATTGCATAACTTGCACAAACAATGTCCAAACTATACCAAATTTGAAACTTAAGTTTGTCACATGATACCAAAACATATAATAAGGTTGGATTGAGCTATAACACATTCAATTATAGTAATTAAACATTTTCAACATTTTAAGCAAGGTCAAGGGTCTGACACTATGTGCGGATAGTCACATATCTATGTAATATTATTTGCATGTTGAGATAAGATGCAAGAGGAGAAATATCCTTTTTTTTTCCTTACGTAAGGATAATGTACCATGAATAAATATGTTGGGCCTTGTTGTAGCCAAAGATGATATGTTGGGTCAAGTTATGGTCGAGAATGTTATTATGGACTTTGTTGTGGACAACATTGACATGTGTGGTCTTATTTTGGTCAAAGATGGATATGTGTACTTTGATTTAGTGTGTCATGATAAATGTTTTATATGTTTTATATCTTCCAGAATTGAAATACTTATTTTTTCCAAATACATGTAGGTACTTTGTATGTGTCTTGATTAATAGAGTAAAAAATACCTTATTTACTTAAACAATTAGTGTAAGCTTAATCACATAGTGCACTGAGTCCGTGGAACTATTCTAGTAATAGTACATGTTAGATAGTGAAATGAGCATCCCAAAAGGAACTTGGAGTAATATATTATTGAGTATATGCGGGTGTATGGAGGGTATATATGTGTCATCCTGATGTTAAGATTTTTAGAGAGCGGTGGAGGTTGTGTCTGTAATTGAGGGATGATTGTGGTCATAACTTGGACTTGAGGGTTGTATACCTTAGTTTCTAATTCCATGACTTGTGTACCTAGGGCCGACTAGGCTACTTTTAGTTTGGTTGATATGCCACTACAACAGACTTGTACTGACTAAGGGAAAGCGGTCTTAGGATTTTGGTATCCTAGATCTTATACGGGGCTGATTGCAACTTTACAATGGTCAGGTTGTAGTTTAAGTGGTACATCTCAATCTACCAAGGGCAATAATAAAATATGTAATCTAGTTGTGTAGTATATCTATTTAGGTTTAAATGAAGAATCGCATGGATGTGCAATTGTATTAATTTACTTATTGTAAATATTGTATATGTTTTCTACTTTGTACATGTAAGTGTATGGATCATGTATATACATGGTACTGTCCTGTGTACATATTGATTATACATCCATGTGAAGAGAATTTATATTACTGATTATACATTCATGTGAAGAGAATTTATATTTTCTCAATACACATCTCTAGTTATGAGAATGAGTGCTTGATGCATATATTTTCTATAATGATACTTAATTGTTCATGAATCTACCTCTAAATAATTTGATTATAATATGCTTGTAAGAGATAGAATATTAGCTTTGTTATATCATATTGTTGGGATCGGGGCTCACAGTCATGGTTATCCACATTTTTTAGGTATGTTGGAGTTGTGGAAAGAAAATGTTGATTAAGATGTAAAAAGAAAGAATATAGTTAAGTCTAGAGGGTCCATGCACTCTCTCTTTCCTGAGTGATGGGTGAGTAGTTGATGAACTACATATTAGGTTGTTTTATGCGATGTTTGCTTACATATACGAGTTGTAAGTTGGGCTAGGACCTTTATATTGTTTTAGTCGCATTATTATATGTCATGTTTTGATCTTACTTGACAAAATTTACTAAATGAATTTCAATTTGTGATCTTAGCATGTCCTCTTTTGGAATGGCTTTAATATAATGAAATATAATATTTGTATGAAATTCAAGTGATATGTGACAGATGTTTGTAATCGGTTCTTTATGCAGATTGCCTTATTAAAAAAATTAGCTTAGTTTTTTTAATATATATTAGATTTAGGTTGGGGTTTGTCTAAGGATCTATCTAAAGGCCAATTAAGGATTGATTATGGGTATGGGTTCTTATATTAGTCTCCATGCATCTTGCCACTCACTTGGTCTTGTACTCCATTTCTATTCATATTAACAATAACTATGACAATACCAACTTTGTCTTCATTAGGGTTTGCGAGGGTAGTAGGGAAATGACACATTTCATTTTATTTAGTAACTTTCCTCTCTTGTGACATTATTCCATGATAAAATATGAATCATTGGAAATTATTTGATTCTTACATGCTTGTATTTATAGAGGAATTAAATCTAAACAACACACTTCTCTAATTTAGCCAGCAATGATATCTTCAACAACTTCATTATATCCAACAATATTTTTAATCTTTCTCCCATCAATTACAACTACACTTATAAAAGAGAAGATTATTGCTATAGACTAGATTGGTTCCTAGGTTCTAATACTTGGGACTCCATCTACCCTTGTCACACTACAAAGCCCCTCATGGATAATCATCTGGATCATTTTCATATTATTCAAGACTCCACTATGCAAAATGGGGGTCACAAGCCCTTCCATTTTGAAAGATTTTTCACTCACCATCCTTCCTTTTCAATTGTTGTCCCGGAGTGTTAGGTCAAGTGTGACTGTGATACACACAGAGGTTTTTATTCAATACCGCATCTACAGATTTAGATCCAAACGTTGTACCTAGAACAAGTCCCCTTTTGTAAATATTAAGGTAAGCATTACAACCTTAGAAGATGAACTTCTTGTGTTAGGCAGAAATCCCCTTTCTAACCCAACCTCTATAGAAGCCACAAATGTTTAGCTCAATCAACTTAATTTCCTTTATGATATCCTTGGGAATCAAAGATCTAAAACTCGTTGAATCATAGGAGGTGACCACAACACCTAATTCTTCTGTCACACATGAAACAAGATAAATCATACTGCCCTTATCCTCTCTCTGATTATCAATTGATTTCATAGTCTCTAATAGATATATTGTCACCTCTCACATAATTAACTACTTTAACTCATTATTTAGTCATAGGACAAAATACCCACATGTTAATAAATTCAATCAGAATGTTGTTAGTCCTTCAAAACTCCCTAACCTTCATCTTTGTACTAGGGCTTTTCTTGAGGAAGAGATCATCATAGCTATCTCTGAATTGAACCCTGATAAATGATTAGGTCCATATAATATCAATAAGGGTTTTTTGTTAGGCCTCTTGAAATATATTCAAACATTCATTTATAGAACTTATCCCAATTCATAAACTATCACATAAATATTTTTTAAAAGAATTGGGTCTTTAACCACACTCATATTTCCCTTATCAAAAAAGTTGACAATCATATCGATGTGAAAGAATTTCTGACCCATTAGGTGATTAACATTTCCTACTATATCATATCCAAAGTTCTTAAGATTAAAATATTTTCACAGCTTACTTCTATCATTGGTCTTGAGTAGTCAATCTATCTTAAGGGTTGAAAAGTTACTATGCTTACAATTTAGCCAATAAATTTATCCACCTTTGCAACAAGCAGTGTATGCCTCTCATCACCATGAATCTTGACTTTGAGAAAGCATTTGATAATGTGAATTGTAATTCTATTATCTAGATTTTACATGGATATGGGTTTTTAGAGAAATGGATTTGATGGCTACATAGAGATATCTCGAGCTATATCTAATCTATCTTGATCAATGGACCAACTTTTGGATATTTTACCAGCTTCAATGGTCTTTTCCAAGGATACCCGATCTCACCATCCCTCTTTATCATCACAACATCCATTCTAGCGTGCATGGTTAAGTTGACCCTAGAGAACTATATTCTTGATAGAGTTACTGATGTTGATTATTCAATATCCTGATGATGTTATTATTTTGCTCAAATCTAATGATGAAAATGTCATTAACTTCATTTGTATTATGGGCATCTTCTCCCACATATCTTCCCTTAAAATTAGTATCCATAAATCCACTTTTATAGGCTATCATTTTCATGAATGGGAGTCTAATAGATTTCAACATCTCTTGGGTTCTCGTATTAAGAATTCTCCTTTTAAATACCTTGGCCTATCTCTCTCCCCTAAGAATATATCTTCTCTAGCATGGGAGCTCATCCTTCACAAGACTATTAACACTCTCAAACATGGAAGAACATCTATCTTGTTAGAGCATGTAGACTTGTTCGCTTGAATGCTTCTCTCACACCTGTATCCTCCTATTTCATGAGTTTCACTCTACCCCAATTTGTCATCTCCAAGATAGACACGATGCATAGAGCCTTCCTGTGGATAAACTCTCATGATAAAAAGAAGATATGTCTTGCTAATTAGGAATCCATTTGTTGTCCTTGTAGTTAGGAAGGTTAGGGCATAATGGATCTCAATCTTCATTCCTTTTGTTTGTTAGCAGAGATAGTACTATGCTTTGCGAACAGAAACCAACTATTTGGTCCAAATTGGTGCTTAAATAGTACTATTCCAAATTGCAACCATGCCTCATCTTGAAAGACTCCCACCTCTCCCCCTTCTGGTCCTATCTCCAAATGGCTAACTTCCTTATTTAGAATTCTATCCTAATTCCTAGTGAGGTTTTTAGTTATATCAATTTTGGGAGGGATCCATTGAACCCTCAGGTTTTTTTGTCTGATCTGCTCCCTCACTTTAATATCATGCATGAGCTACAATCATTAGACCTCGCCAAGGGTCTTCAATTATGTAAACTTACTTCTCTTCATGGTTAATATTATAGAGACTAGTCTAAAACCACTACTCTCAGACTATTTTTTGGAGATTGTCTTCTTCTTACTCTATAAATGACATTTATCGTTTCTTCATTAACCTGGGTATCATAGATCCTACTAAGTTGGGACTTTGGAAGATAAATGTATTGAATCAGTCAATTTATTTTTGTGACTCCTAGCTATCTCTTAACTATTCATTTACTCCCATTCAAAGAGTAGAGGTTTTCTAGGAACCCATGGATGTTGGTCTCATCAGATGAAAATATATGCTATGTTTTCTTCAATTGTTTTTTTACGTGTAGCTTTTGGGATTTCTTTTATTATTAGACGTGCTCATCAGTTTCCTACATGACTTTTAAGTCTGTTGTTCTTGTTCCCTTTTACGGTGAGACACGGCTTTATATCCCATTTTTTTTATCCTTCGGACTTGATTAGAGGCGTCATACTTTGGTCACTCTAGAAGGAGAAAAACATCAGATACTATAACAACACCTTACTTTACTTCTCCTCTACTATTCAATCTATTAAGCATGTTTTTATTATGTGGTCTTCTACTTGTAGATGATTTTCCAGGTGCATGTGATGTTGGTTTAGTAAAAAAGATGACAACTAAGAGCTTTGGTGTCACGATCCCTCCCTTCGACTGCCTCGGTGATCCTATTGGTCCTTTTAAAGGTTCCACCTCCTTTGAGGCTCTATTGGAGTCTGATGACGATCTTTGGTTGTTGGACATTGATGTGCGTACCTTGTTAGCTTTGGTGTTGCACACGTCTTGCTGTCTTGCTCTGTGTGAGCTTCTAATCTCATAGATCTTTGGTGATGTATGGGCAGTTATTAAGGTTTCCCACCCCCTTACTCTTGTTTTTTGTTTTCTTCTCTTTCTTGCTCCATAGTACTTCTAATACGGTGATTTTTTGTTTCCATGTGGATTCTCAATTCATGAAAGTTCTTTGATGAGTTGACCTTTCTATGAAGGGTAATGATTATAAAAAAAGATTAAGCTTGTCTCAAAATGTGTCTCGTAATCCGTTGATTTGGTTAACATCCCAACGTTTATCTTCCCCGCAAACTTGCAACCAACAACGAGTTTGTATTACCGATTTTTTATTGAAAGCGAATGAGTGAAAGATGTTCCTTTGGACTCCTGTTGAAATGCATCTTCCCAACTAACAATGGACTAATTGTTTGTGGATCATTATCGTCATCAATGAAACCGAAAGGAGGCCACTGGTAGTCTCTTGCTCCAATAATACTCTTGCAAGTTGACATCCGACGGTTGATAACTACTGGTTGTTGCTTTTAACTACAACCACGGATTTCATTTGGGCCGTCTTTATCGTTCTACACTTTGGATACTGTTAATTTGTCACCGTGTGTTTGATATATATATACATCTTATCCGAAAAAACAGGGCCGGCCCATGCCTACGTGTGAATATTTAGCTTTATAGAAGACCGCAGTATGACTAATACAGTTTCTGATATGATACATGCCGTGCCGTATCAAGTCAGAAAAGAGTCCTTTTCTACCGTCCCACACCAGTCACCGGTTCCTTCCACGCCACTCACTGCCTCCTGCTTGCACCCGGTCGGTTTTGGAGGAAGAACGATAAACAGTGACATGCGGTCTGACTATCTGACCATATGGTTTTCCTCAATATATATGTTGAAATAAGTGAAGTTATCTTATATGCTCCGTCCACTTTCTTCTTATTACCTATGGTTGCTATTATGCGTTGACTCGGATAACATCATAAAATATGCACGGGCCTTATTATTGGGGATCTGTACGTATACTATGTGATATATGCTCAACTAAGATGTTACGAAAACAATTATTGCGGAAGCGTTAGTTACGAGCATGTGAATTAAAGTATAGACGGCAAACATATAAAGAAAGATATGTGAAAAAACTGAGGACTATTCGACAAACAAATCCACTACGAAGCAAAGATGCAATGTCCTTCTCTGGCTTTGACTACAAATCCGAAATAATACAACTAGAAGGAGATATAAGAAAATACCAGTGTAAGGAAAGCTCTCTAATAATCCACTTCAAAAATTTCTAGCAAGATACCATATTCCACAAAGTATATATAGAAGTAGAAGTATAAAGAAGAAATCTCGGAAGCCTTGGCAGCCTGCCCCACTTCTTTTTCTTCTTCTTTTTCTTTCTCTCTAAACCTTCTTTGTTGTTTCTTTCTCCCCGTCACAAGGAACATTGACCGGCCAATTCCACTTTGATTGGCTAAAGTGACAATCTCTTACAAAGCCAATGTTGAGATTTATAAACACATGTTGTGACAACAG
Organism: Alisma plantago-aquatica; assembly: GCA_963693085.1. NCBI lineage: Eukaryota > Viridiplantae > Streptophyta > Magnoliopsida > Alismatales > Alismataceae > Alisma > Alisma plantago-aquatica. The sequence goes on from OY856412.1 coordinate 748,109,544, forward strand.
TAACGTCTGAATGGGGTATGTCAGTCTCAATTGGATTGGATTAAACGTGCCCCAACAATCTCCTCCTCCTATTAATGGAAAAATTGTCATCAATGGAAATGTATGCCGTTGAGCTCTTTGTAAAGCTCCATCTTGTCTCGTATAATTATCTTGATCATCATGTTAGAATCATTCTGCTCAGTATGGATCTTCTTCAACATCAACAACTTCTTATGAATCAAATCACGAAGCTAATGATATCTCACATCAATGTGCTTTGTCTGTGAATGATACATTATACCCTTGCTCAAATTAATATCTCCCCAACTATCATTGAAAATAGTAGAATCAACTCGATTCATGCACAACTCCTTCATAAATCTCATAATTAAGAGCATTTTCATTCCTGCATCCGTTGTGCAATGTAATTTGCCTCTTTTATAAAAAGTACAACACTCTTTTGTAACATAGACTGCCAAGATATGACTCTCTTATAAAAGTGAATACATACTTAGGGGTAAACTTCATGTGATCGGGAGGGGGGTGACCGAACAACACCCTCTCATGTCTCGAGAGTTTACCATGTCGGCTTCGCCCGAGATGGGTTCTCTCAGTCATAAAAAAAAACTTCATGTGATCAATATCAATTTCCATGTTAGCATCATTAAAGCCTTTCAAAATTGATTCAGAGTCACCAAATATCAAACATGTGCTACTAGTGTCTCGTAACTATCTAAAAATCCACGAGAACGCCTTGCAATGATCTTTTCCACAGTCTGATAGAAACCTTCTCACAATTCCAAATACATGAGCAATATCAATATGAGTACACACCATTGTGTACATCAAACTCCTCACAGTAGAAGAATATAGAATCATGGCCATCTATTCCTTCTCCTCGTTAATAGACAAATATGACTTCTTAGCTTGAAATGACCTGATGGTGGAGTATGCACAACTTTTGATTTTCTCATGTTGAACCGCTCCAGAATCCATTCAACATATCACTATTATGACAACCACAACATGTGTTACTTCATGTCATGCATGATCTTCATCCCCATAATATATTGGTTTGGTCCCAATCCTTCATCTCAAAGTCCTTTAAATGATCTGTCTTTAATTTTTGATCAAACCAAAATCATGTCCACTATCAGCATGTCATCCGCATAGAGTAGCAAAATAATAAGCTTGTCATTAGGAAATCTCCTAATATAGACACAAGGCTATGTACTTGGCTTCAAGTACTCGTAATTCTTCATGAAAGGATCAAACCTTTTGTACCACTTCCTCACCTCTTTGAACCCATACAAACTCTTTGTTAATCTATAGTCAAAGTGCTCTTTCCCGTTGACCAAGAATCCTTCTGGCTACTCCATGTAGATCTCCTTTGATAGCCACCATAAGGAAATGTTTCCTTCACATTCATGTGTTCAAGCTCTAGATCTAGGCAAGAAACTCAGCCTAGAACCAATATAGTAGAAGTCATCTTCACAACAAGAGAAAATATCTCATCAAAATCTACCCCTAGTCTTTGACTGAAGCCCTTGGCCACTAGTTTAACTTTGTATATGATATCGTCGTTGCTATCATCTTTTTTATCCTATAAACCCACTTATTCTTTAATTCTCTCTAGTCCTTGGGAAGAGTTGCAATCTCATAGGTACCACTCTTCAGTAAAGAACTAATCTCCTCTTGCATCTCCTGATGCCATTGTGCTCTCTCTATGAGTTTGTGCCTCTTAAAAAGTCTATGGCTCCCTTTGATCGGTAAGAAGAATATATTAAGACATTGGATATATGAATGAAGGATGACAAACTTTTTCAGATCTACTCAATTGATACTCTGAGGACTCTACTTGGTTATGACCTTGCTCTCCTACCCAAAAGTCTTTACTTGTGAATTTGAATCGCTAAACCACACATCTAGAATAGGAACACTTGATGTGCTATCATTTTGTTGCTCAAGGTAATCATGTTTCTCTTCTTCATCATCTGAAGAATGCACTTATGAAGGAGATGAAGCATCCTCATATTCATCATCGAAAGAACTATCATCTAATATTACAGGATTTGCATCATCATTGTCAAATTTCGTCACTGACTTACTCTTATAGAATATCAATCTATGTGTTTACTCATGGTCTTTTCCATGGGATCCCATAACATGTAGCTAAATTGTTCATCTTCAAAGACAAGAAAGATACATGGAACCACTTTATCATTTAACTTTTTTCACTTTTTCTTTAGAACATGTGCATATTCCTTGCACCCAAATGCTCACACATGAGTATATTATCTATCCTTGCCTTTCCATACCTTATCAATAATATAAAACCCCAAAGGAAATGATGTATATTGACTAATAAAATAGTAGTTTCTACTCATTGCCACACCCTAGAATGTCTTTGGAAAATATGCAATCTTCAACATGCATATGAATTTCTCCACTATGGTATGGTTCAACCTCTTAATTGTACCATTATGTTGTGGTGTTCCAGACTCTTTGCTCTCATATCATATGTTGTGTTGTTCAAAGTAGTCATGGAACTCACTAGAGGTGTACTCTCCTCCATCTTCCATGCAGAGACATTTCAACTTTCTATCTGTCTCCCACTTCATCATGGCATGACACTTCTAAAAACACCAAAAGACATGATACTTGTGTTGACTCAAGGTCTAAATTGATGAATCTCTTGTTTTGATGATGACTAAATCATTCTACTTGTTTGTGTCTAATGCTTCTACTTGAGTAATTTCATATTATACAGACACACTCCAAATGTCTAAACTTGCACATACTAATTTGGAGAAATCAAGACATATAAGCACAAAATTAAAGATTAAAGAATAGTTAGTTTTCTCCTTAGATCTTTGATGTAAATTACTTGTAATGAATGTATGACTTGTAATTAGGATCATATGTATAATAAAATTAATTATTATGAATCATATTACACTTAACAACAAGTTTGGTCAGTCGAGTTTGCCCTTCGGTTAACTCATTCAAAAACACTATTCTTGGGGATTTCCACGACCTTCTGTCAGTAGAGTTTCATGCCAAAATACAACTTGGATAACAAAAAAATAGTCGATACACCACTTTCTATTGAGGTCGAGTTGTCAGTGTAGCTAATTCAACCAACCATATTGTAGCAGTTTTTTTTTTGGAGTGAAATATAGCCATTAGAGTGGGTAAAAAAAGTTCAAAAAGATATGTTGGATGCCCCAATAACGGCTAGAATTCTTCCTAAATGGTTCTAATGTCTAGGAGACAACCTCAACCATAAATTGGACCACTTGGCCTTCATCCCATCGTTAGCCAAGCACTCTAAAGGTCCCCATACTATAGTTAAGAGAGATTTTTCCTCCAAGTGCCTCCATCCACTCTCATAAGCTTAATCACGTGCTACATCCATTAAAATGAGTAGGATATTTGTAAGAAAACTAGTCCTAAATGTATATCTTGTGAATCTATCACTTCCTCCACCTCCCAATATCTCTTTCTATCATGAAGATGATGATTCTCTCTCTTATATAATAGAGGTGAAGAAGAAGAGAAGGAGTCCCTTGGTGAAAAGCTTCTCCTTGGTGAAGGTGAAGCCTAAGGCAGAAGATCCAAGTCAAGAGTGGGTAAATCTTTGGAGGTAGAAGACTTGTTCCAAGAGTGGGTAACTCCATGGGGAAAGTCAAAGACTCATTGTAGGAGTAGGTAAGTCCTTAGTAATGTAGAATACTCTTGGTCGTGTATAGGTAAGTTCTTTGTAAGCTTATTGGCTCCTTGATCCAAAAAAGAATGATAGTTTATCCCTAGACCTAAAATGGGTGGTCTTATGTTGTAACTCTTACAATGAAATATAAGGAGTGAGACATGGTTAAAAACCCTAGAGATTGACCCCTCTAGGTAGTGGGCGTACATCTCCTAGTTTGGAGGTTGGAAGAACTATAAATAACTTGTTTTAATTGGTGCTTGTTCAGTCTCTCTCTCCCTTTCTATGCATGTTTAGTTGCACTCAAACTTCATACTTGCCATATTATCTTGGAAATATCTTGACGGACTAATGAATTTTTGTTTGTTGTTTATCTCTATTCCCCCTCTAGATCCCATTACAGATCCAACAATTGATATCAGAGTGGGCCTTCTCCAAAAAATACTTCCACAAGTAGGAGAAGATGGACGATAATCAAGGTGGTAGATACTACATTAACATTTCAATCTTTGATGGGAGCAACCCTCCTCTATTGGAAGAGAAGAATACAATTCTACATGCAAGGATCAAGTCTTAAGCTATGGAGAATGGTGGATCTTCCATACAAGCAACCAGAGGAAAAGGTAGAAGAATGGGATGATGTTACTTTGAAGAAAGAAACCTTGAATGCAAGAGCCATCAACATCCTCTATGCCACTCTTTCCCCCTATAAGTTCAACTAGATTTCATCTTGTGATACGGCCTATGAGATATGAATAAAGCTATGTGTCACTGATGAGGGGACCAAGCAAGTGAAGGAAGTAGAGCATATATGCTCAATGATATCCTTGACAACTTTAATATGGGAAAGGAAGAGAGTGTGGCTGAAATGTTCTCAAGGATCATCACCATTTTAAATGGTCTTTTTATCCTAGGTCATCATATGGATAAAGGTAAGATTAACTCAAATAACCTTAGATATCTTCCCAAACAGTGGCAAACAAAGGTGACTACCATTGAAAACACAAAGTCTCTTTTTGAAATTCATATTGAAGAGCTTATAGGAAATCTACAAGCCCTTAAAGTAAGACTTGACAAGCAAGAGGAAGAACAAAGAGAAGAAGAGAGAGAGAGTCCAAGATAAAGAAGAAGGATGCAATCAATGCCCAAGTTGAAGCTATTGTGCAACAAGTCATTAGTCAAACTTCTCTATCCCCAAATGAAGATGGCTCCTCAAATGATCTTGAAAATCACTACTCTAAGGGAAAGCATCTCAAGGGTAGATTCAAGAAGAAGGAGAAATGGCACAAAATCACTAGTGACTCCTCCAACTCAAGATTAACTGAAAATTCTAATGAAAGCTCTAGATCAAGCTCTAATGAAAGAGAAGAATTCCACTTTGCACTCATGGAAATTCCTAATGAAGATTCAAATGAGGTACATCTAAACTCCTTTAAAGAATCCTTAAATTCCATTATTCATACTACTTGTGCCTCTCTTAAGTCTACTAAGCATAAAAAGAAAAAATTTCTAAGATTGTTGATAACTTGCATGAAAAAAGGATTATCTTGAACATGCTAACATTTTCTAGCAAGATGATGTTAACAATATCCAAAAGTATTATCTAGAACTAGAATTAAAATTTAATGGTGTTGATATAGAAAACAATGCTTATCTTAGAAAAGTAGATGCTCTTAAACTTGAAAATACTAGCTTGCTTGATAAAATTAGACTTTCAAAATCTCAACCTCTTGTTCCTAGTTCTAATGAAGAGCATACTAAAATTGTGAGCTCTATAATTCTTGAATTAACGTTCTTAGAATTGAAAAAGAGGACAAAGACTTTGTTATGCAACATAGAATCTAAAAATAGAGTCTATCTTGATAAGATTTCTTTTCTTGAAGAAAAATGCTTCTTTCCTTGCTAAAATCAATGTCCTTAAATCTTATTCTAGTACTACTAGTAGAGATAATAATGTTTCTTCTCTTCATATCGAAAAATATTCTTACATGACCAAAGATCCTTGCTTAGAAAAGAATCTCTTACATGCTAGAGATGATACTCATAAATTTTCTTCTACTATTACTTCTATTATGCATTATAATCATAGTTTGAGATCCTCTTTGCAAAAAATTTATGTGGTAAAAGATATCTTAATGATATCCTACACTATACTACTAAAAAAATTAGTATACATGGTATAGGGTATCAAAGTATCCAAAGGAACAACAAAAATAAAGGACCTCCAATCTTTCATGGAGAATCCTCTAGTTCCAAGGCTAAGGGAACTTATAACTATTGCAATGATATTGGTCATTATTATACATATTTCCCTTTTATGAAAGCACCCAAAAACAATAAGACTTGAGTTGCTAAGATAACCCCTCCAGACCCAAGATTATTATTGGGGACCATTCATCTTTCTTCTTTTAGGTCACTTGCTAATGGATTGACATGAGTTATTGATTTGCAAATTGGTTTCTCAATTCACATAAAACAAGAAAGGTGAGATGTGTATGGCTTGGAAATAAGAGGAAAAGAAATGGTAAGGACAAAGGTAATGGTATTCTTGCCCATATCCAATATTTATTTTTTTGCCAATTTTGTATGCACTTTACATATGGTTTTTGATTGAAAATTGGTATATTGTGATATTCATCACTTTCTTGCTCAAAAACTACCACTGATGCTTTCATAGTTCATTACTAACTTGCTTATATATTTTTAGATATTGCTTATATTTTTTTTATAATGCCTCTAGATTTTTTTCTTGAAAAATGTGTGCTTTTGGACAACATTTGTTGTCTGCTGAGTTTGTTAGAGGAAACTTGATCGATGGAACAAATGGGATCTTGCCAACATTTGTTCTTGGTTGAGAAGTTCAACCTAGAAACTCAACGACAACACTATGCACTGAATATGCAGATGGGTTTTTGGATGAGAATTTCCCTCTCAACTAGACATTATCAACCAAAAGCCTTATTCTATGACATCCCCTTGGTACCTCTATATGGTATTGCATATTTCTATGCTTTAAATTGTCTATCTTGCATACATTCTATATTTCTAATTGCTCTAAATTGGTATCTCTATATCTTGCAGTTACTTGCCTTTAGTTATTATGCATGTTTTGATGATGATCTCTTTGGATCTCTTGGTTGTGATTTAAATTGCTTTTGTTGTGCTCTAACTTGGTACATGTATTTAGTTGTATATATTTCTATGCAACCTTGAGTTTCTTAGCGGTAATCACCTTTTGGTAATGATGCATATTTGCTAGTGAGTTATTCATTTAATGCTTCTGAAATTTAATATATCTTTGTTTGGATGTTTCTCTACATCTACTCATAGGTTGTTGCTAACTTCTGAATCCATTGCTATGATCTAGGTCATACTAATAGTCCTAACTTGTGATATTATCTACTAGTAGTCGGTCTACATGTTATTCTAGTCTTGTTGATCAATTGGTATCCAACTATATGCAATGCTTGTATCTTTTTTCATACATACTCAATCTTGTTCCTTGACTTTCATATACACTATATTGAGTTAATTCCTTGCATAGCCTTGCCTTGATTGTTTTCTAGAACTGCATCCAGGGTTGTTCTAATGCATGTCTTGATTTTCTTTATATACATTTTGTGGATAATCTCTTAGTGTTTTCTCTTCTACACTTTCTTTTCTAACAAGTTATGTTTTAGCTCTTCAATTGCCTTATATTGAAATGACAAAGAGGGAGAAGACATGTCTTATGTAAAGGGAAGAAGACATACATGAGAATACATATATGCATAGAAGACATAGTATCTATAAATGTTGTGAAAGCTAACCTTGTAGGGGAAATAGAGAAAATTGAGGGGGAGTATATGAACTCAATTGGCATAAATTGAGGGCCAGTAATGTACTCAATTCATTAAAACCTCTACGTTTCTCTAAAGGTATGATTTCACTTATCTTATTTAAAAAACCTATGGAATGGCTTGTCATCTTCAAAAAGAGGGAGAATGTTAACTCAAGGTATAAATTGACTAATCCCTTGTTTCGATGATGACTAAATGATTCCACTTATTTGTGTCTAATGATTCACCTTAAGTGATATTAGATTAGATAGACCACTCCAAATGCCTAAATTTTCATATCCTCATATGGATAAATCAAATCATACAAACACAAAGATCAAGTTTGAAGAATAGATATTTTTATCCTTAGATCTTTGATGTAAATCACATGTAAGGAATGTATGACTTGTAATTAAGCTCATGTGTGTAGTGTAATTAATTAAGATGAATTATATTGCACTTAGGAGGTTTTGGAGCACCCAAAATAAAAAGTTTGGCTGGTCGAGCTTGCCCTGGGTTAACTCAGTTGACAACACTATTCATGGGGGTTTCTAGGACCTTCTGTTGATCGAGTTTTTTGCCAAAATGCTACTCGGATGACCAAAAAATAGTTTACACCACTCTTTCTATCGGTCGAGTTGTCATTGTAGCTAACTCGCATGATCATACGGTAGTAGTTGTTTTCTAGAGTGAAATATAGTCGTTAGAGGGGTAAAAAAGGTGCAAAACGATCTGTTGGACACCACAATAACTAATAGAATTCATCCTAAATGGTTCTTATGAATAGGAGACATCCTCAACTATAAATAGGACCCCTGAGGATTCATCCCATGGTTGGCCAAGAACTATGAAGGTCCCTATACTATAGTTGAGAGAGATTTTGCCTCCAAGAGCCAACATCCACTCTGATGAGCTTAATCACCTACTACATCAATTAGAGTGAGTAGGAATTTTGAAAGAGAGCTTGTAATGCAAGTATATCATGTGTATCTCCCACTTCCTTCACCTCCCAATGTCTCTTTCTATCATGAAGATGAAGATTCTATTGGCTAAGAGAGGTGAAGAAGAATTAGGAAAGGAGTCCCTTGGTGAAAAGCTTCTCCTTGGTGAAGGTGGAGTCAAAGGCGGAGGATTAAAGTCAAGAGTGTAACATCCCTAACCTAGGTTATTCCTTAACCCTAGGTGTTTTGCATAATAAAGTTAATTATATTCTTGCTCTTATTTCTTGAAAAGTAATTAAGGTTCAAGGGGAACTTATGTTTCAATTTTAGTCCTTTTCAAATAATGTTGAAACATTGTTTTGCTTATTTTGGACAAAAATGCAAATTACCCAAGTTGAGGGGTTAAATTGAAAATGTTGCATGATAAGATGTTTCTCCTGTGTTGGAGCATCATGAGAATGAATATGATGTAGATGAAGGACTTTTGGAAGCCTGAGTACCAAGAAAGGGCTGAAAAAGCAATGTATGTGCATTAAAACCTAGTTTTTGTGTAATATGCAATTTACCCAAAACCTAGGGTTCAATATGCAAATTACCACTTGAAAATAGTCCCTAATGTTTCTTGGCATCATTTAGAGCAAATAAAATGAGGGGGGCGCCTCATTTGGATCATTTTGGAGGAGAGAGAATCTTGATATTAAAATAATCAAGATTTAAGCATAAATTGGAACTTTACTTCAATTTAAAGCAAAAATAAATATATTAATTGAAGATCCCTTCAACCAAAAGGATAGGGATGATTTTGAAAAAGCATGGATGACCATGTGTGTTGCAAAGGCACGAAAATATCTCAAGCAAGTGGATAACCCACTCACGTTATTAAAAGAAAAAGAAATATCCACTAACGTATGGATATTATTATTATAAGGGTTAAGGTGCTTAATTTGCTTTTCTTTAAAACATGGATAATTGAGAGGAATAAGAGGCAAAGAATATATCCTCGTAACCAAGGAAGGGAAGGGGAAAAGTGGCAAGGAAATGGAGGAGATAATCCCTACTTTCTCTCTCCTAAAATGAATTTTTAATAAAATTCATATATATGCTCCTTTATCCATGAGTTTAAAGGGAATTTCGAATCCACTTTCACTTCTTACTTGCAGAAACGACTAAGGGAGCTTGGAGAAATAGGAGGACGACCCCCAACCTATTGGTAAGCTTCTTGACCTTCGTTTACCTTGATTCCATGGTGGAAATCAAAAATCAATGCATGATTTCTTCATATCTCGATCCCATCTTCAATTCTAACCATTCCTTTTCACTCAAAGCTTGAGGACGAGCCTTGGGATAGTGAAAGGAGTTGCATCCACCATTTTTGACGTGAGCGTGAAGCTTTGAAGCTCAATTGGAGGTGGGTTTTATAACTTGAACCCTTAAACTTTGTTATTGATTCCATATCTTTATCAATTGTTGATTCTTTCATTTTTCCCAAAATTTTATTTGAATGATTGGTGAAATCACCATGGAAATTACAGAAAATTTCGTGGGTTTGTAGCTTGAAGATGATGATGTCATCTTAAGCACACACCTCAACATGGGCAACCAGTTTTCAAAACTGATTTGAGTTAATTCAGTTACAAAACCAAATGGATAATTGATTTCAAGACCAAATGGGTAATTGCTCTCAAGATCAAATGGGTAATTGATCTTAAGACCAGTTGGAGATACTTGCTGATGTAGTTGGACGTTGATCCAATGGTCCTAATTGATTGGTTGAAGGAAACCCTAGATTCCCAAACAGTTTCAAAACCATTTGGTGTTGAAATGCCAAAACCGAATGGAGATCTAAAGTGATCAAATCATTTGGAGATTTAAGGTGATGATTGATCCATTGATCCAATGGTTGATAATAATGATTATTAATGATAGGTACAAAGGTTTAAATCCTAAAGTACCTAGATTATTAGTACCTTTAGAATGGTTAACCCTAAAAGCTTATGAAAGCAATGTCTCAATACACTATGTGAACCATAGTTGTACATATTTGATTGAAAGGTTGATGTAACCTAATCAAGTTGAGTGGATGATAGAAAGGAATTCATACATGAGTATTCATTATGAAGAATATGTGATTAGGGTATGATCCTTAGTAAAGAGACCATGAAACCCTAATCGAGTGGGTTAATAAGCCATAATCCTTAAAGTTGGGCAATCCTGAGTGAAACCCTAGTCTAGAGTAATGATGTAACCCTAATTTAGGGTGCTGATATGAGAAACCCTAATTATGGGTAATGGAAGATGAAACCCTAATTGGGATAGATAGTAAACCCTAATTATGGGTAATTGAATGGAAACCCTATTTAGGATGAATAGCAAACCCTAATTGTGGGTAATTGAATGGAAACCCTAATTAGGATGAATAGCAAACCCTAATTGTGGATAATTGAATTTAAACCCTAATTGAGGGTGATGTCATGTGAAACCTTAATTGAGGGTGATGCCATGTGAAACCATATGCAATGGTATGATGAGGAGCCCTAATACAAGGTGAAGGTATGTGAAACTCAAATTTTGAGTTATAATAAGTGAAGCCCTAATCTTAGGCAATATGATGATAAACCATAACCCTAATAAGAGAACCCTAATGATAAAATAGTGGGTATTACCTTATAAAGATGAAACATCTCAAATGGTTGATCATAGGCAACTTTATAGTAAGCAATGCCTTAACCTGAAATGAGTCCATATCATTGAAGATAGTTGAACCATTCTTGTTGATGACCTATGCACTTCATGGTAAAAGTGATAGGTTAGTGGATGAAAGCATTAAGATGGGAAATACCTTAATCCAAGATAAGTTGATAACTCAAGTAAGTTGGAAGTGATGAGGAAAGTGATACATCAAGATATGATTGATATCACTTTTAGCATCCCAAGGTTGATAAGCATTGATGTACTTCAAATCCAATATACTTGGATAGGAAACACATGAAGTATGTTATGTAAATTGTTACAATGAATTGTAATGAGTTTGATATACTTTGATAAGAATAGGATAATATACCTTGAGAATGGGGTTAAGCTAAACTAATGAGTATGATGTAATCATACCATGATAAGGATGATAAATGAACTCATACCTTGTATTGATAATCATTTAATGATAAATGTTAAAAGTAATAAACATGATTGAATACTCGATTTGTTAATGGATGCTCCTAGAGGTGTGGAGAAATATATTAAGGTTGATTTGATAAATATGAAATCCTAATTAATGTGAGATGGGAAACCCTAACCCTAAGTTTGATAATGGGACATGAGAAACCCTAATGTGACGTGAATAGTAAACCCTAACCCTATTGAGGGAATAGTGGTGTGTTACTATTGTATTACATGAGGTGATATGATTAGATGTTTCCTAGTGATAGGTTACAAGATGTTTAATGGCCTTGTGAGCCATATGATTAGATGTTGCCTAGTGAGAGGTGACATGATATTTTATGGGCCTTATGAGCCATGAGAACAATTGTGGCATAGTGAAAGGTACCAAGATGATTATAAAAGTTTATTGTAAGAAATGATAACATTTTAATAAAATTAATAAAAGGAACAATGATATTCAGTAAAGAATGTGAAAAGCTATGACGGCTAACCTCAGGGTTCAGAGCCTAGAGAAGGATGTGATGATCAATGATGAGTTAAAGGAATTTATATCCCAAGATCTGTGTAATTAAGATTGGTTAAAGTCCAATACTTGGCAGAGGCATGAAGCCTGTAATCAGGAGTGGTTAGAGTCCACTGCCTGGTTGTGTAATTAGGAGTGGTTAGAGTCCACTGCCTGGCTGTGTAATTAGGATTGGTTAAAGTCCAATACCTAGCAGAGGCATGAAGCCTATAATCAGGAGTGGTTAGAGTCCACTGCCTGGCTGTGTAATCAGGAGTGGTTAGAGTCCACTTCCTGGCTGTGTAATCATGATTGGTTAAAGTCCAATACCTGGCAGAGGCATGAAGCCTGTAACCAGGAGTGGTTAGAGTCCACTGCCTGGTTGTGTAATCAGGATTGGTAGAGTCCAATGCCTGGCGGTGTAATCAGGATTGGTTAAATTCCAATACCTGGCAGAGGCATGAAGCCTATAACCAAGGGATTGGCATAGTCCAATGCCTAGATAGAATATGATGATGTATACTCTTATGTCTGGAATAATTCAATATTTGTTTAGCAGATTGGCTAAAGCCAAAAGATGAAAACAAGAATGAATCATGGGTGACATATTAGGATAATAAGGAAAAGCTTGAGATGTTGAAATGATATGGTAGATAAATGATATACATGTTCTTCCTATTCCGTATTAATAGGATAGATGATTTATTGTTCTATCATAAATAGTTGCAATGCTTTAAAAGATGAGAATGCTTTAAACTGCTTATCCTCTGCCTAGTTTTATATCATTAGACTGCAATAATAATGTTTTTGGAGGAGAGTTATATCTCTCGCTGGGGCAATTACAATTGCCTCACCCTCGTGGGATCCAACATTTTTAGGTGGACAAGCATGGAGGAGACTGAGAATATCTTGCAGAGGAAGAACATCAATAGCAACAAGGACAACAGTGACAACTCAGGTGGAGTGTACTGTCTATCGTTTCTTGTAGATAGAAGTCCTATGTGTCGTCTATGTACTCTCAGGTCCTCGGAGTTAGTAGTTAGTTCTTTTAATGTATCGATATGAGATTTTGGTTTGATGCCTTGAGATTTTGAGTTGCTTAAGTATAATTATGACAAAGTAATTGTTGTATATAATTCTCAAGAAGAGATAGTACATGTGATATGCTTATGAACCAGGATGTAGATGATATACATTGGTTCTTGATAAAAGAGTTTTCCTGTGTATGGACCTCTTTGCAAAAGGTTTAAATTTTTAGTGATTTTTGTTAATCCGCTGCTAATGTTTAATTCCGCTTAATCAATAATGATTTTTTTATCGGTCGTTACAAGTTTTGGTATCAGAGCTCTAGGTTCGCTGAGTCTATAGAGACATAGGACTAAGGTATCGAGTCTGTTCTAAGTGTACCTCAGTATATCTTATAGTGCCTTCTGCTTATGCAGAAGAAGATATATAACTCCAAGATGTCTAGAGAACACGAGGAACATGTTGCTGAGAGCAATGTTGCTACACCAGTGGGAGGTGCAAGGGATCAGGCAAGGGAGGAACCACTGCCTGAAAATCTCCATGTTGATGAAGTCATGGGAGGAAACCCAAATGTTCATAATCTTTTTGGGCAAATCATGACCACACTGAGATATATGACAGACCGGATGCCGGCACCAGCACCTAGGGCACCAGCTCCCAATGAGGGATATGGGTCTGGTAAGACCTTTGAACGACTACGTCGTATAGGAGCCATAGAATATGCTGGGACATCTGACCCAACAGATGTTGATCTCTGGCTCACTGAGTTAGAAAAGGCTTTTAAGATCCTTAGTATCCCGGATGCTGACAAAGTTAAACATGCTGTGTACCTTTTGAAGGGTAGTGCTGGACATTGGTGGGCTATAGAAGAAATAAAAAGGAATGATGAAGAGGTTGGATGGGAGGAATTCCATCAAGAATTCGTCAATAAGTATTTTCCAAGGACTTATTTAGATGAAAAGATCTCATAGTTTGAGAAGATACGACAGAGAGTCATGTCAATAAGTGAGTATGAAGTTAAGTTCATGGAAATTTTATGATTTTGTCCTCAGATGGCTGCTACTGAGGAGAAAAAGATTTGACGTTTTGAGAAAGGATTGAATGTTGAGATGTCTATTCCAGCATCTGCCCTAGAAAGTAGAGAGAAGTTTGCCATATTTGTGGAATCAATTCGAAGGATAGCAGGGTCTATGAAAAAGAAACATGAGACAGACCTTAAAAGGAAGTCTAAACAGTCACAGGAACAAGGAATTGGTGGTACTAAACAATCAAAGATTTTAGTAGTACTGACTCAACCACAATGTAGTGCACCCAAGCAACAGTCACCTAAAAGGCTCAAAGCCTGCTATAGATGGGGATAGAGAGGACATCTGAGGTGGAAATGTCCAAAAAGAAAGTGATGGGGTGACCCAACATACAAGACACTAGATAACTGGTAGAAGGTAGACTTGTCAAGATAGAACTTTCTATTTTGAATTATCTTCTGTTCCCTACTATAAGAAAGGTAGTTGTTATTTAATTTATCTGTATAATCCTTTGAGGATATGAGGAAGAGATAAGTAGAATGAAAACTTGTGTTCAATTTAATATTCTTTTATATGTTTTGAAATTTCTCTTTCTCCTTTAAGGAAGGGAAGAGATGAAAAAGGAACTCAGAGAAAAATCTGAGATATTAAGTATATAAAAATTTAAAGAGATGAAAACATAAAATACAATAAATACATACTACCTAATTTTAGTTCTTGAATACCCTAGCCAGGTATTCATTTATTGAAGGCAAGGTAAGTATGACATACCTAGATTGTTATCTATCTGATTACTCTGATCAAGTAATCATTCTGAAACAATCCAAAGAAGCCTCATCAAGAAGGAGATGTGGCATGGAAATTTCTACCACATTCTAATCGATATACGGAGGAATTTGATTTAATTATAAATAAACTTATAAACAAAAATGAAGATGAGGATATGATGTGTTTATTAACACATGTGTTATATACCAAGGTAGGGGATTCTGGTATCTAAGAAATATCAGGCTATTTTATGATGGTTACCTGGAATGGTTAACTGTGGAATCAGTCCAGTTACCTAATGTAGCATGGACATCAAATGTTAGGGGTTTATGCTTTGCATAAACATAACATTGATGAGAATGAACTATTTGATGGAATAATTGTAAAATTATTGCAAGAAAATTTTATCAAATTAAATTAACAAATAACCTCGATCTAAATAAGAAAAGTGTTACCTAACACAGAATTAACTCCGCAGTCAATAAAGGATAATGGAGTATGTGTCCTATGTGTTTGATTTTATGAGAATTTTGTGTGGAAGAACTTTGTATTGATCAAAGTTCTATGGTGTCTCCATAACAATGAGATTTTATGTGGAGACTTGATGATACAACAAATGAATAATATCTGTCTCCTTTTTATCTAGGATTTCGGGGACGAAATCCTTGTTAGGAGTTTATGATTTGTAACATCCCTGACCTGGGTTATGCCTTAACCCTAGGTGTTTTGCTGAATAAAGTTAATTATATTCTTGCTCTTATTTCTTGAAAAGTAATTAAGCTTCAAGGGGAACTTATGTTTCAATTTTAGTCCTTTTCAAATAATGTTGAAACATTGTTTTGCTTGTTTTGGACTAAAATGCAAATTACCCAAGTTGAGGGGTTAAATTGCAAATGTTGCATGATAAGATGTTTATCATGTGTTAGAGCATCATGAGAATGAATATGATGCAGATGAAGGACTTTTGGAAGCCTGAGTACCAAGAAAGGGCTGATAAAGCAATGTTTGCGCATTAAAACCTAGTTTTGCTGTAATATGCAATTTACCAAAAACCTAGGGTTCAATATGCAAATTACCACTTCAAAGTAGTCCCTAATGTTTCTTGGCATCATGTAGAGCAAATAAAATGAGGGGGGCGCCTCATTTGGATTACTTTGGAGGAGAGAGAATCTTAATATTAAAATAATCAAGATTTAAGCATAAATTGGAACTTTACTTCAATTTAAAGCAAAAATAAATATATTAATTGAAGATCCCTTCAACCAAAAGGATAGGGATTATTTTTCAAAAGAATGGACGACCATGTTCCTTGCAAAGGCACGAAAATATCTCAAGCAAGTGGATAACCCACTCACATTATTAAAAGAAAAAGAAATATCCACTAACTTATGGATATTATTATTATAAGGGTTAAGGTGCTTAATTTGCTTTTCTTTAAAACATGGATAATTGAGAGGAATAAGAGGCAAAGAAGATAGCCTCGTAACCAAGGAAGGGAAGGGGGAAAGTGGAAAGGAAATGGAGGAGTAATCCCTAATTTCTCTCTCCTAAAATGAATTTTTAATAAAATTCATATATATGCTCCTTTATCCATGAGTTGAAAGGGAATTTCGAATCCACTTTCACTTCTTACTTGCAAAAACGAACAATGGATCTTGGAGCAACAGGAGGACGACCCCTAACCTGTTGGTAAGCTTCTTGACCTTCGTTTACCTTGATTCCATGGTGGAAATCAAAAATCAATGCATGATTTCTTCATATCTCGATCCCATCTTCAATTCTAACCATTCTTTTTCACTCAAAGCTTGAGGATGAGCCTTGGGATAGTGAAATGAGTTGCATCCACCATTGTTGACGTGATCAATAAGGGAAATGAAAGGGACTAAATAGGATCCAAATAGCTCCGGTAGTTACTCTTATCTTGATATTTATCAACAAGATCCTTGGGAATTTGAAAGTGAATTAGAAAATCAAGAAGAAAAAAAAAATTCTGGTTTGAAGCTTTGAAGCTCAATTGGAGGCGTGTTTTATAACTTGAACCCTTAAACTTTGTTATTGATTCCATATCTTTATCAATTGTTGATTCCTTCATTATTCTCGAAATTTTATTTGAATGATTGGTGAAATCACCATGGAAATTACAGCAAGTTTCGTGGGTTTGTAGCTTGAAGATGATGATGTCATCTTAAGCACACACCTCAACATGGGCAAGTGGTTTTCAAAACCGATTGAGTTAATTTGGTTACAAAAATGAATGGATAATTGATTTCAAGACCAAATGGGTAATTGCTCTCAAGATCAAATGGGTAATTGATCTTAAGACCAGTTGGAGATACTTGCTGATGTAGTTGGACGTTGATCCAATGGTCCTAATTGATTGGGTGAAGGAAACCCTAGATGCCCAAATAGTTTCAAAACCATTTGGTGTTGAAATGCCAAAACCAAATGGAAGTCTGAAGTGATCAAATCGTTTGGAGATTTAAGGTGATGATTGATCCATTGATCCAATGGTCGATAATAATGATTATCAATGATAGGTAAAAAGGTTGAAATCCTAAAATACCTAGATGATCAGTACCTTTAGAATGGTTAACCCTAAAAGCTTATGAAAGCAATGTCTCAATACACTATGTGAACCATAGTTGTACATATTTGATTGAAAGGTTGATGTAACCTAATCAAGTTGAGTGGATGATAGAAAGGAATTCATACATGAGTATTAATTATGAAGAATATGTGATTAGGGTATGATCCTTAGTAAAGAGACCATGAAACCCTAATCGAGTGGGTTAATAAGCCATAATCCTTAAAGTTGGGCAATCCTGAGTGAAACCCTAGTCTAGAGTAATGATGTAACCCTAATTTAGGGTGATGATATAAGAAACCCTAATTATGGGTAATGGAAGATGAAACCCTAATTGGGATAAATAGTAAAACCTAATTATGGGTAATTGAATGGAAACCATAATTAGGATGAATAGCAAACCCTAATTGTGGGTAATTGAATGGAAACCCTAATTAGGATGAATAGCAAACCCTAATTGTGGATAATTGAATTTAAACCCTAATTGAGGGAGATGTCATGTGAAACCCTAATTGAGGGTGATGCCATGTGAAACCCTATGCAATGGTATGATGAGGAGCCCTAATACAAGGTGAAGGTATGTGAAACTCAAATTTTGAGTTATAATAAGTGAAGCCCTAATCTTAGGCAATATGATGATAAACCATAACCCTAATAAGAGAACCCTAATGATAAAATAATGGGTATTACCTTATAAAGATGAAACATCTCAAATGGTTGATCATAGGCAACTTTATAGTAAGCAATGCCTTAACCTGAAATGAGTCCATATCATTGAAGATAGTTGAACCATTCTTGTGTGTGACCTATGCACTTCATGGTAAAAGTGTTAGGTTAGTGGATGAAAGCATTAAGATGGGAAATACCTTAATCCAAGATAAGTTGATAACTCAAGTAAGTTGGAAGTGATGAGGAAAGTGATATATCAAGATATGATTGATATCACTTTTAGCATCCCAAGGTTGATAATCATTGATGTACTTCAAATCCAATATACTTGGATAGGAAACACATGAAGTATGTTTTGTAAATCGTTACAATGAATTGTAATGAGTTTGATATAATTTGATAAGAATAGGCTAATATACCTTGAGAATGGGGTTAAGCTAAACTAATGAGTATGATGTAATCATACCATGATAAGGATGAGAAATGAACTCATACCTTGTATTGATAATCATTTAATGATAAATGTTAAAAGTAATAAATGTGATTCAAGACTCGAGATGTTAATGGATACTCCTAGAGGTGTGGAGAAATATATTAAGGTTGATTTCATAAATATGAAATCCTAATTAATGTGAGATGGGAAACCCTAACCTTAAATTGGGTAATGGGACATGAGAAACCCTAATGTGATGTGAATAGTAAGCCCTAACCCTATTGAGGGAATAGTGGTGTTACTATTGTATTACATGAGGTGATATGATTAGATGTTTCCTAGTGATAAGTGATAAGATGTTTAATGGCTTTGTGAGCCATATGATTAGATGTTGCCTAGTGAGAGGTCACAAGATATTTTATGGGCCTTATGAGCCATGAGAACAATTGTGGCATAGTGAAAGGTGCCAAGATGATTATAAAAGTTTATTGTAAGAAATGATAACGTTTTAATAAACTTAATAAAAGGAACAATTGTATTCAATAAAGAATGTGAAGATCTATGAAGGCTAACCTCAGGGTTCAGAGCTTAGAGAAGGATGTGATGATCAATGATGAGTTAAAGGAATTTATATCCCATGATCTGTGTAATCAGGATTGGTTAAAGTCCAATACCTGGCAGAGGCATGAAGCTTGTAATCAGGAGTGGTTAGAGTGCACTGCCTGGATGTGTAATCAGGAGTGGTTAGAGTCCACTGCCTGGCTGTGTAATCAGGATTGGTTAAAGTCCATTACCTGGAAGAGGCATGAAGCCTGTAATCAGGAGTGGGTAGTGTAAGGACCCTGACCTTCGTTTAGGGCTTACCATGTTTGCTTTGCTTAACCCTGGTGCTTTGATGCCTGCTAATCACCTTTAGTGGTGATTAGGGTTTGGTTGTGCCTTGTTGAGAGTTGGAGGTGCTACTTGCAAATAGCCCAAGTTTAGGGTTTTGTGAGCAAGTTTACAATCTTGTGAGGTGTTTCTCTCTGTTTGTTTCCTCTAGGGTTGATAGGAAGGCTTGGGCTTGTTGTTTGAGTTCTTTGGGCCTTGGTTGAGTTTGTTTGGGCCTTGAAGAGCCTTGTTTGGGCCTGGTTGGGCCTTGTATCAGCCAAGTGAGGTGTGTGTCGGCCTAGAGGTGAGTGTGTCGGCCAACATGTGAGGTGTGTCGCCCTTGTGCAAGCTTGGTGTGTCGCCCATGATGCTTGGTCCAACCTTGACTTTGTTTAGTGGACACATGGTGCACATCTTGGACAAGTGTGTAAGGCTGGCTAGGGTAGGTGGCTTGAGCTTGTGGACAAGTGTCCTTTGGGTGGATGACACCCTACCATGCTCCACCTTGTTTTCTCCTCCCTTTCCTTCTATATAGGTGGTTCTTTCCCTTGCTTTGAGTTCCTTTGATCTTTTGGCTCTTCTCCACCTTGAGTACACGACTCCCTTCCCTTCCTTGCTTGTGTCAACCGACACACCCTTTGTAGGAGAAGCTTGGTGGCCGACACACCCTAAAGGAGTTTGTGGAGGTCGATATCCCTTAGAGCTCTCCATCTTCCTTGCTTGGTGGTGCGTGGAGCTTGGAGTTCTTCTTCTTCTTCCTTGGAGCTTGGAGCTTAAGGCGGGTTGCATAATTTCTAACCCTAACTACTCTATCTCTTGTTATAATCTATTTACATGTTAGTAGCTTAGTTCTTGCCTTGTACCCTTGTTGGCTGATCCATGTGAGTTAGGGTTTAGGGAGAAACACTCCTTTCTCCCCTTTTGGTCTTGAAGAGTGAGTTTGGGTCCTAGTGCCATGAGCAACACCCCTCCTTCCTAGTCGATTGAGGTGAGCTTGTGACCTAGTGGCTTGAGCAAGACCCTCTTCTCACCATGGGCTAGAAGGTGAGCTCGTCTTGGTGGTGACCCTTCTCTAGGGTTTCAAGTAAGGTATTAGGTGACCTGGTTGAGATGAACCTTGGGGGTTTGGTGCGTGTGGAGGTTCGGCCCAACATCCCCCTCCCCTTGATCTAGTTTTCCTTTGCACGATCTTCTCACCTTGAATCGGTTGAGAGTTCTGCTCTGTGTGGAGCGTGCGAGCCAACCCTTAGTTTGCCTGGCAGGCTGCACGCTTTGGAGCTGCTCGCCCGGTGGGCTTGCTCGCATGACATAGATGTGTGCCTAGCTAAGTATAGGACCTTGCACAGATAAACCTTGACGCGCGAGCGAGCACACTACCTTGCACGCTCGACAGCCCTGCTCGCCCGACATCAGCCTGTGTCGCCCGACAACACTCTGCTTGCCCGATATACCTTGCACACTCGATAGCCTGCACGCCTAGGTGCACGTTGCACTGCTGCACGCAGGTGGCCTTAGTAGTAAGATGGCTCGTGTGCTGGCCATTAGACGATGAGAGGGTGAACACTGCCCTGCACGCCCGATAGCCTGGCTCGCCCGGCCGAGTTGCACGCCAAGAGTGTCACACCTTTGCACGACACCCCTGAGTCGCCTGGCACCCCTTGCTCGCTCGGCATGGTCAGCTCACTCGACATAGTCTGCATGCCCTTGCACGCGTTGCGACTAGCCGATAGACCCTGCACGCTCACCTTTGTTTCAGTGTTGCATGCTGCACGCCTAACTCGGCTGCATGCAATGGTTTTAGGTGAGGGTGAACCTTGCCTGGGATGGTCTTTTAGTGAGGGTTTTGGTATCTTTTGTGAGGAATCCTTGTGTCGAGGAAACAACTTAATTGTATATGTCCTTGATAACATTGGTGACTCTTTGCTCACTTAATGATAATGATAGTGACAATGATAGCAGTAATAATAATGCTAGTTTTGTATGTTTAGCATGATGTTGAAGCAAGGTGAAGCACATAAATAGTTGCTTAATAATGTGTCTTGTACACATGATCACCAGTGGATGTATAATTGATAATTATAGCATCTTAAATGACATCTCATGATAGTGAGCATAGTCCTTATGTTGAACGTATAATTATTGAATGATGCTAACCATGCAAGTACTGCATAGACAAATGAAAGGCTATGAGGGATGGTTATATGCGAATACTGTGATGACAGTTGTATTACAAATGATGTTCCATGATGATAATGTAAGCCTTGAGAGGCAGTGGCAATATGTGATGAGGGATAGAGATCCCATGATACGTGATGATCCTTGAGATGGATCTGGATGATTGGAAAGAGGCCAAGTGGTAACATGTGATGTGGGATCCTTGTGATGGATCAGTATGATGTGAATTGTTGTGAAAGCATAATATTGAGTTTATGTTGTATGTTTCCTTTCATAGCTTGCATGTTATACAACTTGGTTGAATCTTGCAATCCACCTAAAAGATACTAAAGAATCATAGTGAAATCTATCATGTAGTTTGCCCTGGCCATAGATCCATCATCGTCAGGACTTGGTGATGGTGAAACAGGTTCTCATGCGGGTTAACCCGGAGCGCATATTTTTGAATATGCGAGGTTTCTCCTAGCCTCAAATAGAGAGGTGAAATGAGTGCAGCTGCGGTTGCAGACTCAGGCATGTGATGAGCATGGTGAACATGGCCCATGGCTCCGGATATGTGATCTGTGATGAGCATGAATGCGTTCATGGATGAGAGCACGGTGATTAGGCACGTGGCTCAGTGTTACTAGCGCCATGACTTGTACCGAGGCGGGCTAGAGGAAGGGTAGCTTGAGGAGCTGACCCTATGGCTAAAGGCCACTTGAGCATGAGACTACGGTCCTGCTTTGTGTTCTCGTGTACTGACCACGAGGGGTGAGGTCGTGGATTCCGGCTCTTCCATTGACCTTGTATGGCACCGGTTATGGGCTTTGCAGCCGAAGGTTGGATTTGAATGGTACGGTTCACTTCCTCAGGACATAATAAACGTAATCCAACCATTTAGTAATTACTACTTAAGACAAACACGAAACATTGGTTGAGGCCTCGTTTGTGTAGTTAACTTTATTTGTATCTTGCAGTTGTTTATATATTTCTCATATGTGGTAAGCTGTATACATCTTATCTTGCTGACCTTGTCTCACAAGGAGTAGTTGGATAAATAACTGAGTACCTTTGGTAAGCCTGATAGTATGAATAGTCTTGTCTTATAATTGCTCTTGTTATACTCTTAACTGTTATACATATATCTAAGGTTTTGTAGTTTTGGTGGGGAGTTATGCCTCCCACTGGGACAATGATCAATTGTCTCACTCCGTTGGTTACACCCTTTTTAGGTGGTCGAGCTAGACGTGGTGGTGGTTGTGGAGTTGCGGTCGAGCAGCTTGATGAGCAATAGAAGGCAAGCGATGGATATGTTGTTGTTTTGGATGTTTTGTAGTAGAGTCTAGAGTCATCCCTGTACTCTCAGGTCCTTGGCAGTGTTTTGACGTTGTTTCACGATAAACGATCGATAATGTTTGTATATCCTGTTGCTGACCGGATGTGGGGCTTTATGTATATGAACAGGTGGTGAACTCATATGATGGATTAATAGTTGTTCCTTGAAGCTGTGGACACGTATCCGATCTCGTGTATGTATATATATAACATGTTTCTATGCAGGATGAGGACTAGAATGCAATAGTGGTATAGTTTATTAGTTTTCTGTAATCGGTTTTTATTAACCCGTGTTTTTGATAATCTGTGGTTATGGTGATTTCCGCATGTTTTCGTGTAACACCTCGTTATCTGTGTGATAATGGGATGTGTTGCCACAAGTTTTGGTATCAGAGCTTTAGGTTCGCTGAGTCTACAGGGATTTAGGACTAGGTTGAGTCTGTTCTTATGAGTTTTCCAAGTATTCTTACAAAATCTTCTGCCTCAGCGGAAGAAAAGACAAGATGTCTGGAAACCATGAAGAACATGCTCCTGAGCATAGTGATGCTGCATCGGTTGACGGAGCAGAAGGACAAGCACATGAAGATCGGGTGCCTGAGGTTCCTCAACCTAACCCAACCATACTTGAACATCCTACCTACCGACAGCTTATGGGGCAGATGATGGCTATGATGAATCTCATGGTTGAGTGATTACTAGTGCCTCCTTCACAAGCACAGGTTCCCCATGGAGAAGCATCGAGTATTGGGAAGACCTTCGAGCGGCTTCGCCGAGTTGGAGCTTCGGATTATGCTGGAACGGCTGATCCAGCGGATGCGGATCTGTGGCTGACAAGTCTTGAGAAGGCTTTCTGGATTCTCGACATCCCCGAAGCGGACAAGGTAAAGCACGATGTCTACCTTTTGAAAGGTAGTGCTGGTCACTGGTGGACCATCGAGGAAGAGAAGCGGCCCGGTGAGGTGATCTGTTGGGAAGTGTTTCAACGCGAGTTTGTCACCAGATACTTTCCCAAGACGTATCTGGATGAGAAGATCTGGTAGTTTGAGAGCCTGCGATAGGGAATGATGAACATCACCGAGTATGAAGCCAAGTTTATGGATCTGTTGAGGTTTTGTCCTCACATGGCAGCAACAGACGAGGAACGAATCAGACGTTTCGAGAAGGGTCTGAGTGCTGAGCTGACGACACCGGTTTCTGCGTTGGAGAACCAGGAACAGTTTGCGATGTTTGTGGAATCTGTCCGAAGGATTGAACGATCTGTTAGGGAGAAGAGAGAGTCTATGGCTAAGAAGAGACCTTCTCAGTTCTAGGGACAAAGGTTTGGTGACTTCAAGAAGCATAGGTTTTCAGCACCATCAGCGATGAGAGGTTCTGGCGGACCGTCTCAGTGATCTCCAAGTAAGGGAAGAGGTTATGTTTCTTCACCATCTAAGGCACAAAGTTCGGCTTCTGTGGCAGTGACAGGGCCATCCAGGCCACGAGTGGATGTTAGGACCTGCTATGCCTGCGGTCAGATAGGGCATATCAAGTCGAGTTGTCCCCACAGAGATGATGAAGTAACACAGCAGCTGAGGCAGAACCTTCAGGGGTCAGAGAGACCACAACCTAGTGGTAACATAGGACAAGGACGCGGTCAAGCGTCTCAGGCTGGATCGTCTGCTCACAGAAGCAGAGGTTGTGGACAGCAAGCAACAGCTCAATTCTATGCTATGAATCAGCCAGAGGCGATAGTCAACCTGTGAGTAGTGACAGGTCAGATGAAGTTATTTCATTATGATATGTCTTCTTCTTGCTTTATATCTGTTCTGGTTGACCTGGGTGTTACACACTCTTTTATCGCATATAGTATGCTTGAAAACTTTCATTTACCTATTAGCTGTAAGAAGGATAGCTTGTTGTTAGAAACCCCTCTTGATGGTTCCTCTTTGCTTCGAGAGGAGTGCCCATCTTGTGTCTTGTCTTTCTCAGGATTCCACATCCAAGTGGATCTTATACCACTTGATATGCATGGTTTCGATGTTATCCTTGGGATGGATACCTTAGAGAAGTATAAGGTTGTTTTGGACTGTGGTTCCAAGCAGGCAGTGTTTGATGATGCTGGAAAGAAGTGGATCTTCTAGGGAGATAGGAAGATTCTTCCGACGTGTTTGGTATCAACTATGGTGGCAGATAAGTTTTTATGACAAGGATGTGAGGCATTCTTAGCCCATGTGGTGGATATTGTTGTGGCTACCAAGGCGAAAGGTCCTAGCCTTGAGGAGGTGTCAGTTGTTCGAGAGTTTGCTGACGTGTTTCCTGAGGAGTTTCTTGGCGTTCCTCCACCCCGAGAAATTGATTTCAAGATCAATCTGGTACCAGGAACATAGCCAATTGCACAGACACCGTACAGAATGGATCCAGCAGAGATGGAAGAGTTGAAGAAGCAGATACAAGAGTTGCTGGACAAAGGTTTCATCCGACCGAGCACATCGCCTTGGGGTGCTCCCGTGTTGTTTGTCAAGAAGAAGGATGGTTTGATGTAGTTGTGTATAGACTACCGACAGTTGAACAAGGTCACGATCAAGAACAAGTACCCGTTGCTGAGGATAGATGATCTGTTTGATCAGTTGCGTGGTGCTACAATGTTCTCAAAGATCGATCTACGGTCTGGGTATCATCAGTTGAGGATCAAGGCGGATGACATACCAAAGTCAGCTTTTAGGACGAGGTATGGTCACTATGAGTTTGTGGTTATGCTGTTTGGGTTAACCAATGCACCTGCTGCATTCATGGACCTAATGAACAGAGTGTTTCATCCGTTCCTAGATCAGTTTGTTGTAGTCTTCATAGATGACATCCTGATCTATAGTCGGGACAAGTTAGAGCATGAACAACATCTTCGTCGAGCTTTGACTCTTCTTCGTCAGCATCAGTTGTATGCCAAGTTCAGTAAGTGTGAGTTCTGGTTGGAAGAGGTGACTTTCTTGGGTCACGTGATATCTACTGCAGGAGTCAAGGTAGATCCGAAGAAGGTGGAATCCGTTGCAGATTGGGAACAACCGAAGACACCGACAGAAGTTTGTAGTTTCCTTGGCTTAGCAGGATACTACCGGAGGTTTATCAAGGACTTCAGTGTAATCGCGTTACCGATGACGAAGTTGACCAGGAAGGATGTACCTTTTGTTTGGGATGATCGATGTCAGAAAGCTTTCCAGAGTTTGAAGAAGAAGCTGACCAGTGCTCTAGTGTTGATCTTGCCAGAGCCTGGGAAAGGCTATGTTATTTTCTGTGATGCTTCCAAGAAAGGTTTAGGTTGCGTGTTGATGCAGGAAGATCATGTGGTTTCTTTTGCCTCGCGACAGCTCAAGAAGCATGAGGAGAACTACCCGACTCATGATTTGGAGATAGCGGCAGTGGTCCATGCGCTAAAGAATTGGAGACACTATCTGTATGGGGAAGTGTGTCAGATCTTTACGGATCATAAGAATCTGAAGTACATCTTTACGCAGCAAGAGATGAATATGCGACAGCGGTGATGGATGGAGTTGATCAACGATTATGACTGCACTATCGAGTATCATCCTGGTAAGGAGAATGTGGTAGCAGATGCGCTTAGTCAAAAGTCTTCTTTTTCTTCCAAGAAGGCACAACTGAGTTCTCTAGTATGCCATGAGCGAGATATGTTTGTCTCTCTGCGACAGATGAACATGCAGATGGAAGTTTCCTCGATAGCTGGACTTCTAGAATAGATGCAAGTCAAGCCTACGTTGAGACAGCAGATCAAAGAGACACAACAGACAGATGATGCAGTACAGTTGATCAGATCAGAGTTTCGCAGTGAAAAGTGTGATGGGTTTCATGAGTCCGAGGATGGGCTAGTCTGCTATCGTGATAGGATGGTGGTTCCTGATGTTGATGAGCTGAGGAAGTTGGTGCTAGAAGAAGCACACACGTCGATGTACGCTATGCATCCAGGTGTCACCAAGATGTATCATAGTCTGAAAGACTTGTATTGGTGGCCCAGATTGAAGAAGGATGTAGCTGAGTTCGTGGCTAGATGTGCGGTTTGTCAGCAAGTGAAGGATGAGCATCAGAAGCCGGCAGGTACATTGCAACCTTTTCCAATACCACAGTGGAAATGGGATCATATAACCATGGATTTCGTAGTTGGTCTACCCAAGACAACTAGGAATCATGATTCCATCTGGGTGGTTGTGGACAGATTGACGAAGTCTGCCCATTTCCTGCCTGTGAAGACGATGTATACAGCTGAGAAACTCGCTCGAGTATATGTTGATGAGATAGTACATTTGCACAGTGTGCCAGCAACGATAGTTTCTGACAGAGGTCCTCAGTTCACAAGTCATTTTTGGGAACAGTTGCACAGAGCATTGGGAACGTAGTTGAGGGTCAGTACAACCTTTCACCTGCAGACAGATGGACAGTCTGAAAGGACTATTCAGATTCTAGAGGATCTCCTTCGAGCTTGTGTTTTTCAGTTTCTAGGCAACTGGGATGTACATCTGAGTTTGATAGAGTTTGCCTACAACAACAGTTATCAGCAGAGCATCGACATGGCTCCTTATGAGGCTTTGTATGGAAGGAAGTGTAGATCTCCTCTGTGTTGGTACGAATCTGGTGAGTATCAGTTGTTGGGTCCTGAGCTAGTACAGTAGACAACAGAAAAGATCAAGGTGATACAACAACAGTTGAAAGTGGCACAGGACAGGCAGAAGTCTTATGCAGACAATCGCCGATGACCTTTGGAGTTCCAGGTAGGAGATAAAGTATATCTTAAAGTCTCGCCGTGGAAAGGTGTGCTAAGGTTTGGTCGGAAGGGTAAGTTGGCACCCAGATATATGGGGCCTTACTCAGTTATAGCACGTGTTGGAAAGGTAGCTTACAAGATAGAGTTACCTCCATAATTGCACAGGTTACATCCAGTGTTTCATGTCAGTATGCTGAAGAAAAGTCATCCAGATTCAGGTACAGTGATATAGCCAGTTGAAGTTGAGCTTGATGAAGATGTGACCTACGAGGAAGGTCCTATTGCGATTCTTGATAGAAGAGTTAAGAAGCTGAAGAGGAAGGACCTGGTTCTTGTGAAAGTTCTTTGGCAACACCGTGGCATTGAGGAAGCCATGTGGGGGCTTGAGGAAGAGATGAGGAGGAAGTATCCCTCGCTTTTCTCTTCAGATTTCAGGGACGAAATCCCTTAAAGGGGGTTAGATTGTAAGGACCCTGACCTTCGTTTAGGGCTTACCCTGTTTGCTTTGCTTAACCATGGTGCTTTGATGCCTGCTAATCACCTTTAGTGGTGATTAGGGTTTGGTTGTGCCTTGTTGAGATTTGGAGGTGCTACTTGCAAATAACCCAAGTTTAGGGTTTTGTGAGAAAGTTTACCATCTTGTGAGGTGTTTCTCTCTATTTTTTTCCTCTAGGGTTGAGAGGAAGGCTTGGGCTTGTTGTTTGGGTTCTTTGGGCCTTGGTTGAGTTTGTTTGGGCCTTGAGGAGCCTTGTTTGGGCTTGGTTGGGCCATGTATCGGCCAAGTGAGGTGTGTGTCGACCTAGAGGTGAGTGTGTCGGACAACATGTGAGGTGTGTCGCCCTTGTGCAAGCTTGGTGTGTCGCCCATGATGCTTGGTCCAACCTTGACTTTGTTTAGTGGACACATGGTGCACATCTTGGACAAGTGTGTAAGGCTGGCTAGGGTAGGTGGCTTGAGATTGTGGACAAGTGTCCTTTGGGTGGACGAAACCCTGCCATGCTCCACCTTGTTTTCTCCTCCCTTTCCTTCTATATAGGTGGTTCTTTCCCTTGCTTTGAGTTCCTTTGATCTTTTGGCTCTGCTCCACCTTGAGTGCACGACACTCCCTTCCCTTCCTTGCTTGTATCAACCGACATACCCTTTGTAGGAGCAACTTGGTGGCCGACACACCCTAAAGGAGTTTGTGGAGGTCAATATCCCTTGGAGCTCTCCATCTTCCTTGCTTGGTGGTGCATGGAGCTTGGAGTTCTTCTTCTTCCTTGGAGCTTGGAGCTTAAGGCGGGTTGCATAATTTCTAACCCTAACTACTCTATCTCTTGTTATGATTTGTTTACATGTTAGTAGCTTAGTTCTTGCCTTGTACCCTTGTTGGCTGATCCATGCGAGTTAGGGTTTAGGGAGCAACACTCCTTTCTCCCCTTTTGGTCTTGAAGTGTGAGTTTGGGTCCTAGTGCCATGAGCAACACCACTCCTTCCTAGTCGATTGAGGTGAGCTTGTGACCTAGTGGCTTGAGCAAGACCCTCTTCTCACCATGGGCTAGAAGGTGAGCTCGTCTTGGTGGTGACCCTTCTCTAGGGTTTCAAGTAAGGTATTAGGTGACCTGGTTGAGATGAACCTTGGGTGTTTGGTGCGTGTGGAGGTTCTGCCCAACAGCCCCCTCCCCTTGATCTAGTTTTCCTTTACACGGTCTTCTCACCTTGAATTGGTTGAGAGTTCTGCTCTGTGTGGAGCGCGCGAGCCAACCCTTAGTTTGCCCGGAAGGCTGCACGCTTTGGAGCTGCTCGCCCGACAGAGATGTGTGCCTAGCTAAATATAGGACCTTGCATGGATAAACCTTGACGCGTGAGCGAGCACACTGCCTGGCACGCTCGACAGCCCTACTCTCCCGGCATTAGCCTTGTCGCCCGACAGCACTCTGCTCGCCCGGTATACCTTGCACACTCGATAGCATGCACGCCTAGGTGCACATTGCACTGCTGCACGCGGGTGGCCTTAGTAGTAAGATGGCTCATGTGTTGGCCATTAGACGATGAGCGGGTGAACACTGCCCTGCACACCTGATAGCCTGGCTCACCCGGCCGAGTTGCACGCCAAGAGTGTCACACCTTTGCATGACACCCCTGAGTTGCTCGGCACCCCTTGCTCGCTCAGTATGGTCAGCTCACCCGACACAGTCTGCACGCCCTTGCACGCGTTGCAACTTGCCGATAGACCCTGCACGCTCACCTTTGTTTCAGTGTTGCACGCTGCACTCCTGACTCGGCTGCACGCCATGGTTTTAGGTGAGGGTGAACCTTGCCCAGGATGGTCTTTTAGTTAGGGTTTTGGTATCTTTTGTGAGGAATCCTTGTGTCGAGGAAACAACCTAATTGTATATGTCCTTGATAACGTTGGTGACTCTTTGCTCACTTAATGATAATGATAGTGACAATGGTAGCAGTAATAATAATGCTAGTTTTGTATGTTTAGCATGATGTTGAAGCAATGTGAAGCACATAAATAGTTTCTTAATAATGTGTCTTGTACACATGATCACCAGTGGATGTATAATTGATAATTATAGCATCTTAAATGACATCTCATGATAGTGAGCATAGTCCTTATGTTGAACTTATAATGATTGAATGATGCTAACCATGCAGGTACTGCATAGCCAAATGAAAGGCTATGAGGGATGGTTATATGTGAATACTGTGATGACAGGTGTATTATAAATGATGTTCCATGATGATAATGTAAGCCTTGAGAGGTAGTGGCAATATGTGATGAGGGATTGAGATCCCATGATATGTGATGATCCTTGAGATGGATCTGGATGATTGGCAAGAGGCCAAGTGGTAACATGTGACGTGGGATCCTTGTGATGGATCAGTATGATGTGAATTGTTGTGAAAGCATAATATTGAGTTTATGTTGTATGTTTCCTTTCATAGCTTGCATGTTATACAACTTGGTTGAATCTTGCAATCCACCTAAAAGATACTAAATAATCACAGTGAAATATATCATGTAGTTTGCCCTGGCCATAGATCCATCATCATCAGGACTTGGTGATGGTGAAACGGGTTCTCCTGTGGGTTAACCCAGAGCGCATATTTTTTAATATGCGAGGTTTCTCCTAGCCTCAAATAGAGAGGTGAAATGAGTGCAGCTGCGGTTGCAGACTCGGATATGTGATGAACATGGTGAACATGGCCCATGGCTTTGGATATGTGATCCTGCTTTGTGTTCTCATGTACTGACCACGAGGGGTGAGGTCGTGGATTCCGGCTCTTCCATTGACCTTGTATGGCACCGGTTATGGGCTTCGCAGCCGAAGGTTGGATTTGAACGGTACGGTTCACTTCCTCAGGGCATAATAAATGTAATCCAGCCATTTAGTAATTACTGCTTAAGACAAACACAAAACATTGGTTGAGGCCTCGTTTGTGTAGTTAACTTTATTTGTATATTGCAGTTGTTTATATATTTCTCATATGTGGTAAGCTTTATACATATTATCTTGCTGACCTTATCTCACAAGGAGTAGTTGGATAAATAACTGAGTACCTTTGGTAAGCCTGATAGTATGAATAGTCTTGTCTTATAACTGCTCTTGTTATACTCTTAACTGTTATACATATATATGAGGTTTTGTAGTTTTGGTGGGGAGTTATGCCTCCCTCTGGGACAATGATCAATTGTCTCACTCCATTGGTTACACCCTTTTTCGGTGGTCGAGCTAGACACGGTGGTGGTCATGGAGTTGCGGCCGAGTAGCTTGACGAGCAGTAGAAGGCAAGCGATGGATATGCTGTTGTTTTAGATGTTTTGTAGTAGAGTCTAGAGTCATCCCTATACTCTCAGGTCCTTGGCAGTGTTTTGACGTTGTTTCACGATAAATGATCGATAATGTTTGTATATCCTGCTGCTGGCCGGATGTGGGGCTTTATGTATATGAACAGGTGGTGAACTCATATGATGGATTAACAGCTATTCCTTGAAGTTGTAGACACGTATCAGATCTCGTGTATGTATATATATAACATGTTTCTATGCAGGATGAGGACTGGAATGCAATAGTGGTACAGTTTATCAATTTTCTGTAATCGGTTTTTATTAACCCGTGTTTTTGATAATCTGTGGTTATGGTGTTTTCTGCACGTTTTCACATAACACCTCGTTATCTATGCGATGATGGGATGTGTTGCCACAGTTAGAGTCCACTGCCTGGCTATGTAATCGGGAGTGGTTAGAGTCCACTGCCTGGCTATGTAATCAGGATTGGTTAAAGTCCAATACCTGACATAGGCATGAAGCCTGTAATCAGGAGTGGTTAGAGTCCACTGCATGGCTGTATAATTAGGATTGATAGAGTCCAATGCCTGATAGTGTAATCATGATTGGTTAAATTCCAATACCTGGCAGAGGCATGAAGCCTATAACCAAGGGATTGGCATAATCCAATGCCTAGATAGAATATGATGATGTATACTCTTATGTCTGGAATAATTCAATATTTGTTTAGAAGATTGGCTAAGGACAACATATGAAAATAGTAATGAATCATGGGTGACATATTAGGATAATAAGGAAAAGCTTGAGATGTTGAAATGATATGGTAGATAAATGATATACATGTTCTTCCTATTCCTTATTAAGAGGATAGATGATTTATTGTTCTATCATAAATAGTTGCAATGCTTTAAAAGATGAGAATGCTTTAAACTGCTTATCCTCTGCCTAGTTTTATATCATTAAACTACAATAATAATGTTTTTGGCGGAGAGTTATATTTCTCTCTTGGGCAATTACAATTGTCTCACCCCCGTGGGATCCAACATTTTTAGGTGGACAAGCACGGAGGAGACTGAGAATATCTTGTAGAGGAAGAACATCAATAGCAGCAAGGACAACAGTGATAGCTCAGGTTGAGTGTTCTGTCTGTCGTGTCTTTTAGATAGAAGTCCTATGTGTCATCTCTGTACTCTCAGGTCCTCATAGTTAGTAGTTAGTTCTTTTAATGTATCGATCTGAGATTTTGGTTTGATGCCTTGAGATTTTGAGTTGCTTAAGTATAATTCTGACAAAGTAATTGTTGTATATAATTCTCGAGAAGAGATAGTACATGTGATATGCTTATGAACCAGGATGTAGATGATATATATTGGTTCTTGATAAAAGAGTTTTCCTGTGTATGGACCTCTTTGCAAAAGGTTTAAATTTTTAGTGATTTTTGTTAATCTGCTGCTAATGTTTAATTCCTCTTAATCAATAACGATTTGTTTATCAGTCGTTACAAAGAGTGGGTAAATCCTTGAAGGCAGAAGAGTTGTTGCAAGAGTGGGTAGAGAAGGCCAAAGACTTGTGCAAGAGTAAGTTAGTCCTTGGTAAGGTAGAATACTCTTGGCCATGAATAGGTAAGTACTTTGTAAGCTTATTGGCTCCTTAATCAAAAATGGAATGATAGTTTAGCACTAGACCTATAAATGGGTGGTCTTATGTTGTAACTCTTATAATGGAATATAATGAGTGAGACATGGTTGAAAATCCTACAGATTTACCTCTCTAGGTAGTAGATGTACATATCCTAATTCGGAGGTTGGAACAAATATAATTAAATTGTGTTAAGTGGTGCTTGTTAAATCGGTCTATCTCTTTCTATGAATGTTTAGTTGCACTCAAAGTTCATACTTTCCCTACTAATCTTGTAAATATCTTGAATGTCTAATGAATTTTGTTTAAGTGGTTTTAGCTCTATTCACACCACCCCTCTAGATCCCATTATAGATCCAATACCTTGGTCATCAACAAGAACACCCACACCTTCCTAGATGCATCATCAATGAATGTGACAAAATACCCATTGCACCCAATGAAGCCACCACAAATGGACCTGAGATATCTAAATGAACCAACTATAAAAGCTTTTACATCACCTTTGATCTTGTCTTGAAAGAAATTCATTGATGCTTTCCTATCTAACATGAATATCATGAATAGAGACTAGTGTCCTTGCCACAAAGAATCAATCTCTGCTTTGATAGAAGTTGTAGACCCTTCTCACTCATGTGTCATAGCTATATTCGCCATATATTTGTTTGGTGTTTCCCAAACTATATGTATATTACCTTTGAGCACTTTAAAATGGGTCTTATACAATGTGACAAACAATTTTCCTTGAATAATAACTAAAGACTCATTTGTGATCTTATATTTTCCATCGCCAAAGTCTAGATTGAAGCCATGTCTATCAAAGAAAGAACCAAATATCAAACTCAGCCACAAATCTAGAATATGAAGAACATCATTGAATCTGAGTGTGTAACCGACACTTGTTTGAACACAAATGTCTTCAATCTGTATGATTCTAGAGAACCATGAGTTTCCCACCCTCTCAAATTCTCCATTCTTGTATGAAGTGAAGAAGTCACTATTGGGTTATTCATGATATGAAGCTTTAGTATCCACCAACCACTCAAAAATCATCCTCATCAGCATTAAGACACTTCTCTCAGACTACCAAGACCACATCACAAGCATCATGATTTAATGGTATCAAATTGTGTCTGTAGTGTTCTTGTCATCATTTTTCTTGTATTTGGATTTAGACCCATGTTTCTTTTTCCAAACCTTGCAATTCTTCTTAAAATAACTTGGCTTTTTGTAATGGAAGCGCCCTTTTCTCTTAGACTTGGATCTACCACGGGCTTTCCTACAATGTTGGGACTCACCACGACTCTAAGATCTACCACAATATTTTTCTCTATCAGTTCTCCTGAAGTGCACCTCTGACCCACTATCGTCTATGGCCCGTCATAGAATGTCTTCAGTAAGTTGAATGCTCTTCATCTGGTCTAGTGTCAACTTTTCTTCCTATGTAGAATTGATGATTGTCATAAGAGTCTGCGTACTGTCAGGTAGTGATCCTAGAAGAAGTAGCATCTGTAGTTGATCATCAAGAACCATGTTCAGTGGCCCCAACTGATTAATGAGTTCATTTTCTCAACAATATGAGTATCATCCTTGCTCATCAGGTTCACCAACTTCCTAATGATAAAAGCTTTATTTGTTGTACTTTTCAGTTCATATGATTTCTTGAAGTTTTCCCATAGATATTTAGAATTGGTCTCCTTAGAGAGGTGGGAAAACACAAAAATATTGAGCCACTTTTGCACTATTCTCATGCTCTTCCTATTTTGTTTCTTCCAATTCACATCAGACGTACTCACTAGATTTTTTCCCTCTATTGGATCATACAAATTTGTGTATTACAAAATATCCTTCATCTTAGATTTTCAAATATGAAAAGATGTACTCCCCAACTTTATCATCATTGCATCATCATTCCTTCCCATCTGGATATGTATCTGCACCCTATGTTGTAATACCACTTGTTGGGGAATATGCACATATAATATGTAATATACTATCAACCAAGATGCAATAGAAAGTAGCTATTATAAAAGCAACATTGACAAGCATGTAAACCCAAGACTATACTGCAACCACATATAGGAAGAATAAAAGATTTTGCGTGGAAAATCCTTACACAATATGACAGAAAAACCACATTATCAATTGAAGGAAAATCCACTAAAAAGCAAAGATCCAATTGCCTTCTCAGGTTTAAACCCCAAATCAGAGATAATACAACTAGAAGGATATAAAATAAAATTACCGATGTAGGGAGCTATCCCTACAACTTTACAATCCTAGAACTTCCCAAGAAGTTACCTTCTTCAAAAAAATACACAACAATAGAAGTTTGAAGAATAGATCCCATAAGCCTTGGCAACATTCCCCGCTTCCTTTTCTTCGTACAATTATTTTTCTCTCCTTCTTTACTTTTTCTTTCTCCCCATCATAAGGAACAAAATCTGTCAGGTTCACTTTTCTTGGTGGCTTTGTCCATTCCTTGCAAAGACAAACATTGATATTTATAATAACATGTAGTGGTAGCAGCAATGCGCTAATGGGGTATGTCCTTCTAAGGCCCAATTTGGCTAGACTAAATGTGGCATGACACTTACAATGGTAATGTTTTAATAAAAATTACAACCAGAATTTCATGTTAGATAGAATGACATTAGGATAAAATCTGTTGTTCTTTTTGTTTAGTTTTTATGGAATAAAGAGTAGTCCTTGTTACACATGGGAAAAATATAGTTAATGCTTACAACTCCTTTTTTGGTGTCCTAGCACGCCGAACCCACAAGTGGTGCTAGAATGGTCGATTGATTTTTACTCACTGAGCTAGCAATTAAGGTAATGAGTATATTTCAGCACCAAAATGAAGTTGATAAGCATAAAATCTTAACACCAACTAGTAGTGAATTCGGTTCATTATGTTTTCATTTGGATATCTACATCTAAATTTTTGCAAAATGGTTATGTGGGGTATGTATATATGATTCCACAACATAAATGATGGGTTTTTTTATAACTATGCTATTTTCCTAATATTTCTACTATAAAATCCAAACTCACATATCAATGCAATGTCATGTTTTGTTTTTGTAATTTTGTTGCTTTTAAATCCTACATATTGAATTATATACAGTTTAGGGCTAGAAGATGAATATTTTTATAAGGATTCAATGGGTGCCTCAAGAAATTTATCTTTTTTTCCAAAACTATTGATACAATTATCAAAACTTAGTGTTCCATTCATAGGAATTACTCCTTATAAATTTTGGAAAACAATATTCAACCTACTATGTTATAGAAACTCAACTAACATATCATTTGAATATAAATGTACACCATAAACTAGCTTTGAATTATGCCTGTGTTGTGCCAACTTATCTTATATTTATTAAATCTCATGCAAATCACTACCACCATTTTACTGCAATAAGATCATATTCCTCAGATGAAGCCCCTTGCCCTAGTTTCACCGTTCTGGGATGAGCAGTTGGATCCACCTTGTAAGGAACCTAGCATTTCTCAACCTCTAATCTTTCTTGTTAATTATAATTGAATGCTTGAATAAGAACTTGCATCAATGAATTAAGAAAAATCCTAATTTGGTCTTAATGTCACCTTGCTTGTCCTAATTGCTTGATTTTCTTGAATTATTGGAAGTATCAGAAATAATTGACATGGATACCATCGCATCGAGAAAATCACTAGGGGTGAAATTTGTAACGACCCCGTCTCCCAGTAACCCCCAATTAAGGGAGACTGAAAGGACAGAGCCGTTAACCAATAACCCGGATCAAAGGTTCAACAAATAACCATTAACAATTATTAAATTCTACCAACTATACTGAAAAATGGTAATATTTTTTTTTGCATACCTTTGAAAAGTTTGGAATATACTAAACTTCTAACCACAGCTGAACTATTCGAACTAGTTCCTCCTTGTTCTTTAATTCTTGAATTCACAACGTGTCGCTTTACCATTTGTATTTTTGAGATTTGTACCTAAATCGCCGACAAACAAAACAATGGTCAGCCGAAGCTGGTATGTGGAGGAAACAAATAATGTTCAACTATGTTAACAACATAATCATTCAATTAATCATTTAACAACCAATATTACATTCTAAGCCAAACTACTCAATCCATACCTATCCACAACTCTGTGTTGTCCTTGTAAGGCCTTATATAATAGCTCTCTAAAGGTAGAGTCGCATGGCACCACCCCAAAGGTAGCCCAATATCTAACTCACTATGACTTGATGGACCTACCCTCTAGGTAGCCATATACTAAGTCATTCCACGACCTGATAGACCTACCCTCTAGGTAGCCATATACTAGGTCAGACATTAAAACACAGAGGGGACCAGGATCTAAGCTAGTAGGCACATATATTATGTGATAGTCATATTCACATTATAGTTTGCATGAACTAAATTCATTCAACAATTTATTTCAAGTCATCGGTGAAAATCTCGGAAAACCTCGGAAATCTATCTCGAGATATTCATAAGCGTAACCACATACCTGTCTTGGAGATCTCAAGAAACAATTTATCCAAATCCAACTAGATGTCCAATCAAGCAAGCCAATCAATCAATCAAGCAAACATTGATCCTGAAAACATGTATAATGTCTAATTATCACAAGCATATCCCAAACAACTCCTTATTGACTTGGGACACCTTTCTAAGGTTTCTAAGTCTCATTAGGATGCATTAGGGTTTCTTAGATCAATTTCTCAAACTTTGTCCTTTTTAGGTCAACAAACCCTAAAACAACTTTTCCACTCATAAAAACCCTGATTACTCAAATTATCCACATTAAGGATCTTTTATGCTCAAATTGGCTTACGATCATCACATCTCTATTTTATTCATGGATTTACACAATTAAAACCATTAAAAGTCATAATTACCAAAATTAGGGTTTCTATGCCCATTAATGCATAATCATGTACATGGAACCCTAAACTGAGCCAATTATGTACAAAGATCATTCTTTTAGATCGAAATCATCTTTTTTTTTTATTAATAACAGGTTAATATTTGCTCAAAACATTCAGAGAACATCATTAGATCCAACTACCATCAAATCTAAGGGTTTCACATTAATTAAACCATTAAAGATGATAACTTTATACACTTTTCAAATTTCAAGCATATTTAGGCCTCAATTATATTTTTATTTCACTCCTTGCATTCTTCTAATCAATTTTTATATATAATTTAATTTCATTAGAGGTTCCTAGAAACATCTATGATTTTTGCAAGATTATTTCTTAATCAACCAATCACGTGAGACCGCATCATAACAAACGAATTATTACCTTTCTTTTTCTTTTCCCTTCTGTACTCGCGGATCCTGCTTTGGATCTGGATACCTGGTCACTCAGACCCGATCGCTGTGCCTTCTTCAATTGCTCACTGGTCTCGCGATGCGAGGCCCCTGTTTCCGCCCGGAAACAGGGCACCACCGCAGAGTGCATCTCCGGCGAGCCCTTGCTACCGGCCGGGTCCATCGGACCTTCTCCAAAGAAGCTCCACACATCAACGGAGAGCCTATACACCAGGACGGCATATTAGTTCATGGCCTCAAGCTCCAGTAAACCAAAGCCCTTCTTGCACCGCTGACTCGAGCCAAGAAGAACGACAGCAATCTCGTCCTTAGTTGTCTGGGCGTGAGGGAGAAGAGGATGCTCCCCTTCATTGCGTTCCTGTCTTGAGACGTCCTAAGGCCTCTTATATATATAGGACCACAAGGGTACCAGCCGCTCACGATATTAGGTCTTTCTAAACGAACTAGGATTTGGGGAATTCCCAATCTCACACGGAAGCATGGGAAACTATGGTTCATTAGGTTCGGTTTCCTCTCCCGCATCTAAAGGAGCAATCCCCAGGTATGCACAGGGAATATGCGTGGAGAGAATCGATCGAGAAAACTCCTTTCCGTGTTTCCTTTTCTGGTCCTAAATGAAGAGCAGCCACCGTTGGTTAAATATCCAACGGCTATCGGGCTATGTAATAGAATAAGGATTTCTAATTGAATTGAGTAAACGTGACATTTAAATAAATCCTCTTCACTTTAGGAAGACTTCAAAAATTCGTATCTCCCAAACCACACGTCCAATTAATACCAAAT
Organism: Alisma plantago-aquatica; assembly: GCA_963693085.1. NCBI lineage: Eukaryota > Viridiplantae > Streptophyta > Magnoliopsida > Alismatales > Alismataceae > Alisma > Alisma plantago-aquatica. The sequence goes on from OY856412.1 coordinate 748,148,812, forward strand.
TTTAAGGGAAACTTAGTAATGACTTAATATACCTCTCTGCTAAATTTGGGATCAATATCTAAAAGAAAACGTGCCTTTTCTTTAGGTGCAAGATATTACTCAAATATTTATATTTCTCACCTATTTTCTCTTTCTTATTTTCTTATTTCCCATTATTTCTATTTCTTGTAATCCAAGAAAGCAAGTGGGGTTCGAAATATCACTGATTATGACCAAACCCTCACTTATCTCTTTATTTCTTGCATTATCTCCTTTATTTCAAATATTCTTGATTAATTGTTTATTTCCAATTTTTCTCTTGATTTATCTCTCTCCTTGTTTATAATTTTCACTCAAATTTTAGAGGAAACTCTATCTTGGCATTAACTACTTATGTATTAAATTTGAAACCCAAATTCCTAAGGGAAAAGGGTGTTTCCTTCATATGCAAGTTATTCATTAAATAGGACAACTTAATTGATATTTCCTCTTTCTTTTGCCATTATCTTATCATTATGGGTTCCTTGAACCCCAAGGAACCTTAATGGATCGAAATCCCATCTTGGGAATATCCCTTAGCCTTTTACTTATCTTTTATCTATTTTCTTATTATGTTACTTATTTTCCTTATTCTTTTTAAGGATTCATCTTTATCTTTCCTTTTTCCTCTTTGGCATTCTTTTTAACATTAGGAATCCTTTGGATACGAAAATCCATCAACGATAACTCAATTATACCTCTTTTCACTTATTTTCCACATATTTCTTTTCTCAAATTCTCAATCATTAATTAAGATTCCTTTTTATTGGGCCCAATAGCCAATAAAGCCCCCAAGCAACCAATCAAGGCTATTGTGAATGGAATCCATTTATTCAAAACAAATCTTATCATTATTTGTTCAATTATCTTTAATATGAGAAATTATATTTCTCACCAATTGAACCCAAAAGTTGGGGTTATAACATCCTTCCCCTCTTATAGGAATTTTGTCCTCAAAATTCAATCAAACAAAACAAACAATTCAGGATAAGACTTTTCCATGTCCATCACGGCCCCTATGTGGCTTTACCTTACCCATGGCGCTTCCAAAGAACCTTTATCATCACATATTCTTTTCTCTAAGTTCTTTCATCCTGGCGTCTATAAACTGCACAGGTGACTCATGCTATTTCATCCTCCCTTGGGATCACTAGGTTCATTGTTTAGCTCATGGACTGGGTACCTCACATAGTGCTCTAAATTGGACACTTGGAACTCATCACACCTTTCTTTATCCTGAGGGGTAAGGTTATCCATAAACTTCTCCACCAATCCATCTCAAATGGACTCATGTATTGGGGACTCAGCTCTCTTAGCTATAACTTAGAGGGGTCAGATTTTCATGTCACATATTCTCCCACAGTGATCTGCATGTCAGTCTACCTTGCATCTGCTCACGACTCCCGTCGTCTCTAGGCTCCTTTCAGCCATTGCATGATCAAAGTGACTTCATCTACACACACTGTGGTCCTTCTCTAACCATCACGTGGTTCTTTCACCAACATCACCTTACTAAAGTGGTGCCCGACACAACCTCCCTTATAGAACTTCTTTAAAACCTAATACTGGCTATGGTGGTTGTCATCACATCTTTCATAGGACAAGAACTGTCTCTAGCTATCACCCCAAATGAGCACATATGCTCTCATCAGACCCTTTAGCCTGGATCATAATAACCATTAGTTAGGGGTGATAAACTATACTAACATCGAGTTCTTCATGTACCTACTTTTTTTTAAAATTAAGCCAGGGGTCGCCTTTATTCATCCCACACCCCTCTTGTGGGTACCTACTTCCACCTTTTGGAATAAAACCTTTAGGTCAAACTCAAGAACCTTGGAACTCACTTCATGGTGTAATTGAACCATATCTCTCATGAGTAGTTCAACCAAACATCATTTAACTTGTTCAACATATCTTGTTTCATTTGTGTGTTAGGCAAAACACATCCTCTTTCCAAACATAGAGTTAGTCGAATAACCTCAACTTCTTCTAGCTTCCATCTAAAATAGGAAGCTATATCTCAACCAGAGCATTCATTACCACTTATTATCCTTAGGTTTTAGGTAATGTCGAAGACATACTCCTCCAAACATTATACTTATCATCTCATCTCAAACTCTAAGTTTGTCCTCATCAAGAAACTCTGAGCTCATACTAATGGTGATCAAACTCAACCTTGTATCACTTGCTAAATCCACATAGCTCATGCTAAAAACATCCTTATAAGATGGCTACCTTATCTCTCTTAATGTTTGTAAACCATCCATGTATTATTCCTTCCACAAAGGTATGTTATCATCTCTATCCTCATACCTTGTAGCAACGTTCCAACTTACATCATCTTTATCCTTGGTGTATGGCATGCGTACTGTCCTATCTCTCACTCCCATAACAAGAAGAAATAAACATTTGGTGGCCGTCCAAATACAGAGTTCTTCCCATTCCAGGAGTAGATATGGTACATCCCACCTTGCCAGTACACCTTCAAAACTAAGTTGAAATGTGCAACTTATGTCTCTACTTCTCAGTCATCTTATTTTCATGGAAAACTGGTCTCGAACCTACTTAGGTCACCACACAATCCTTGGTCATCTCCTCTAGGTCTGTAGGGTGCCGACACTTTTGGGGTATTCCCTTTTCCCTTATGCATCCAGAGAGTGCCCTACTCATATGCCCTTTGGGTCCCATGAGTTCATGAAGGTGATCAATCTCCTAACCCATGGCCCTCAGATAATGATAGTTGTTACCTCCCGACCCTATGGTCATGTGCATCTAGGGAATTAGGCAACTCCTTCTTCCATCGGTCTTATCCCTTCCTGACCCTAGGACAAACTTAGGATTCTCTTACAGTACATGTTCAACTTAGAACCTTACCCAAGCATTCATCATCTCTCTCCGTATTATCGACTGACTTTCATCCCTTCATAGGGGTCAAGGCAACCTGCCTACCTTGGTCAGGCCCCATACCGGTTACCTCCATGGTAACACATCCACATGCACTTAGAGATGGTTATTTATGGGTCTACAGGTTCATTCTCATTCCATGTACTTTTCACTTAGTTTCTCAAGATCCTATGGGACCTCTTTAGGTTAACTTAAACCAACAAAACTGGTATACACCCTACCAAAGGGTCCCTCTCCGAGGATGGGAGGAAAACTTCACCTCGATAACAAAGGTTACAAATGTCCTTGGGTGTAGCATTCTTAACCCTAGCAAGCTATTCAAGGCACAATTAGACCACCTACTAAACCATGTTAGGTCATACTTGTTCTCTTTCCTAAACATTAGATAAACTTAGCTGTGAGGGGTTCATAAAACATACCCTTAACTTAAAGGATTTCCTTTACCTCTACACATGAGGAGTACCATGCTCAAAACTATAGAGACTCAAATCTCATCATGAGCATCGGGTACACGTCTTCCCCTCTTAGGCCTAGGAACCCTAGGTTCACCTTCGGGTGTCCAACTACATGCTCAATCTCTTAACTATGAATCAAGCATGTCTAAGATATGTCATGTACTTCTATGATCCTTTTATTCGAGAAACACTTCAGAGTTGAGTCCTCTTCCAGTACAACCAACTAGGTATAAAGCCTCACAAATGGTTACTTAAACTTCCACAGGGTCTAAGGCACTCTTTGTCTCATCTCAACAGGTAAGACCTATACCATAGACACATAGGTACCAAAAGCATCCTCCTCTCTCTAGGGCTTGGTTTCTCTAAAGGCAACCAAGATACCACCAGTCCCCAGGGATCATGCATGAGGCAACCACTATCATCCACTTAGGTCGCATCATTCTCGTCTCTCCACTATTCCTCAAGTTTCGGGGTTTTAGGCTTCCAACCTCCTTGTTGGGGTTCTACTTCCTCTCTCTAGAGCTAAATCCACCTCCAACGATACTTACTAGAGGTCCCTTCTCCATGAAGGCTCATGCTCACAAGCATACCCCTATGTGGTTGAAGCCTATGCTCAACTCATGTTTGGCTCAAGAGCATCCATACCCCTTTCATAAGCCATCCATCAAACTCTCCCGGCCAGGGTTTCAACCTATTACTCGCAATACTGACACATTTTGGGTGCCTATTATGCCTATATAATAGGGTTTCCATAGGTTCTTCTCTACCCTCAACAATGAAGGAGCTACCCTTCACTCTAACACGCATGACCCTTCCCAGGGTTGGGTCACAAAAGGTACTCAGTCATCCAACCTCTCATGGCTCATACGTCATCCAAGGCATGTCCATACAAACACCTGGTCTAACTCATCATGTCATCTCTCTCTAACCTTCACTTAAGGTTAGGGTTAACATCATCCTCAGAGGATGTGCCAGGTCTCTACTTGTAATGGAGATCTCCATCTCCAAGACTAACTCTCTTTACTTATCCTCCTTACAAGAAGGTCTAGCCTCAGGTCTCTCCTGCGGGCATGACAACTTATGTCATACGACCTAAGCATGTATCTATTCTTTTACGCATACTCCATTAAGCTTATGTCCATGAAATCTTATTTACATGCTTTTTATTACTTTGGTGGAGGACTCCTTAATCCTTATCAACCTTACCCATACCTCAAGAGGGTGAGGAGAAGAGAGGAAACCCTAATCCTTAAGGTCCTTATCAGAATTTGAGTTGAGAAGGGATGAACAAGATGAGAGAGTCCTAAAGGTATCTTATTTTGAATCATACCCTAAGACTTTGGCCAGGTAGTCACACGGATCCGGGAGTCCTCGTATTCCGACTAGAGGTGCGGAGGAAAATATTGCCAGCCCCCGGATGTGATCCTTTTCTAGACACCTCAGTCTTTCGGACAATCCTCTAATAACTCCCTTGGTTTCTAAAAAATTTGTAAAATTTAATAATTATTAAAGATTAATTGATTGGTGAGAAATATTATTATTAAAGAATTTGTTATAACCCCAATTTTTGGGTTCAATTGGTGAGAAATATAATTTCTCATATTAAAGATAATTGAACAAATAATGATAAGATTTGTTTTGAATAAATGGATTCCATTCACAATAACCTTGATTGTTTGCTTGGGGGCTTTATTGGCTATTGGGCCCAATAAAAAAGAATCTTAATTAATGATTGAGAATTTGAGAAAAGAAATATGTGAAAAATAAGTGAAAAGAGGTATAATTGAGTTATCCTTGATGGATTTTCGTATCCAAAGGATTTCTAATGTTAAAAAGAATGCCGAAGAGGAAAAAGGAAAGATAAAGATGAATCCTTAAAAAGAATAAGGAAAATAAGTAAGATAATAAGAAAATAGATAAAAGATAAGTAAAAGGCTAAGGGATATTCCCAAGATGGGATTTTGATCCATTAAGGTTCCTTGGGGTTCAAGGAAACCATAATGATAAGATAATGGCAAAAGAAAGAGGAAATATCAATTAAGTTGTCCTATTTAATGAATAACTTGCATATGAAGGAAACACCCTTTTCCCTTAGGAATTTGGGTTTCAAATTTAATACATAAGTAGATAATTCCAATACAGAGTTTCCTCTAAAATTTGAGTGAAAAATTATAAACAAAGAGAGTGATAAATCAAGAGAAAAATCAGAAATAAACAATTAATCAAGAATATTTGAAATAAAGGAGATAATGCAAGAAATAAAGAGATAAGTGAGGGTTTGGTCATAATGAGTGATATTTCGAACCCCACTTGCTTTCTTGGATTACAAGAAATAGAAATAATAGGAATAAGAAAATAAGAAAGAGAAAATAGGTGAGAAATATAAATATTTGAGTAATATCTTGCACCTAAATAAAAGGCACGTTTTCTTTTATATATTGAGCCCAAATTTAGCAGAGAGGTATATTAATCCATTACTAAGTTTCCCTTAAAATTTGGTATTAATTGGACGTGTGGTTTGGGAGATACAAAATTTTGAAGTCTTCCTAAAGTGAAGAGGATTTATTTAAATGTCATGTTTACTCAATTCAATTAGAAATCCTTGTTCTATTACATAGCCCAATAGCCGTTGGATATTTAATCAACAGTGATTGCTCTTCATTTAGGATCAGAAAAGGAAACACAGAAAGGAGTTTTCTCGATCGATTCTCTCCACGCATATTCCCTGTGCAAACCTGGGGATTGCTCCTTTAGATGCGGGAGAGGAAACCAAACCTAATGAACCATAGTTTCCCATGCTTCCGTGTGAGATTGGGAATTCCCCAAATCCCAGTTCATTTAGAAAGACCTGAGATTGTGAGAGGCTGGTACCCTTGTGGTCCTATCTATATAAGAGGCCTTATGACGTCTCGAGACAGGAACACAATGAAGGGGAGCATCCTCTTCTCCCTCACGCCCAGACAACTGAGGACGAGATTGATGTCGTTCTTCTTGGCTCGATTCGACGGCACAAGAAGGGCTTTGGTTTACTGGAGCTTGAGGCCACGAACCAAGCTGTCGTCCTGGTGTATAGGCTCTCGGTTGATGTGTAGAGCTTCTTTGGAGAAGGTCCAATGGACCCGGCCGGTGGCAAGGGCTCGCCGGAGCTGAGCTCTGCGGTGGTGCCCTGTTTCTGCGTGGAAACAGGGGCCTCACATCGCGAGACCAGCGAGCAATTGAAGAAGGCGCAGTGATCGGGTCTGAGTGACCGAGTATCCGGATCCAAAGCGGGATCCGCGAGTCTAGAAGGGTAAAGTAAAATAAAGGTAATAATTCGTTTGTTATGACGTGGTCTCACGTGATTGGTTGATTAAGAAATAATCTTTCAAAAATCATAGATGTTTCTAGGAACCTCCGATGAAATTAAATTATATATAAAAATTGATTAGAAGAATGCAAGGAGTGCAATAAAAATATAATTGAGGCCTAAATATGCTTGAAATTTGAAAAGTGTATAAAGTTATCATCTTTAATGGTTTAATTAATGTAAAACCCTTAGATTTGATGGTAGTTGGATCTAATGATGTTCTCTGAATGTTTTGAGCAAATATTAACCTGTTGTTAATAAAAAAGACGATTTCGATCTAAAAGAATGATCTTTGTACATAATTGGCTCAGTTTAGGGTTCCATGTACATGATTATGCATTAATGGGCATAGAAACCCTAATTTTGGTAATTATGACTTTTAATGGTTTCAATTGTGTAAATCCATGAATAAAACAGAGATGTGATGATCCTAAGCCAATTTGAGCATAAAAGATCCTTAATGTGGATAATTTGAGTAATTAGGGTTTTTATGAGTGGAAAAGTTGTTTTAGGGTTTGTTGATATAAAAAGGATAAAGTTTGAGAAATTGATCTAAGAAACCCTAATGCATCCTAATGAGAATTAGAAACCTTAGAAAGGTGTCCCAAGTCAATAAGGAGTTGTTTGGGATATGCTTGTGATAATTAGACATTATACATGTTTTCAGGATCAATGTTTGCTTGATTGATTGATTGGCTTGCTTGATTGGACATCTAGTTGGATTTCGATAAATTGTTTCTTAAGATCTCCAAGACAAGTATGCGGTTACGCTTATGAATATCTCGAGATAGATTTTCGAGGTTTTATGAGATTTTCACTGATGACCTGAAATAAACTGTTGAATGAATTTAGTTCATGCAAACTATAATGTGAATATGACTATCACTGTAAGGACCCTGACCTTCGTTTAGGGATTACCCTATTTGCTTTGCTTAACCCTGGTGCTTTGATGCCTGCTAATCACCTTTAGTGGTGATTAGGGTTTGGTTGTGCCTTGTTGAGAGTTGGAGGTGCTACTTGCAAATAACCCAAGTTTAGGGTTTTGTGAGCAAGTTTACCATCTTTTGAGGTGTTTCTCTCTCTTTGTTTCCTCTAGGGTTGAGAGGAAGGCTTGGGCTTGTTGTTTGAGTTCTTTGGGCCTTGGTTGAGTTTGTTTGGGCCTTGAGGAGCCTTGTTTGGGCTTGGTTGGGCCTTGTATCGGCCAAGTGAGGTGTGTGTCGACCTAGAGGTGAGTGTGTCAGCCAACATGTGAGGTGTGTCACCCTTGTGCAAGCTTGGTGTGTCGCCCATGATGCTTGGTCCAACCTTGACTTTGTTTAGTGGACACATGGTGCACATCTTGGACAAGTGTGTAAGGCTTGCTAGGGTAGGTGGCTTGAGCTTGTGGACAAGTGTCCTTTGGGTGGACGACACCCTGCCATGATCCACCTTGTTTTCTCCTCCCTTTCCTTCTATATAGGTGGTTCTTTCTCTTGCTTTGAGTTCCTTTGATATTTTGGCTCTTCTCCACCTTGAGTGAACGACACTCCCTTCCCTTCCTTGCTTGTGTCGACCGACACACCCTTTGTAGGTGCAGCTTGGTGGCCGACACACCCTAAAGGAGTTTGTGGAGGTCGATATCCATTGGAGCTCTCCATCTTCCTTGCTTGGTGGTGCGTGGAGCTTGGAGTTCTTCTTCCTTGGAGCTTGGAGCTTAATGTGGGTTGCATAATTTCTAACCCTGACTACTCTATCTCTTGTTATAATCTGTTTACATGTTAGTAGCTTAGTTCTTGCCTTGTACCCTTGTTGGCCGATCCATGTGAGTTAGGGTTTAGGGAGCAACACTCCTTTCTCCCCTTTTGGTATTGAAGAGTGAGTTTGGGTCCTAGTGCCATGAGCAACACCCCTCCTTCCTAGTCGATTGAGGTGAGCTTGTGACCTAGTGGCTTGAGCAAGACCCTCTTCTCACCATGGGCTAGAAGGTGAGCTCGTCTTGGTGGTGACCCTTCTCTAGGGTTTCAAGTAAGGTATTAGGTGACCTGGTTGAGATGAACCTTGGGTGTTTGGTGTGTGTGGAGGTGCTGCCCAACAGCCCCCTCCCCTTGATCTAGTTTTCCTTTGCACGGTCTTCTCACCTTGAATCGGTTGAGAGTTCTGCTCTGTGTGGAGTGCGTGAGCCAACCCTTAGTTTGCCCGGTAGGCTGCATGCTTTGGAGCTGCTCTCCCGGTGGGCTTGCTCGCCTGACAGAGATGTGTGCCTAGCTAAGTATAGGACCTTGCACAGATAAACCTTGACGCGCGAGCGAGCACACTGCCTTGCATGCTCGACAGCCCTGCTCGCCCGGCATCAGCCCGTGTCGCCCGACATCACTCTGCTCGTCCAATATACCTTGCACACTCGATAGCCTGCAAGCCTAGGTGCACGTTGCACTGCTGCACGCGGGCGGCCTTAGTAGTAAGATGGCTCGTGTGTTGGCCATTAGACGATGAGCGGGTGAACACTGCCCTACACGCCCGATAGCCTGGCTCGCCCGGCCGAGTTGCACGCCAAGAGCGTCACACCTTTGCACGACACCCCTGAGTCGCCCGACACCCCTTGCTCGCTCGGCATTGGCAGCTCGCCCGACACAGTCTGCACGCCCTTGCACGCGTTGCGACTAGCCGATAGACCCTGCGCGCTCGCCTTTGTTTCAGTGTTGCACACTGCATGCCTGACTCGGCTGCACACCATGGTTTTAGGTGAGGGTGAACCTTGCCCGAGATGGTCTTTTAGTGAGGGTTTTGGTATCTTTTGTGAGGAATCCTTGTGTCGAGGAAACAACCTAATTGTATATGTCCTTGATAATGTTGGTGACTCTTTGCTCACTTAATGATAATGATAGTGACAATGGTAGCAGTAATAATAATGCTAGTTTTGTATGTTTAGCATGATGTTGAAGCAAGGTGAAGCACATAAATAGTTGCTTAATAATGTGTCTTGTACACATGATCACCACTGGATGTATAATTGATAATTATAGCATCTTAAATGACATCTCATGATAGTGAGCATAGTCCTTATGTTGAACTTATAATTATTGGATGATGCTAACCATGCAGGTATTGCATAGCCAAATGAAAGGCTATGAGGGATGGTTATATGCAAATACTGTGACGATAGGTGTATTTTGAATGATATTCCATAATGATGATGTAAGCCTTGAGAGGCTGTGGTACTATGTGATGAGGGATTGAGATCCCATGGTATGTGATGATCCTTGAGATGGATCTGGATGATTGGCAAGAGGCCAAGTAATAACATGTGATGTGAGATCCTTGTGATGGATCGGTGTGATGTAAATTGTAGAAAAAGTATAATGTTGAGTTTATGTTGTTTACTTTCTGTTATATTTTGCATGTTATACAACTTGGTTGAATCTTGCAATCCATCTAAAAGATACTAACTAATTTCAGTGAAATATATCATGTAGTTTGCCCTGGCCATAGATCCATCATCGTCAGGACTTGGTGATGGTGAAACGGGTTCTCCAGTAGGTTAACCCGGAGCACATATTTTTGAATATGCGAGGTTTCTCCTAGCCTCAAATAGAGAGCTGAAATGAGTGCAGCTGCGGTTGCAGACTCGGATATGTGATGAGCATGGTGAACATGGCCCGTGGCTCCGGATAGGTGATATGTGATGAGCATGAATGCGTTCATAGCTCAGAGCACGGTGAGTAGGCCCGTGGCTTAGTTTTACTAGCATCGTGACCTGTACCGAGGCGGGCTAGGTAGAGGGTAGCCTGGAGAGCTGACCCTATGGCTAAATGCCACTTGAGCATGAGACTGTGGTCGTGCTTTGTGATCTCGTGTACTCACCACGAGGGGTGAGGTCATGGATTCCAGCTCTTCTATTGACCTTGTATGGCATCGGTTATGGGCTTCGCAGCCGAAGGTTGGATTTGAACGGTACGGTTCACTTCCTCAGGGCATAATAAATGTAATCCAGCCGTTTAGTAATTACTGCTTAAGACAAACATGAAACATTGGTTGAGGCCTCACTTGTGTAGTTAACTTTATTTGTATCTTGCAGTTGTTTATATATTTCTCATATGTGGTAAGCTTTATACATCTTATCTTGCTGACCTTGTCTCACAAGGAGTAGTTGGATAAATAACTGAGTACCTTTGGTAAGCCTGATAGTATGAATAGTCTTGTCTTATAACTGCTCTTGTTATACTCTTAACTGTTATACATATATCTGAGGTTTTGTAGTTTTGGCGGGGAGTTATGCCTCCCACTGGGACAATGATCAATTGTCTCACTCCGTTGGTTACACCCTTTTTAGGTGGTCGAGCTAGATGCGGTGGTGGTCGCAGAGTTGCGGCCGAGCAGCTTGACGAGCAGTAGAAGGCAAGCAATGGATATGCTGTTGTTTTGGATGTTTTGTAGTAGAGTCTAGAGTCATCCCTGTACTCTTAGGTCCTTGGCAGTGTTTTGACGTTGTTTCACGATAAATGATCGATAATGTTTGTATATCCTGCTGCTGGCCGGATGTGGGGCCTTATGTATATGAACAGGTGGTGAACTCATATGATGGATTAACAGTTGTTCCTTGAAGCTGTGGACACGTATCAAATCTCGTGTATGTATATATATAACATGTTTCTATGCAGGATGAGGACTGGAATGCAATAGTGGTACAGTTTATCAGTTTTCCGTAATCGATTTTTATTAACCCGTGTTTTTGATAATCTGTGGTTATGGTGATTTCCGCACGTTTTCATGTAACACCTCGTTATCTGTGTGATAATGGGATGTGTTGCCACAAATTTTGGTATTAGAGCTTTAGGTTCGCTGAGTCTATAGGGATTTAGGACTAGGTTGAGTCTGTTCTTATGAGTTTTCCAGGTATTCTTACAAAATCTTCTACCTCGGCGGAAGAAAAGACAAGATGTCTGGAAACCATGAAGAACATGCTCCTGGGCATAGTGATGCTACATCGGTTGATGGAGCAGAAGGATAGGCACATGAAGATCGGGTGCCTGAGGTCCCCCAACCTAACCCAGCCATACTTGAACATCCTGCCTACCAACAACTTATGGGGCAGATGATGGCTACGATGAATCTCATGGTTGAGCGATTACCAGTGCCTCCTCTGTGAGCACAGGTTCCCCAAGGGGAAGCATCGAGTATTGGGAAGACCTTCGAGCGGCTTCGCCGAGTTGGAGCTTCATATTATGCTGGAACGGCTGATCTAGCGGATGCGGATCTGTGGCTGACAAGTCTTGAGAAGGCTTTCCGGATTCTTGACATCCCCGAAGCGGACAAGGTAAAGCACGCTATCTACCTTTTAAAAGGTAGTGCTGGTCACTGGTGGACCATCGAGGAAGAGAAGCGGCCCGGTGAGGTGATCTGTTGGGAAGTGTTTCGACGTGAGTTCGTCACCAGATACTTTCCCAAGACGTATATGGATGAGAAGATCCATCAGTTTGAGATCCTGCGATAGGGAACGATGAACATCACCGAGTATGAAGCCAAGTTAATGGATCTGTTGAGGTTTTGTCCTCACATGGCAGCAACAGACGAGGAACAGATCAGACGTTTTGAGAAGAGTCTGAGTGCTGAGCTGACGACACTAGTTTCTGCGTTGGAGAACCGGGAATAGTTTGCGACATTTGTGGAATCTGTCCGAAGGATGGAACGATCTATTAGGGAGAAGAGAGAGTCTATGTCTAAGAAGAGACATTCTCATTTCCAGGGACAAAGGTTTGGTGGCTTCAAGAAGCATAGGTTTTCAGCACCATCAGCGATGAGAGGTTCTGGCGGACCGTCTCAGTGGTCTCCAAGTAAGGGAAGAGGTTATGTTTCTTCACCATCTAAGGCACAAAGTTCAGCTTCTGTGGTAGTGACCGGGCCATCCAGGCCATGAGTGGATGTTAGGACCTGCTATGCCTGCGGTCAGATAGGACATGTCAAGTCGAGTTGTCCCCACAGAGATGATGAAGTAACACAGAAACCAAGGCAGAACCTTCAGGGGTCAGAGAGACCACAACCTAGTGGTAACAGAGGACAAGGACGCGGTCAAGCGTCTCAGGCTGGATCGTCTGCTCATGGAAGTAGAGGTCGTGGACAGCAAGCAACAACTCGATTCTATGCTATGAATCAGCCAGAGGCGATAGTCAACCCGTGAGTAGTGATAGGTCAGATGAAGTTATTTCATTCTGATATGTCTTCTTCTTGCTTTATATCTGTTCTGGTTGACCCAGGTGTTACACACTCTTTTATCGCATATAGTATGCTTGAAAACTGTCGTTTACATGTTAGCTGTAAGACAGATAGCTTGTTGTTAGAAACCCCTCTTGATGGTTCCTCTTTGCTTCGAGAGGAGTTCCCATCTTGTGTCTTGTCTTTCTCGGGACACCGCATCCAAGTGGATCTTATACCACTTGATATGCATGGTTTCGATGTTAGCCTTGGGATGGATACCTTAGAGAAGTATAAGGTTGTTTTGGACTATGGTTCCAAGCAGGCAGTGTTTGATGATGCTGGAAAGAAGTGGATCTTCCAGGGAGATAGGAAGATTCTTCCGACGTGTTTGGTATCAGCTATGGTGGCAGATAAGTTGTTATGACAAGGATGTGAGGCATTCTTAGCCCATGTGGTGGATACCGTTGTGGCTACCAAGGCGAAAGGTCCTAGCCTTGAGGATGTGTCAGTTGTTCGAGAGTTCGGTGACGTGTTTCCTGGCGTTCCTCCACCCCGAGAAATTGATTTCGAGATCAATCTGGTACCAGGAACACAGCCAGTTGCACAGACACCGTACAGAATGGCTCCAGCAGAGATGGAAGAGTTGAAGAAGCAGATACCAGAGTTTCTGGACAAAGGTTTCATCCGATTGAGCACATCGCCTTGGGGTGCTCCCGTGTTGTTTGTCAAGAAGAAGGATGGTTCGATGCGGTTGTGTATAGACTACCGACAGTTGAACAAGGTCACGATCAAGAACAAGTACCCGTTGCCGAGGATAGATGATCTGTTTGATCAGTTGCGTGGTGCTACAGTGTTCTCGAAGATCGATCTACGGTTTGGGTATCATCAGTTGAGGATCAAGGCGGATGACATACCAAAGTCAGCTTTCAGGACGAGGTATGGTCACTATGAGTTTGTGGTTATTCCGTTTGGGTTAACCAATGCACCTGCTGCATTCATGGACCTGATGAACAGAGTGTTTTGTCCGTTCCTAGATCAGTTTGTTGTAGTCGTCATAAATGACATCCTGATCTATAGTCGGGACAAGTTAGAGCATGAACAACATCTTCCTCGAGCTTTGACTCTTCTTCGTCAGCATCAGTTGTATGCCAAGTTTAGTAAGTGTGAGTTTGGTTGGAAGAGGTGACTTTCTTGGGTCACGTGATATCTGCTGTAGGAGTCAAGGTAGATCCGAAGAAGGTGGAATCCGTTGCAGATTGGGAACAACCAAAGACGCCGACAGAAGTTCGTAGTTTCCTTGGCTTAGCAGGATACTACCGGAGGTTTATCAAGGACTTCAGTGTAATCATGTTACCAATGATGAAGTTGACCAGGAAGGATGTACCTTTTGTTTGGGATGATCGATGTCAACAAGCTTTCCAGAGTTTGAAGAAGAAGCTGACCATTGCTCCAGTGTTGATCTTGCCAGAGCCTGGGAAAGGCTATGTTGTTTTCTGTGATGCTTCCCAGAAAGGTTTAGGTTGCGTGTTGATGCAAGAAGATCATGTGGTTTCTTTTGCCTCACGACAGCTCAAAAAGCATGAGGAGAACTACCCGACTCATGATTTGGAGCTAGCGGCAGTGGTCAATGTGCTAAAGATTTGGAGACACTATCTGTATGGGGAAGTGTGTCAAATCTTTACGGATCATAAGAATCTGAAGTACATCTTTACGCAGCAAGAGATGAATATGCGACAGCGGCGATGGATGGAGTTGATCAACGACTATGACTACACTATCGAGTATCATCCTGGTAAGGTGAATGTGGTAGCAGATGCACTTAGTCGAAAGACTTCTTTTTCTACCAAGAAGGCACAACTGAATTCTCTGGTATGCCATGAGTGAGATATGTTTGTCTCTCTGTGATAGATGAACGTGCATATGGAAGTTTCCTCAATAGCTGGACTTCTAGCACAGATGCAAGTCAAGCCTACGTTGAGACAACAGATCAAAGAGGAACAACAGACAGATGATGCGGTACAGTTGATCAGATCAGAGTTTGGTAGCGAAAAGTGTGATGGGTTTCATGAGTCCGAGGATGGGCTAGTCTGCTATCGTGATAGGATGGTGGTTCCTGATGTTGATGAGCTGAGGAATTTGGTGCTAGAATAAGCACACACGTCGATGTACGCTATGCATCCAGGTGTCACCAAGATGTATCATAGTCTGAAAGACTTGTATTGGTGGCCCGGATTGAAGAAGGATGTAGCTGAGTTCGTGGCTAGATGTGCAGTTTGTCAGCAAGTGAAGGCTGAGCATCGGAAGCCGGCAGGTACATTGCAACCTTTGCCAATACCACAGTGGAAATGGGATCATATAACCATGGATTTCGTAGTTGGTCTACCCAAGAAAACTAGGAATCATGATTCCATCTGGGTGGTTGTGGACAGATTGACGAAGTCTGCCCATTTCCTGCCTGTGAAGATGACGTATACAGTTGAGAAACTCACTCGAGTATATGTTGATGAGATAGTACGTTTGCATGGTGTGCCAGCAACGATAGTTTCTGACAGAGGTCCTCAGTTCACAAGTCGTTTTTGGGAACAATTGCACAAAGCGTTGGGAACGCAGTTGAGGTTCAGTACAGCCTTTCACCCGCAGACAGATGGATAGTCTGAAAGGACTATTCAGATTCTAGAGGATCTCCTTCGAGCTTGTGTTTTGCAGTTTCTAGGCAACTGGGATGTACATCTGAGTTTGATAGAGTTTGCCTACAACAACAGTTATCAGCAGAGCATCGACATGGCTCCTTATGAGGCTTTGTATGGAAGGAAGTGTAGATCTCCTCTGTGTTGGTACGAATCTAGTGAGTATCCGTTGTTGGGTCTTGAGCAAGTACAGTAGACAACAGAAAAGATCAATGTGATACAACAACAGTTGAAAGTGGCACAGGACAGGCAGAAGTCTTATGCAGACAATCGCTGACGACCTTTGGAGTTCCAGGTAGGAGACAAAGTATATCTTAATGTCTCACCGTGGAAAGGTGTGCTAAGGTTTGGTCGGAAGGGTAAGTTGGCACCCAGATATATGGGGCCTTACTCAGTTATAGCACATGTTGGAAAGGTAGCTTACAAGATGAGTTACCTCCAGAATTGCACAGGTTACATCCAGTGTTTCATGTCAGTATGCTGAAGAAAAGTCATCCGGATTCAAGTACAGTGATACAGCCAGTTGAAGTTGAGCTTGATGAAGATGTGACCTACGAGGAAGGTCTTGTGGCGATTCTTGACAGAAGAGTTAATAAGCTAAAGAGGAAGGACCTGGTTCTTGTGAAAGTTCTTTGGCAGTGCCGTGGCATTGAGGAAGCCATGTGGGAGCTTGAGGAAGAGATGAGGAGGAAGTATCCCTCGCTTTTCTCTTCGGATTTTGGGGATGAAATCCCTTAAAGGGGGTTAGATTGTAAGGACCCTGACCTTCATATAGGGCTTACCCTGTTTGCTTTGCTTAACCCTGGTGCTTTGATGCCTACTAATCACCTTTAGTGGTGATTAGGGTTTGGTTGTGCCTTGTTGAGAGTTGGAGGTGCTACTTGCAAATAACCCAAGTTTAGGGTTTTGTGAGCAAGTTTACCATCTTGTGAGGTGTTTCTCTCTCTTTGTTTCCTCTAGGGTTGAGAGGAGGGCTTGGGCTTGTTGTTTGAGTTCTTTGGGCCTTGGTTGAGTTTGTTTGGGCCTTGAGGAGCCTTGTTTGGGCTTGGTTGGGCCTTGTATCGGCCAAGTGAGGTGTGTGTCGACCTAGAGGTGAGTGTGTCGGCCAACATGTGAGGTGTGCCGCCCTTTTGCAAGCTTGGTGTGTCTCCCATGATGCTTGGTCCAACCTTGACTTTGTTTAGTGGACACATGGTGCACATCTTGGACAAGTGTGTAAGGCTTGCTAGGGTAGGTGGCTTGAGCTTGTGGACAAGTGTCCTTTGGGTGGACGACACCCTGCCATGCTCCACCTTGTTTTCTCCTCCCTTTCCTTCTATATAGGTGGTTCTTTCCCTTGCTTTGATTTCCTTTGATCTTTTGGCTCTTCTCCACCTTGAGTGCACGACACTCCCTTCCCTTCCTTGCTTGTGTCAACCGACACACCCTTTGTAGGAGCAGCTTGGTGGCCGACACACCCTAAAGGAGTTTGTGGAGGTCGATATCCCTTGGAGCTCTCCATCTTCCTTGCTTGGTGGTGCGTGGAGCTTGGAGTTCTTCTTATTCCTTGGAGCTTGGAGCTTAAGGCGGGTTGCATAATTTCTAACCCTAACTACTCTATCTCTTGTTATAATTTGTTTACATGTTAGTAGCTTAGTTCTTGCCTTGTACTCTTGTTGGTCGATCCATGTGAGTTAGGGTTTAGGTAGCAACACTCCTTTGTCCCCTTTTGGTCTTGAAGAGTGAGTTTGGGTCCTAGTGCCATGAGCAACACCCCTCCTTCCTAGTTGATTGAGGTGAGCTTGTGACCTAGTGGCTTGAGCAAGACCCTCTTCTCACCATGGGCTAGAAGGTGAGCTCGTCTTGGTGGTGACCCTTCTCTAGGGTTTCAAGTAAGGTATCAGGTGACCTGGTTGAGATGAACCTTGGGTGTTTGGTGCGTGTGGAGGTGCTGCCCAATAGCCCCCTCCTCTTGATCTAGTTTTCCTTTGCAAGGTCTTCTCACCTTGAATCGGTTGAGAGTTCTGCTTAGTGTGGAGTGCCCGAGCCAACCCTTAGTTTGCCCGGCAGGCTGCACGCTTTGGAGCTGCTCGCCTGGTGGGCTTGCTCGCCCGACAGAGATGTGTGCCTAGCTAAGTATAGGACCTTGCATGGATAAACCTTGACGCACGAGCGAGCACACTGCCTTGCACGCTCGATAGCCCTAGTCACCCGGCATCAGCCCGTGTCACCAGACAGCACTCTGCTCGCCCGATATACCTTGCACACTCGATAGCCTGCACGCCTAGGTGCATGTTGCACTACTGCACGCGGGTGGCCTTAGTAGTAAGATGGCTTGTGTGCTGGCCATTAGACGATGAGCGGGTGAACACTACCTTGCACGCCCGATAGCCTGGTTCGCCCGGCCGAGTTGCACGCCAAGAGAGTCATACCTTTGCACGACACCCCTGAGTCGCCCGGCACCCCTTGCTCGCTCGGCATGGTCAGCTCGCCTGACACAGTCTGCACGCCCTTGCACGCATTGCGACTAGCCGATAGACCACGCACGCTTGCCTTTGTTTCAGTGTTGCACGTTGCACGCCATGGTTTTAGGTGAGGGTGAACCTTGCCCGGGATGGTCTTTTAGTGAGGGTTTTGGTATCTTTTGTGAGGAATCCTTGTGTCAAGGAAACAACCTAATTGTATATGTCCTTGATAACGTTGGTGACTCTTTTCTCACTTAATGATAATGATAGTGACAATGGTAGCAATAATAATAATGCTAGTTTTGTATGTTTAGCATGATGTTGAAGCAAGGTGAAGCACATAAATAGTTGCTTAATAATGTGTCTTGTACACATGATCACCAGTGGATGTATAATTGATAATTATAGCATCTTGAATGACATCTCATGATAGTGAGCATAGTCCTTATGTTGAACTTATAATTATTGAATGATGCTAACCATGCAGGTACTGCATAGCCAAATGAAAGGCTATGAGGGATGGTTATATGCGAATACTGTGACAAAAGGTGTATTTTGAATGATATTCGATAATGATGATGTAAGCCTTGGGAGGATGTGGTACTATGTCATGAGGGATTGAGATCCCATGGTATGTGATGATCCTTGAGATGGATCTGGATGGTTGGCAAGAGGCCAAGTAATAACATGTGATGTGAGATCCTTGTGATGGATCAGTGTGATGCAAATTGTAGAAAAAGCATAATGTTGAGTTTATGTTGTTTACTTTCTATTATATTTTGCATGTTATACAACTTGGTTGAATCTTGCAATCCATCTAAAAGATACTAACTAATTTCAGTGAAATATATCATGTAGTTTGCCCTGGCCATAGATCCATCATCGTCAGGACTTGGTGATGGTGAAACGGGTTCTCCAGCAGGTTAACCCGGAGCACATATTTTTGAATATGCGAGGTTTCTCCTAGCCTCAAATAGAGAGCTGAAACAAGTGCAGCTGTGGTTGTAGACTCGGATATGTGATGAGCATGGTGAACATGGCCCATGGCTCCGGATAGGTGATATGTGATGAGCATGAATGCGTTCATAGCTCAGAGCACGGTGAGTAGGCCCGTGGCTCAGTTTTACTAGCGTCGTGACCTGTACCAAGGCGGGCTAGGTAGAGGGTAGCCTGAAGAGTTGACCCTATGGCTAAATGCCACTTGAGCATGAGACTGCGGTCCTTCTTTGTGTTCTCGTGTACTGACCACGAGGGGTGAGGTCGTGGATTCCGGCTCTTCCATTGACCTTGTATGGCACCGGTTATGGGCTTCGCAGCCGAAGGTTGGATTTGAACGGTACGGTTCACTTCCTCAGGGCATAATAAATGTAATCTAGCCATTTAGTAATTACTGCTTAAGACAAACACAAAACATTGGTTGAGGCCTCATTGGTGTAGTTAACTTTATTTGTATCTTGCAGTTGTTTATATATTTCTCATATGTGGTAAGCTTTATACATCTTATCTTGCTGACCTTGTCTCACAAGGAGTAGTTGGATAAATAACTGAGTACCTTTGGTAAACCTGATAGTATGAATAGTCTTGTCTTATAACTGCTCTTGTTATACTCTTAACTGTTATACATATATCTGAGGTTTTGTAGTTTTGGCGGGGAGTTATGCCTCCCGCTGGGACAATGATCAATTGTCTCACTCTATTGGTTACACCCTTTTTAGGTGGTCGAGCTAGACGTGGTGGTGGTCGCGGAGTTGCGGCCGAGCAGCTTGACGAGCAGTAGAAGGCAAGCGATGGATATGTTGTTGTTTTGGATGTTTTGTAGTAGAGTCTAGAGTCATCCTTGTACTCTCAGGTCCTTGGAAGTGTTTTGACGTTGTTTCATGATAAACGATCGATAATGTTTGTATATCCTGCTGCTGGCCGGATGTGGGGCTTTATGTATATGAACAGGTGGTGAACTCATATGATGGATTAACAACTATTCCTTGAAGCTGTGGACACGTATCAGATCTCGTGTATGTATATATATAACATGTTTCTATGCAGGATGAGGACTGGAATGCAATAGTGGTACAGTTTATCAGTTTTCTGTAATCGGTTTTTATTAACCCGTGTTTTTGATAATCTGTGGTTATGGTGATTTCCGCACATTTTCACGTAACACCTCGTTATCTGTGTGATAATGGGATGTGTTGCCACAATCACATAATAAATGTGCCTACTAGCTCAGATCATGGTCCCCTCTATGTTTTAATGGCTGACCTAGTATATGGCTACCTAGAGGGTAGGTCCATCAGGTCATGGAATGACTTAGTATATGGCTACCTAGAGGGTAGGTCCATCAATTCATAGTGAGTTAGATATTGGGCTACCTTTGGGGTGGTGCCATGCGACTCTACCTTTACAGAGGTATTATATAAGTCCTTACAGGGACAACACAGAGTTGTGGATAGGTATGGATTGAGTAGTTTGGCTTAAAATGTAATCTTTGTGTTTAAATGATTAATTGAATGATTATGTTGTTAATATAGTTGAACATTATCTGTTTCCTCCACATACCAGCTTCGGCTGATCGTTGTTTTGTTTGTCGGAGATTTAGGTACAAATCTCAAAAGTACAAACGGTAAAGCGACACATTGTGAATTCAAGAATTAAAGAACAAGGAGGAACTAGTTAGAATAGTTCAACTGTGGTTAGAAGTTTAGTATATTCTAAACTTTTCAAAGGTATGCAAAAAAAATTATTACCATTTTTCAGTATAGTTGGTAGAATTTAATAATTGTTAATGGTTATTTTTCGAACCTTTGATCCGGGTTATTGGTTAATGGCTATGTCCTTTCGGTCTCCCTTAATTGGGGGTTACCGGGAGGCGGGGTCGTTACAATTGGTATCAGAGCCATAACCCCTCCAGTAGGTGGGGCCCACATGGGCATGACATGCCAGTCTTGAGTCGTATGGTCCAGGCATGTAGAAAAGGGTTGTCCATGGTTGACGTAGCCACCCTTGCGCTGGTATTCCGTGATCGGGAGCAGGGTGTCCATGGGCCATTGTGGGTCTGCACTGAAATTGGGAAGAGATTATGAGGCCTTATAGTTGAGCCTTGACGAGGACGTCAAGAGTCTAAGTGGGGGAGATTGTAACATCCCAGGATTTGAGGCCTCAGATAAGTTGATCTTAAAAGGAATGATTGGACTACCCATATCACCAAGGTGCACCTCCTTTTCCGGGAGCCCATCACTAAGAACTCCATAGTTAAGCGTGCTCAGCTTGGAGTAGTACTGGGATGGGTGACCTGTCGGGAAGTTGATCTTGGCATGCGCATGAGTGAGGACAAAGCGCGTAGTTAAGGCTAGTGGTGGTCTGTGGGGACAGTCGTCATTCCTGAAACTCTATTAGAGCCTTGGGCAGTGGGCCCGGGCATTACAAATGGTATCAGAGCTTATTAATCTTGCTTGTTAATACCCCTAGTGATTTTCTCAACCTCTAATCTTGCTTGTTAATTATAATTGAATTCTTGAATAAGAACTTGCATCAATCAATTAAGAAAAATCCTAATTTGGTCTTAATGTCACCTTGCTTGTCCTAATTGCTTGATTTTCTTGAATTATTGGAAGTATCAGAAATAATTGACATGGATACCATCGCATCGAGAAAATCACTAGGGGTGAAATCTCTAGAGTTTACCTAAACAAATAAAATAATTGCCAACTGGAAGTAGACAGATCTTATCATAGCATAGTTTAGTATTGAACCCAAAGGATAAGAATTATTATGATCAAGGTGTTCGAACAAGAACTAGTTTCCACACAAGATTCATGGTTGTTGATTTACTAAGTGAAAATAGTAAAATGGGTTGAACTAAATGTTTGATGAATCAATGGATGGGAACACTGGGGTGGAATGGGTTTTTCCACCACTACCTAACATTCACTCTCTCACTGCATCATATTAATCATGAATGTGTATATGTTGAGGTTGGGAAAATCCTCCTTACTGCATTAAATTAAAAGCTCAGATAGATATCATTCTTAGCTTTTTGTCCCATTACCTAGTGGTCATACATCTATCACCTTGGGAAACACCTATCTAAAAGTCTCATCAAGGGTTTAACTTGAATCTAATGGATATCCTAGATCTCGGGTTTGAAGTTATCCACATCCAAGATCATGACAAACATGTAAAGTTGTTGATCAGACAAGCATACACACATAAAATGATTGATTCTAAACATGCAACGGTCCATACAAAATTAGATGTAGATACAAGAGAAAAATCAGGTAGTAGAGCTACTCCCCATAGCCTAGTGAGAGGACTACTCACTCACGACGGAAACAATAGAAACAATAGAATAAGAAAGGAAGAAAGCCATGATCACTGAAGAAGATAAAAGTTGATATGTGGTGTGTGGAAGTTTGTCTTCAAGGTCTGGATTGGTGGAAGTTGACACAACAATAGATCTACCCCTGGATGTTTGTCATAGGTGGTCTTCAGTCGTTGTTCTTCCTTCTTCATGGTTGGATCTAGCTGATGTTGGGAGAGAGCAATAGTTGACGATGATGGAAGTCATCAACCGATGGATGAAGGCTTCATCCTATGGAGCCTCCTTTGAGGTCAGAAGATACAAGCCTTGGAAGAGATGGAGGACCTTCTATTGGAGTTTGCAAACCAATGGAAAAGGTCAATGGTTGCTGAAGGTCGAAGGTGAGGAGAAAAAAAGATGCCTTGCAGCATAAAATGAGAGATCCCCTTTCTGTAGGTCTCCCCCTTCTATTTATAGGCATAGGGTAGTGTTTGGAACCCTCCCTGCTGCCATGGAGTGAAGTTTTGATGTCAACATGAAGGTGAAGAGGAAGCAACGATGTGGGTAAGATGATGGTTTGTCAATATGTAGTAAATCTATCAGTTGACAAGGAGTCTCCCACCATTGAATGTAGCCATAGGTAGGCGAATGGTCACAGAACGACCATTGAAAGGTGATGCAAATCTACCTTTGGAAGGCATGTAGAACAACCATCAGTTTTTAGGAGTAGAAATTCCATTAGAAGGCAGATGTAGTACAGCCATCAAAAGGTGTGTAGGGTTTCCTTCAGATGGTGATGTAGGCATTCCATTGGTTGTCATGCATAAAACTAACTTCGAAAGATAGTGTAGATGCACCATTGAAAGGAAAGTTCAGGTCAGCCATCAAAAGGTGAAGCTGGGTTGACAACCAAAGGAATGGCAAAGTGGTGCAAACATATGGCTAGGTAGAAGTAAGCCACCCCTGAGGGGGATCAAAGGTCTATGTGGATGGAGAATCAACCGAAGGATCTATTAACTGATGGCATGTCAATTCAATGAAATATGATGGTCCAACATATGTACTAAAAACTAATGGACATTCAACAACCAATGTATGATTGTATCATCGAAAATATGGTCCATTTTATCTAATATTTTAGGTCCTACTAGTCAGTTAACATGACCAATGCCTCCTACACCCCTCTCATGTAATGAAGTTCTAACCTGCCACTAAACTTAGGAAATTCAAAACCTTATAAATTATCATAAAATTTAGAAAACCTCAATGCAAGCTAGTTCTAATCTGAAATGATGAAAATGAGTGCAAAATTATTCTTAAAATGTAGCTAAATCTAGGATCAATATGTATTCATCAATAATTTCATTTTTAAAAAAATATATCAAAGTTCATGCTTTTCTCCTTATATGGCCTTTGTTTTATGTAGTTTGAATGCTTTTTAACCTTGGGTGAGTTGTATTTCATCCTTGGTATTTTAACCTAAACCTAGCCTTACACTAGTGGTTGATGGTGGGGAGCCTTGAGGGATGATCCCTATATCTCAATTGATCTAATGCTAAGGAGACTTGATGTGTTCCCTTGAACCTAGACTTTAGTGGGTTGGAAATAGAGGAGGTTGATGGGTCACTGAGTGGAGAACTCGATGGGTCTTAGAGTTGTGATCTTGATGGGTGAAGTTGAGTAGACCTCTATGGGTCATGGACGTGCACCACACCAAGTGAGGTTGGTGTAAACTAAGATGGGAGAGGTTGAAGTGAACCTTTATGCTCTTTGACTGGAGCTTCAACAGTGAGGTTGGAGTGGACCTCAATGGTTTGGTGGGTGTAGCTCGATGGTTTGAAGTTGAAGTACTTTGATGGGTTGAAGTCAAACTATCTTGATAGGTGAAGTGGAAGAGGAGCCTCGATGGGTTAGTGAAGTGGAGCTCCAATGGGTAAAGTTGAGGGACCTTGATGGGTGGAGGTTGATCATTGGACCTCGAGTGGAAGTTGACGAGTGAGCATGGGGATCGATGGGTTCAATTATAAGTGTTGCTTTAGACTTTTGACCAAATGTACTTATAAATACTTCAACTCTATCAATCATATGACCCATTTGACACTCAAGAGCTGCTAAAAAACATGGACATGAGCCAAGATGGTTGATAGTATCTTATAAGACCTCAATGGACATTGTTTGAAGTAAGAAACCCTTATCTAAATCATAGATCATGCAACATATCTCAGTCGTTTCTTTCTTCTTCTCTTTTATTCAATTTTTCCCTTCCATTTTCGTCAAAATTGTCGAGCTTCATGGTTATCCATGGTAGATCTTTCTCCAACTAGCAAAAAAGGCCACCTTTTCTCTCTTTTTGACCTATGCATAGATCTTTCTTGAAGGAGCTCTTGTGCGATGTTTGGAGTTTATTTGAAGCATTGGATGTGGTTTTCTTTCTTAGACATCAGTTTATCCTCCAAGAGGCCAATGATGTATTAGCCTTATTTTTCTACATACAAACCCTACTTCTGCTAAAAACATGCTTTATATGCTTAAAAATGGATTATTTTATGCTTATTCTTATTTTCTGTATAATTTTCTCATACTTTAGAATGACATATGAAAATTTGAATGTTGTTTATTACTTACAAGATAAGAGAAACACATACTTGAAAGAATAATTTGAACCTTTATGGAGTTATAGCCTTGTTATGGCTGAAAATAATGAAATATACCATGTTTGGGCAATATGATGATTGATGTAAGGCTTGTATCACATCTAGGGTTTCTTATACCTACTCTGAGGTTGTAATACATATTTGTATTATCTATTTACACATGTTTTATCTTAATATAATATTACTTGATCTTATTAATAAAAGCAAAACCCTAATCATGTAATTCGCTATCAGTATAGGAACTGTCCATTTGATCAGAAGTCTGGATGTTAAACATGAATCCTTAAAGACATGTTGGATTTTGAGAAGGTACTTAGAGTCATATATTTTTGAATGTATGTGGATGGCCAATTCTCATTTTCTTCTACATCCTAATATGCTTTAAATGTGTATGAGTGTGTTTGAGTTTGTATCCTCACTGATATAAGATATGTGATATATGATATGAGGGTTATTAAACCATAATGTGATGAGGTGTCGTGGCCTTAGTACCTAGTATGGACCAAATATTTTAGATTGTCTTTTGAGTCCCTACTTATAAGATTATGACCACTAAGCCCGTATTTGTTTATACATGCATAGACCAAGGCATGGTAGGGTCTTATGAGGATCGATAATAACGAGGCCTTACACAAAGATATAAGGGATTTCAAAGTACTAGCTAGTGGCTTGAGTGGTACACCTCAAACTACCTATGACATAATAATGAAACAAATAATCAAGACATTTACACGTCATTTTTGGACATTTATTCAACGATCAAGATTATATCAGCTCTTTTGGCTAAATGGAATTTATTCTACATGTTCCAATTTTTTGTATTGTTTACTTATTTCATCCACCCATTTCCACAGTTCGAGTATTTTTATACAAAAGGTACTTTTATCTAGAATTAAGTAGAATTTTTCCTTCAATTTAGCTTTTTGTAAGCCTTTACCAGAAATTACCCAATTGGACTGTTATGAATAAAGTATTCATTTTTAAATCCTACATATTTTCAGTTGAAAATTTGGCAAGAAAATGCATTTGCTTTTTAATTATAAGAAAATTTTATCTTCAAGTTATACCCTTTTTCTCAAGATTTATCCTTTTTCGTTCCTTTTCATGGAGTTTTAATAAACATATGATTTAGTTCCACAATCTCAAGTGATTTTTTTCAAAGTATCTTCAGAGGATTCGTACAAAAAGTAGAAAAATAGATGAAACAATTCATTTTCTCTACTTGGGGACACCCGATCAGAATCCAACAATCCTATGCGCAAGAACCACATGATCCACCACATGTCCTTCATATAAGGAAGTGATTCTGTACCTATTCTAGAAACTTCCACTTGAGTCTCCAAACCCCAATTTTGTCCTACAAATACCCAATTTATCATTTCATAACTTTGTAATCTCCTAAAAATCCAAAGATCCAACTATATTCTGCTTTATTTTCTATTATTTGATTTACTAGATGATCATTCCTATAGAACAACCTTTTCCATACTCCTTCAGTATAGTTTCATAATTATGTCTTATTTGATTTGTCTATCTGATTATGACAAGTAGAAACATTATATATGCATATTTGTTCATAACTACTTTTAAACTGCTCATTTATATTCACTGAAAGATCTATGTTTTACCTTATGTGATCTAATCCAACATTCTTTATGCATTTATTACTCAAAATGAAATGAATGTTTCTCATCTGGAAGAACTTTTTCATATCTTCTCTTTTCTTTTTCCTCACTTGGTCCTAATTGGACAAGAGGGGTCTCTGTTATGAGAGATAATGAGGTAATTATGATCCAACACCTCAAAAAATATGATCTTTGAGATGATTATGGGAGATCCATGAATCTCTCCAGCCCTAAACATTCAACACACTAAAAATGACTTTTTTTTATCAATTTTCCAATTTATTTTCTCTGGTTACACTTGAATCTGTCATTTTTTTAGAATACAAAACTTTGGTTCAATGTTGATTTTAGGCAAATGTGGAGTGCTAACACTTCCCCACTCATAACAATATCGAATGACTTAGTCTTTATCCACTCTTTCCTATTTTCTTTATTTTTCCCTTGGGTAGAGTCAAAATTGGGTTTTCTCGCATTTTCCCTCTGAGTGAAATGTATATTCCCATCTTTTCTTATTTTACAAATAAAACTAGATGTTCACTCCAAGCTTTATTATTTTATGCTCTTATTATTTTTTATACAACAGTCAAATTAGCTTCTTCAAAGATTTTTTTAGGTGGGTGAAACAGTTTAGCAACTCCATTGGAGACCAAAAGACAACCAGAGTTGATTTTCTTTTAGAATTTTTGTTTTATTGAGGATTTAGTTGGTTTAGGTCTTCGTCAATTTTTTGACTATTTTATTCTTTTAATTGGCAAAGAGCAGGGCAAGGGTGGAAAACCCAGGTATTCTGGCATCCTCTACTGGTTGTGGAATTTGGCATTCTATTAGTAACAATGATTCTGGGAAGGGTTCCCTATTTGCATATTTCTTCTAACTATCCCATGGTAGTTAGGGTTTATGATAGTTACCTTCTTTCTTTTTTTATTCTTAGTTTGGGTTTCATTTGCTTTCCTTTTAGGTTTTCTTATCCACTTCCTTTTTTAGGTTTTGTTATCTACTCACCTTGTCATTATTTCTTATCTTCTTCCTATTTTAGGGTTTCTAATCCGCATCCTTTTTAGGGCTTATCATTTGCTTCCCTTGTTTTGTTTCTTATTTTATTTTTTAATAAAAAACCAAAAGATAGAAAAGTATGAGAGAGGTCTTTCATTGTGCAAGATGATTTCTTCTCCCATGAATGCATGATTAACTATTTGAATGTGTGGTATGGTTTTGGGAAAGGGATTGCATGCATGCATGGGGAATTTTTGCCTATTCTTTACTTCCTGTATCCTATTAGTCATGGTCTTTCTTCAAATTAAGTAAAATGCATACATTGTCACTTTATACACCTACAAACTCACACATCTATATAACAGATTCCAACACTCATGTTGGATTCTTGGATGAGTTGTGAGGCTATTAGTAAAGGTACAAACACATCATCATGTTGTATGTCTAAAGGCTTTGAGGACACCCTCTCTCCTAACACTAATGACTGATCACCAACCACCATAGTCATGAGGTGTATTGGTATTAGTACCCAAATCTAATGAAATCATGTTACCACCATGAGGAGTGCCATCGTACCATAGAGGAGCTAAGGACCAACCCTCCTATATAGGTTATAATTGATTGAGGACATAGATCACATCTTGATCATGGGCTAAATGAGGAGGTTCAATGTTTTAACCGATGTATCTCAATTGTGTGTCTTGTTTTGTAGGTGCCTAAGGGTGGTGCTTTTTTTTCTATTCCTAGGATTATTGATCTCCTTGGGAAGTTGACCATGATCTATTTATGAGTTAGGACAAAGCACACAACCAAGTCTAGTGGTTGCCTATGGGGAAATCCATCATCCCAGAAACTCTACTGGAGCCTTATGTAGTGGGGTCAGGTGCTACAAATGATACCAGAGCCAAATCATATCTAGTAGTGGGCCCTACATGCATATGTGGTATGCCATTCTTGACTCATGAGGTTCATGCATGTTGTAAAGGGTTATTTGTGGTAATGGAGTCACCCTTTCACTAGTAGTCATGATTGGGAGTTGGGTGTACATGGGCTATCATGGGTCTTCATTGAAATGGGGAAAGATTATGAGGCCATATAGTTGAGCCTTTATGAGGACATCAAGAGTCTAAGTGGGTGAGATTCTAACATCCTAGATTTAATCCTCAAATAAAATGATCTTAAAGGAATGATTTGACTATCCATAATACGAAGATGCACTTCCTTTTTAGGGATCTCATCACTAAGAACTATTTGGTTAAGCATGATTGGCCTAGAGCAGTACTAGGATACTTGACCTATTGGGAATTTGATCCCGAGTTGTATGTGAGTGAGGACAAAGTGCACAATCGAGGCTAGTGGTGGTATTGGGGCTATTTATGATTCATTAAACTCTACTAGAACCTTGAGCAGTGGCCCTAACCATAAAACCAACTTGCATGCATTTTGAGACTATAGAGAAGTCGAGCATGTTCACTCTCAAATCCAAAATTTGGTGCATGTACAAATGAAGAAAAACTAGATGAAACAATAATGCATATCCTCCAAGATGAATAATCACACCCTATGGGAATAATGGCAAGTATTATTTGCAATCATTAATTTTTTTTTGGAAAATTGGGTAAGTATATTCCAAAAACCCCCAGGAAGGGGAAAAAGTTACAAGACACACCCACACATGCGACTACACACTCCTAAGAATTGATTACAGCAAATCCCAATTCCTAGCAATAATAGGAGAAATATCAAGACATTATTTAAAAGTAAAATACATTCTCCTGATCTCTACAGCTAGATGGTTGAAGATGACAAAAAAATCAATAGCACCACCATTATTCAGCCGTTTATTACGTTCCTCACAAATGAAGTGGACAGTACCAGTAATGGCCCAAAGTTCATTGTTCTGGACTGTTTCGACCTCTTACCAAGGTCAGTAAGGCAGCTATATAGAGAATAAGAGGACCTAATGTTGAGTTTACGTTGAGCTTGACCGCAAACATATTTCCAGTACTTGCAACCCTCAAAAAAATGGGCTATCGAGTCATTATGTTGCCCACACAGTAAGCATGCTGGGACAGGAGCCCCCGACCAGGAGCTAATCTTTTCCAATGTAGGAAGGACATTGGTGAGTGCTCTAAAGGTAGTGAGACTCCACCTAGGATAGTGCTTAGAGAACCAAAGACTTTCATAAGCCTTTACAGATGGATGTTTTCGCCTGGCGTTTTCCCAATGATCCTTGTCTGCCCACATTGAGAAGGAAGGCCATAGAGCTACCATACGCCTATGGCAAGTAGAGCCACTCCTGGAAAAAGTAACTAAGGAATCACTATACCTACAAGAAAGCCATGATCTCCATATGCATTGAACTTGAGTGAACCTCTTAATATGATGTAAAGTATGGTAATCTGCAAGTTCATCAAGTCTCTTTAGACCAAGACCGCCTTCACAAAGCGGATAGGCTAGCCATGACCAACAAGAGGGGTGCACCGAAGTGCCCCATAAGAAATCAGAAAGCAACAACTCCATCCTATGTAGAACAGCTGGAGGAATGTCACCCATATGTAACTAGTAGCTAATCAAACCCATTGCACAATGCTTAATAAGAACAAGATGACTAGCCATTGAGATTTTAGACCTCGTCCATCTCTGTATCATGTCTCTTAGCTTATCCAAGCATTCATGAAAGTGGCACCTCCTGAGATTTCCACCAGCCATAGGAAACCCGAGATATTTCGTGGGCCATGTGCCTTGATGAATACCCAAGAAATTGATCAAGGCATCCTTGTTGTGGCAAGAAGAAGAGAAAAATATATGGGTTTTATTAGGATTGCACTTCATACTAGAGACAGAACCAAACTCAAGCAAAATATGTTTGAGATTTGTAAGACTACGCTAGCGCCCCTCAGAGAAAATAAGAACATCATCCACAAAAAGATGGTGGCTAAGAGCCTTGGTCCTATTGATAGGGTAGCTTCTAATGAGTTTGCTATCATACGGTGCCTCAAGACATCTGTTGAAACCTTCCATAGCAAGGGCGAATAACAAGGGTGATAAGGAATCGCCTTGCCTAAGACCATTGGAACTTTTGAAGAAGCCAACCGAAGAGCCATTCAATAAGAGAGAAAAGGATGGAGTCTCCACACATTGCTTTAGGATGGAGATAAACTTCTCATTGAACCCAAGGCCAATAAGACAATCCCATAAGTAGGACCAACGAACGGAATCAAAGGCCTTGGTGATATCCAACTTGATGCAAGTGGCAGGGGGGCTGGATTTCCAGTTGAATTTAAGAGTAAACTCAGCCGCAAGAAGAGAACAATCCTCAATACTCCTACCTTTAACAAAATAACCTTGGTAAGGAGAGATAATATTTGGCAAAAGAGTGGCTAACCTCCTTGAGATGACTTTGGCAATAATTTTATAGAGCATGAGTAGCAAGAAATAGGCCTAAAATCAGTTGGAGACGAAACAATGTCCTTCTTAGGAATAAGAGCAAGGAAAACATGATTGACGTGTATAACCATGCTTACACCTTCAAAAATCCACTGGACATCCTTAAGAAGATAATCACAAATGACGTTCCAATTTTCCCTATAGAAATAACCATTGAAGCCATCTGGGCCCAGGCTTTTGTGAGGCCCTATGCTCCACACAACATCACGAACCTCATTCAAACTCGATGTGGAACACAACATGACATTATCATTCACAGAGACTAGAGGGGTCCACTGGAATACAAGAGCTAGATGCAACATGAGGTTGATTATATAGCTGCTCAATGCAATCATTATTTGAAAATGATGGTATAGTCACTGTATATTATTGTTCTAAAACACAGTAGATTACTCAAAACACATCTATTATTACTATGAGTGATGGTCAAAGGGTACAACCAAGACTTGGTACTATAAGACTAAATGGCGATGCTTATATTATAATAATAAAGAACAAAGTGACCACAAGTATGTCTCAACTAACCACAATAGATAATGGATCCCATGATGATTCAAGTGATGTCCTAGTATGGCTATTGTAGAGGATGAGTTACAAGAAGATTTGGTGGGTTTACAGGAGAGCCTGATTCACAATAAACCCACTACTATGACTATGGATAGCCATGCCACATACAAGATTCATGTAGGAAAGATGGAAGATAGCCATGCCACATACCAAAATCTTATAGGAAATATGGAAGTACATCCATAAATTGAACCCCTATGCATATAGATTCAAAGAGATAGAATTACATAAGTCATTTTGTTTTCTATTAGAGAAATTATAAAAATGCTTTTGATACCATAGCTCAATGGGTAGCCAAGAAATCGGTGGATTGTGTAGGTGGGTCCAATGCTCAGATTTCATCTCTAATTTAGTTAGGGTGAACAAAACATTGGACTACATTAGAGTAATAAATCATAGTTATCTTGGTACAGAAGTACAAGATGAATAAACATCACTCTTCGAGTTTTCCAAACAAAAAAACTAGATTTGAATGGCTCACCATCATTTTCATAATCCATAATTTCCATTCATAGGTTTGGAGAAGTACATCATTGAGAGTCATGAAGTACTTTTGGTGGTACGAAGTTAGTTGTGGAAAATTATTAGTGATCGCACACATGGGTAAGAATAAAAATCGATAAGGAATTAAATAAAAAGTTTAGTTGGAGGGGACACTCCCATAGTACAAGCCCCATAGTTCCAATTGCATTAAGGTAAAATGAACTAGGCATCACCATGAATCATTGGTTAGTTGGAACATGTCTCGAGATCATCTGGGACATGTTGGAGCCTGGATCAAAACATTAGCATCTTCTAGGAAACTCTCTTTAAGATTTATGGGGGTAGTTTAGGAACACATATTTATCCTAGTTTTGGTTGAAGTTTTAGTTTAGTTTTATGATCGTGTCCACCATTTTATTTTAGAACTAGCTCACATTTAGGTTTTATTAGTTTTATGTTGATTTTTGGAATTTTTATCCAAATCCCTAGTTTTCATGGAAGGTTTGAGATTCATTATATACAAACCATCATAGGACATGGTGGTCTCCACTAACAAATTAGTAGGAACAAGAAATTTTTGAATAATCAACTAAGATTTTCACTTATTAGTCCCTTCATCAATTGACATCTTTATCAATCAACTACTTCAGTGGAACATGCCTCATCCACTCGACAATAGCCCTCGCATAATTTGTTGATGGAAACCCAGCTCTTGTAGACCAACAATAGCTTTGAGAAACACCTCTGATGGTTGGGAAGAATTCACAAACTGAAAAAAGTCCTGCATGACACAATTGATGTTCAAGCCCCCAATGGGTATACTGAGGGTCAAGAAAGGATGGAAAAAATACCCAATCCCACCCTACCCTACCCGACCTAAAAATTTGTGTTTAATCTAGGTATGTCTAGTTTCCAGGTCGGTGGGGTCAAGTCCATTTTAGTATGGGTCAGGTTGGGTCGGGTCTTATCTAGTTTGGGTCTGGTCGTACTGGCCAAATTCTAGGTTTGTAATAGTTTTATTTTTCATATTTATAATAGAGCTCTTGTTATGATTTTCTGATCTAATCCGGTCTGATAAGTTTTGCATTGGGTCTGGTGGGTCTGGGCCCACTGGGGTCTCTTCAGGTCTGGGTCCTTTTTGGATCTAGTCTGTCTGGATTTGGGTCTATTTCAGGCTGGGTCCAGCAAAAACCAGCCCATTGCTAGGCCTAGGGTCAAGAGACCCTTCCTTTACCTACCATTGTTGTCTCTTCACCTCCTTGGCATCCAAAGGCTTAACTGCAAGGAAGCTGAGGAGGGTACCAAACCCTAGCCCTCGACTATAACGACAAGGCCACTCCCACCATGCCAAGGATCCAGATTGATGTTGTTAGGCTTCCAATTTCATTCCTCAACATTCACCTATATTTTCCATCAGGGAGTCCTATCGGTGGATGAATGTCAATCAAAAAAGCCTCTGCCTTCACTTCCACCAAGGATCCAAGGTTCATACCTCGAGGGAGGTTTACATGTGGAACCTATATTCATTGTTTGATGACCTCCACCATTATTTGTGTGCTACTCTTTACTCACAGTGAACAGATGCCCATGAGTCCTCCTCTGACAAATGTTAGAGGAGTAATTTTGTTACTACACCGAATTCCATTAACCTCGATCTCAAGGATGAGAATCTGAACATGAAGACTACCCCTTAATTATCTACTATAACAATGGATTCTTAACTTCCTTCCACTGTTAATCTTATTACCACTATGATGAGTGAGTAGTCCTCTCACTAGACTATAGGGCCGTCCCCCTACTTGATTTCATTCTCTTAATGTATCTAGTATTTTATGGACCATTGTATGTTTAGATCAACAACTTATGCTTGTACTCATGCTTGATCATCAATTTTACATTTTTATTAGATCTTTCACATAGAGAAATTTTGAACCCAGTATCTAGGATGTCAATTGATAGTAGTTCAA
Organism: Alisma plantago-aquatica; assembly: GCA_963693085.1. Classification (NCBI taxonomy): domain Eukaryota; kingdom Viridiplantae; phylum Streptophyta; class Magnoliopsida; order Alismatales; family Alismataceae; genus Alisma; species Alisma plantago-aquatica. The sequence goes on from OY856412.1 coordinate 748,182,876, forward strand.
CCCTTGATGAGAATTTTGGATAGGTGGTTTTTGAGGCGATAGATGTATGATCTCTAGGTAATATGAAGGCAAGCTTGAAATGATGTTTGTCTGGGTCTTAATCCTAACACTAAAAGGAGGGGTTACTTGACCTCAACATGTGTATGTTCATATTTATTATGATGAAATGAGAGGGTGAATGATAAGTAATGATGGTGAAACAAATTCCACCCTAGTATCTCCATCATCTGATAAATCCATATTTTACCAATTTAACTACTGCAAGTATAATTAACCAATCCAACTTTTGTGTTTATTGTTAATTCTAGTCAGTTACTTTTCTCATAATATTCTTAAACATGTTTGCTTTGGGGTTTATCTTGAACTAACTACAATAACAACTGTCTATTTGTGGGTGGGATTATTGTACACATTCTAGGTAAAACAATATAGGGACTTTTCCCTAAGTGAATTTTCCTATGAAACGACAATACATCAAATTTTGGTATCATTGTTAGGGATAACATATTTTCCTAGTCAACTTAACTAACTAGGATTAGATAGTATTTTCCTTATACAATTGATAATATTGAATATCATCTTGAATCCAACTCATCTTCAACCATCTAACTTCAGTGTATGTACTTCCTAGGTTACATTTGTTGTGCATGCAGTGCTCATTCAAATCCGACTCCATCACAAACTTCAACCCTAGGATTGAATGAGCCTATGATGGGATCATTTATTATTTCAAGGAACAAATGGCAGAAGAGGAGATCAACCACATAGTTGAAGTATCACTATTATCATAGAGAGATACACTCATGGAAGAAGCCAAAGTTGTTGGTGTGCAAGAAGAATTATGACCAGCTAGAGAAGAACATAAATAGAGAGAGATATAAGAGTTCTCTATATCTAAAGCACGAAACTAGAAAGAAAAAAATCAAAGAGAGATGATGATGCAAAACACTATTTTTGTAGGAAGAGCCAGTGAGAACACCCATGACCATTAACAAAGGTTCATAGATCTGTGTGGACTGAGTAAGCAAGCTAACATGTCTAGGTGAGAAATAAATCTATGAATATTCCATTACACCCTCAATGACAATGATAAAGTGTGCTAGAACTCTCTAGATGGTCTCAACATCACCACTCAGGAGGAAATATAGGAAAAAGTTCTTAAAAAGGTTTTTTCACCCTCACATTCCAAATGTAAGGGCAAATCATCTAGTTTGAAAAGCACCCAACTAAAACTTTGTTTGAAGCCTGGGAATGATTCAAGGAGTTACTACCCAAATGCCATCACCAGGCATTCCCCCTTTACTACTTATCAAGCAATTATATAGGAGATTGAATGATGACATTAAAATGTTCCTTGATGTTGCTTACAACAAAGACTTTATGCAGAAAAACTTTGTTGATGATGGGAGGTTGTGGGCAGGGGAAAGGAAAGCCAAGATAATTGGGGTTTGTTATAAAATAAGGGAATTCCCAAGGTTGTTGTGGATGAGGAAAAGTATGATTTGACTGCGATCATTGAATCATTAAAGTCTCTTACTCTAAAATAAGACAACCTTGAGTCTTCCCATAGAGGTATGGGCAAAGAGGGTCGTCTCCTTATCAATAAAAGGAATCCTAAGAAGTCTATAGGTTTATAGTTTGAATCACACAAGTCTAGAGTGAAACCACCTCTACCAAGCCACATTGATCATGGATCAACCCCAATTCCATAGCAGCATAGTCATTGAATAAGTAAATATTATCAAGTCTATTCCAAGATAGGGCTACTAGAACCCCAATATATTAAGCACCACATGGTTTTCCAATCTAGATGGAGTAGCAAATGTGCATCAGCTTGGACCACGACCCAACCAAAACCAAGATCGAGGTCCTCTAGTATTCCAACAATATCAAAACTAGAACCAAAATAACTTCAAAAATACAAAATACTACAACAAATTCAATTAAAGAAACAATAATGTTCTAGGTTAGCAACCCTACAATAATCAAGAACAACTTCTCCAAGGTCATGGAAACTAGCAAAACATGCCTGCCTCCAATGATCAGAGACACCTGGATGTTGTTGGGAAGATACTAGCAAGACAATGAGCATATGATAAATCTATGGAGGCTCCACTCATGCAAGTTATTGTAGACAATTTCCCTCCAATGGGGTCATTCATCGGTGAGTCTAAGAAAAACCCCAAGCATGAGGAGGATCACCTGAAGGTTATAACCACACATTATGGGTTTCTACTACTAGAACCACCAGCCCCAAACAGAAACAATATACTTATTCTTGAAGATGACAATGATGATGAATTCACACATGTGTCCACACCTATAGAACCAATGATTAAAATGCCAAGGAAAAGTCATACATCTTCTCCAGAGATGAGCAACATACCCAATATCAAGAAGTATATAGAAACAATATCAACAACTCCTATCCCAGTGGTTCATATATACAAATCATGTGTCATTTATTATAGACTCAAGATTCATGAAGTTCATGGAAGCAATGAAGAAGCTACATGTTGGTAGTTCTTTCCTTATTGTTGTGGCCAAAATCCCCTATTGAACAAAATTCTTCAAATCTCTACTCACTTGCAAGTGCCTAACAAAGGAATTCAAGACTATAAAACTAGCACAAATAACATCAAACATCATCTAGAGAAAGATGCCCAAAAACCTAAAAAACTCAGGATGTTTCAGCTTCTGTTGGTTTGTTGATGTCTCCACATGAAGAAAGAGTCTATCTAACAAGAATTTCTAGCATGCCCTAAAATTTGTGCAGAAAGCTAGACTTTTCCACTAAAATGCTTCTAACCGGCATCGTGATTCAACTTGTTAACTCTTCTATGAACACTCCTATGGGGATCATAAAAGGCATCCCTTTGAAAGTGGGTACTAAATCTTATTGCCCGTGTGTGTTTTTCATCATGTAAATCAAGTAGGATCTTCAATATCCTCTCATCTTTGGGTGCCTATTCCTAGCAACATCTAGGGCCTGGATCAACGTTGAAGCTGGAATATTGACATTAAGGCTTGGGAAGACAAAATTGGATTCAAGGTTTTTGAGAGTCTCAAGGTTCCCTCTTTCCAGCAATAATTCTCCCTCTGAACTACATTGACAAGATGGAACAACTGTGTTAAGAGACACCTACTTTTGAAGACCCTCTTGAGACAATGTTGATTGACCTTAATGCCCATGAGTTGAATGATGAATAGGTGGAGCAGATTCTTTTTCACCTAGAAAATGTTGAAGAAGACTTCAAGTCTGAGGTTGAAGGGCTTAAATTTAGCACATCAGAGATAAAGAGACAAGGATCCCACCATATGAGAGATGAATTATCTATCAAAGGGGATAAAATATATCATCCATAATGAGAAAAAAGTCTTCCATGTAACATCAATGCAAATCTCACTATTGAGCAGGAAGACATGTTGTTGATAGATTGAGGAAGAGGAAGAAGGCACTAAGGTACAAAATGACTGACCTAATTGGAGTAATACAAGCCCTTTGCATGCACTTAATCGATAGATTTAAGAACTAACAGCCCCCCCCATCTTGCCTCAACAGAAGATGAACCAAACTCTAAAGGAGGTTGTGTGCAAGGAGGGAATAAAGCTACAATTTTTTGGGAGCATCTATCCCAACTCTAATTCACCATGCATGAGTCATGTGCAATTAGTAACAAAGAAAGGGGGCGCTACATTAGTTTTGAGTGAGAATGAGATTATCCCCACCCACACTATATCTAGGTGTTGCATATGCATTGACCATCATAATCTTAAAAATACAACTTGAAAAGACCACTTCCCACTTCCATTTGTTGCTTATCCCCATCCACACTATATCAAGGTGGTGCATATGCATTGACCATCATAATCTCAAAAATACAACTCGAAAGGACCACTTCCCACTTCCATTTCTTGATCAAGTCCTCTAGATACTTGCACACTATGAATTATTTTATTACTTGGATGGATACTTTGGCTTCTACCAGATACCCACCACCCCTATCAATTAAGAAAATACTACCTTCACGTGTCCCTTTGGCATGTATGCCTTTTGACAGATTCCCTTCAGATTATGCAATACACCTTCCACCTTCTAGTGTTGCATGTGCACTATATTTACCAACTTGGCTAAGATGATAATGGAAATATTTTTAGATGACTTATCAACCTACGGAGATCCTTTTGATGCATGCCTAATCCATCTTTCCTTGGCTCTAGAACATTGTGAAGAAGCACATTTAGTGCTTAATTGGGAAAAAATCTAATTAATGGTGAAGGGAAGTTTTATTATAGGACATCTTTTTAGCACCAGATGCATTGAGGTTGGCAAGGAGAAGATACAAGTGATAGCTAAATTATCACCTCCAACCATTATCAAAAATGTTCTAGCATTTCTAAGACATGTTTTCTTTGTAAGAGATTCATTGGAGACTCTATCAAGATCTTCAATCCTCTTAAATATCTTCTTCAGACGGATGTGGACTTCATCTCTGAATCTGACTGCATGAAGAGCTTCACCACCCTGAAGGAAGACCTCATCTCCACCCACATTCTCCACATCCCTAAATTGGCATCTCAAACATTTCCCTCTTCTTATGGATTCTCAAACATTTTAGTTGTTGTATGTTATGTTTACAAATGGGTAAAAGTTATACCAAAATTTCTAGGGACTCCAAGCCAGTCATAAAGATATTCAAAGACATCATCTTTTAACACTTCAGAATCCCCACACTACCATTTTTGATGGACGATCATACTTTCTTGAGCATATCTTTGAATCACTCCTTTATAAGTATGGTGTTTCTCATTGTGTGGCTACTCCCATTGTAACGCCTGGGCCCATTGCCCAAGGCTCTAGTAGAGTTTCAGGAATGATGACTGTCCCCACAGACCACCACTAGCCTTAACTGTGCACTTTGTCCTCACTCATGCGCATACCAGGATCAACTTCCCGGCAGGTCACCCATCCCATTACTACTCCAAGCTGAGCAAGCTTAACTATGGAGTTTTTTAGTGATGGGTTCCCGGAAAAGGAGTTGCACCTTGGTGATATGGGAAGTACAATCATTCATTTTAAGATCATGTTATCTCAGGCCTCAAATCCTAGGATGTTACAATCTCCCCCACTTAGACTCTTGACGTCCTCATCAAGGCTCAACTATATGGCCTCATTTTCTGACCCCATTTTTGTGTAGACCGACAATGGCTCATGGACACCCAGCTCCTGATCATGGAATGCCAATGCAAGAGTGGCTACATCAACCATGGACAACCCTTTCCTACATGCCTGGACCGCACGACTCAATACTGGCATGCCACATGCCCATGCGGGACCCACCTACTGGAGGGGTTATGGCTCTGATACCATTTGTAATGCCCGGGCCCACTGCCCAAGGCTCTAGTAGAGTTTCAGGAATGACGATTGTCCCCAAAGACCACCACTAGCCTTAATTGTGCACTTTGTCCTCACTCACGTGCATGCCAGGATCAACTTCCTGACAGGTCACCCATCCTAGTACTACTCCAAGTTAAGCACGCTTAACTATGGAGTTCTTTAGTGATGGGTTCCCGGAAAAGGAGGTGCACCTTGGTGATATGGGTAGTCCAATCATTCCTTTTAAGATCATGTTATCCCAGGCCTCAAATCCTAAGATGTTACACCCATCCTTGAACAAGTGGTCAAGTGGAATTTTCTAATCATCAAATTAAGGCTATCTAGGGAATATTTTTGGAAGGACAAGACAGGATTGGGCTGATAAGTTGAATGACTCACCGTGGGCTTCTCGAACTGCTTACAAGACTCCCTTGAGAACTACACCTTTCCATCTCATTTATGGGAGGTCTTGTCACCTACCAATTGATCTTAACACAAGGTTCAATGGTCCATAAACAACTCAACTCTGACCTTTGTGAGATAAAAGGAAATTGTTTGCTTCAACTGTAAGAACTAGAAGATCTATGACTGATACCATGCAACAATGCCCACATTTACAAGGAGTGCACAAAGATGTAGCATGATGTTCACCTCATGAGGAAAGATATGCAAGTAGGAGATCAAGCATTACGACACACTCTCGTCTCCATCATTTTTTAGGAAATCTTAGGACTTGATGGTCCAGTGTATCATCATCATGCACATCTTCATTTATGGAGCTATTATAATCTAGAGCAAGAAGACCAGTAAATTCAAATTTAATGTCCACTGTCTCAAACACTTTTTCACAATGAATGACAGTAGGCCAACCAAAACCTACCTCTCCACTCCCCCACATATGATGACTGAGCTTCATGCTTTGAGCCATCAATTTTAAACAAAGGTGCTTCATGGGAGGCAACTCAAGTATTACTTCCATTTTTAGTTGTTTTCCATTTTACTACATATTTGAATTTAGTTAGTTCATCTCATGACAAGATCATAAGTTATAACAATTTTTGTTGTATGTAAATGACTTTTATTGAAGGGAGAGAAACTAGATGACATTGGCCAACCAACAAAGTTCTTCCCCTCTATCTTGGATTTAATGTTTTCTCAAGGATAAATAGATATCTAAGTTCAGGGTGGAGGGTGAGTGGTACATATTATACTATCTACCCACACTTATCTATTTGTAACATATGTTTTGGCTTATCTTTTGTAACTTATGATCTCATCATTTAGCTTAATTTTTTTAACTTTTTTCTTTATCTAGAATAATCAAATCAATTATCTAGCTGAATTAGATTCAAATTCTTATATGCATTTGTGTGTGTTATCATCACTTAACTCCTCTTACTCAATGAAACACCTCACAATGACCAAGTTTTAGAATAAATCAATGGCTAGAAGTCACCCTTTGTGGCCTACAAATCAAAACATCATGTTTCCCTATAAAAGATAGCAAATATTTGAGAAATTGAGAGGGTTTGAACACATCATTCATCTAATTGACTAGTGAAACCAATTCATGGAATTGTCATTTTTTCCCCTTATCAGGTCTTTATTTGAGCATAGTGGAACTAGGAGAACAACCTGTGCACTAAATTGTAAATCAAGTTGAGTGTTGATCTGACCCCTTTTCCACACTTCTCCCATCTTTTTACCATCAATCCATCAAAAAGAAAATAAAATGCCATATAAGTGCCAAACTCTAAGTTTTGTGTGGCACAGACCCTCCCTACTATATCCAATTCTTCCATACACCTCTCTATGTAATAGGATTGTACCATTAAAATATATTCCAATGTTCACAAAACAAATAAAAAATGTTACAATATATATATAGGTGTACACAAATAAATGCAATCTCAAGTTGAATAGAAGAAAGTTTCACATCTTTCTTCTACACTCCCGACTCTCTATTTTCTACACAGGGGTAAAATGAATGTCTCATCTTGAAATCTTTTTCATGGAAACTAGTGTCAGACATATGCATATTTATTGTTTTGTGGAACTCTCTGAACTTTCATAAAAACTCTTAGATGTGTCTGGTATTAGGGATAGTGGTGAGGGCGTTTTTTTGGGAAGAAAAATTAGAAAATGAATACATGAATATATGTGTTCAATGATCTCAAGAAGTTGGTAGCTTGGCCATATTAGGTGGTAGGGAAAAGAGCAGGTTGTGAAGCAGAGGTAATGGCATGGCTTGAAAGTATTCATTTGGTTGTTTCAGGTTTCGTGTTACTTGAGAATGAGAGACATTTAACTTCATGGTTATTTGATGCTTGAAAAATCATCCCAACTTTAGTTGATTATATTTTAGGTTTTCATTTTATTTCCACCATTTTAGTTTAGAACTAGCTTACATTTAGGTTTTCTTATTTTTATGTTGATATATAAATTTTGATCAAAATTCATGGTTTTTATGAAAGTTTTGAGCTTCATTATATACACACCATCATGGGAGATGGTGGTCACACTAAGTGACTACCATACACAAGAAATTTTTAAATAATGAACTAATATTTTCACTAATTAGTCCCTTTAGTAGTTGACATCTTCATCAATCAACTACTTGATCGATGCAAGCCTCTCAATTCGACCATAGACCCAACTCCAGGGTGGGTTTGCATCTTCTTAGAATCTCTTTGTTTCTCTCACTCTACCGTCCCATATGTCTATCACCAATGAAACACCCCCACATACTAGTCGATGAATGTTCTACCCCGATGAGCGGTAACACATTCATCCCACTGATACTCAGCTTGGCATCTATAATTGATGGTTGACCTTTTAAAGAGCATATTGAGCCATCAATGCTAAATATTCTCTCTCCTGCCGATGAAGACTCTTAACCTTGTTGCCAATGAAAATCTTACATGTTCTACTAACAAGCAGTCTGGTATAAATCTCCAATGACTGACCCACCATCACACATTAATACTCATATTCCACTATGCTAATGGGACTCCTGCACGTTCCAATAATGGAACCCAACTCTCATCGATTTCCCAGAGCTCTGTATCATGCCTCCAATGGTTGGGCACACTTCACAAACTAATGAAAGTTCTACATGACTCAACCATTACCCCAAGCATCGACGGGATATTGAGGGTCACGAGACCCTTTGTCTACATCCCTATGTTGTCTTTTCACCTCTATGTTGGCTGAAGACTTAACTACAAGGTGGATGGGGAGGGCCTCAAACCATAGGCCCCGCCTTAAAAACATAGCCACTCCCACCATGAAAAGGATATACCATTATCAGGATGCCAATTTCAATCCTCATCATTCACCTCCATTTTCCATTAGGGAGTCTCATCAATGGATGAACATCAAATGAAAGGCCTCTGCCTTCACTTCTTCTAGGGATGCAATGTTCAGATCTCGAGTATAACATACCAAAATTTGGATATCCTGACTTTAGAAACCCTAACTCCATGAATAGGAGTTTAGTGTGCTCAGATCTTGGAATTGACCAAACAAGGTTACAATTATAATCTGACATGCGTATTTATATCCTAATGAACAAATAATGGGGATATGATGAATGTTTACATGTTCTAACCTAGTGACATTCAATGTACATAATATGAGTAAGTAATATGTTAACCCTAATTGTGGATACATATGATCATGATCATGTCATGGAGCAATAAACCCTAATGTTATGATGAGTGAGATATATGGAACCTAACCTGACATCTTACATGTTGATGAGGTGTATGTGATGTATGACGAACATTTTGATCTAAACACTAAGTTGTAATAATCCAATCAAGATATTTGTGTCCATAGTGACATTCATGATACATTAGTGACATTAAGTGTCATAATCGTATGAAAAACATTGATACATATAGATGGTACATAATTACCTAGTCTTTTCTTGATATTAAAATCAGTTCATGAATATGTAATATGTTTCACCTTGTTTGCTAATATTTTCTAATGACTAAAATATGACATAAATTATTTCTCTTACATAAATATGCATGAATGGATAATGGTCGGTTAAATGTGAATGATTAGTAATAGTAAGTATGAATGAATGATCTACAAGCACATTTATATGAGTAGTAAAGGTCATGTGATACTAATTAGACATTTAATGTAAGTGGAAATAATTAATGTGACATATATGGGTTAATGATGGAATTAACATGCTTAATGAGAAATCAAGTAAAATACTATTTAACATGACAAATAATTTGATGTAACTCCATATGGTGATAATATGGGGACAATGAAGTCTAAATTGAGAATATTGAGGATAATGGTAATAAATAATAATAGATAATATGATACTAGCATTAAACCCTAATTGTACTCAAAATCATACAAGATAATATCAAAACCCAAATCTAAGCATATAAACATATTCTTTGTGTATTAGTTAGTCTAGGTGTCAAGTTTGAACTGGATTGGATATCCTAATCCAATTTAATGAAAGAAGATAAACTTAAAATATAAATCCTAATGGTAATTGCACTATAGTTCAGTATAATTTCATTTTCAGTTTAGGTCAAACGTGCAATTTCTTGGATTTTTCACTCCTTACCTACAGTGTCTGTGTTGCACTGGTCTGTGTGTCATACTAGTTTTGGGCTCTAAGTGAGTTGTTGGATCCCTATCATATGGCTCTGGAGTCATCTCCTTCCTTGAGTCTATGAGCATCTGGACTTCACTCAGTCCAGTTCTCCTCCTTCCTCCATTCTTTTTCTCTCTCTTCTCTTCCTCTCACTCATATTTCATTGATATTATCTTCCCCATAGCTTCCCAAAGCTAGTGATGTCAGACTTGATCTGATTTCTTAGCTTATGTTCCTTAGTCAACAAGGGATCCTTCCTCTTCCCCTATTTCCCTTTTTGCATAGGTTTCTTGCCACCTCTGGTCTCGACACCTATATATAATCATCCTTCCACCACCAATTAACCACAATCATTTGGTCCTCATTGTTCGTTAACCATTAGTTTCTCCAGGTGGTCTCGACAATAAGTAGCCCAACTTCTCCTCACAGTGCCACCACGGTCAAGTTCGGCACCGCTCTTGAGGATGTTGCAACCATCATGGATCATCATCACCCTCTTAGTGAAGTTCATTCCAGTTCCTGGAAATGTTGATACACCCAATTCGAGGTATCCCTGACTTACCCCCTTTTCTTATCTTATTTTCCTTTTTTTCCTACCGACATGAAATTGTCGTGGATCATCTCTGTTGGATTGAAAATTTTGTGCCTCTATTTTTTTGTGATCCTATGAGTTAATTTGTTCTGATCTTATCGGATCAAGAGCCTTGCACGTGCCTTCCTTTCTTCCCTCACAACAACAAGTGTTAATGGGCACACCAACAATTGTAGGACCATACTTAGGGTCACTGAATCCAAAGAAGCATGACAAAGTCATTGGTGGTATTAGTATTCCGACTTTCCCTCGAGATTCAAATTTGTATCATTGCATTAGATCTTGCATCTTGGTGTTCTCACACAATGGGTAAGGATGTTCAAAGAAGATAACATCTTATGTTATTACAACGTTCTCCTAGTTTTATTATAAGATGTGTCACGCTGAACATGGATATGGTCTTTTCATGTTGTTTTCAATATCTCATCCAGCTAGCTTTGATCAATGAATAAATGACCCACATAGCCTATCACACATCAATGTTTGGTATATGATGTGGGGTTAGGTTGGTCATCGAGATTGGTTTTAATTTAAAGAAATTCAGTAAAATAATACATCTTGGAAAATTCATAATACCCTTTTATAGGCTGGAAAAATAAACCAAAATATGTTTTGGAATAAAAAATGAGATATATTATTTTGTATATTTTTTCACCTATTTTCAAAAAGGTTAAATATGTGATTTTTATGGGTTTTCCTAATTATCTTTAATTTTTCAAATTCATATATAATGATTTAGAAGTAAAAAAATTAGTGAATAAATATGTTTTGCAATTGCAAAACTATAACATATCCAATTAAGTAATTTGTATAACCTAAATCAGTAATGATAAAAAGGGTTTTTTTAGGGTTTTAATCATATGAGAATAAGCCCTAATTCATTTTAATATTTATAAGTTAGCTTTGGACCTTGGTTTGGATCTAGGTTTTGAACCTAACTTTGGATACAAGTTCTTGAGGTAAGTTGCTTCTCTTTATGAGTCATATTGGACAAAAAATCTATTTTTTCTCTCTCTCTATATATAGGCTTAATTATGGTATGTTGCTTTATTTGGCTATACCTATCTAGCCTAGTTGGGCCCTATTCAATAAAATTCATATTTTGGATTGTTGATAATGCAAATTGAATCTCTTTTATCCGATCTTGGTGATGCAAATTGCTTTATACTGCCCTAATATATATATATATATATATATATATATATATATATATATATATATATATATATATATGTATATATATATGTATATATATATATATATACTTTCGCTACCCGTTCATCTCAAAAAGTAACTAAATGGTCAGGAAAGTAATTTTCTAAACAAAAAATTAATTATACGACTAATAAAGTAAAACTAGGAAGAACACACAATAGATATATGTATGTAATTGTATATTTGTTATAGTTGTTACAAATGTAACTATTTATACATGAAAAGTAACAGTTTGCAAAGTAAAGTAACCCTCTACATGTGTAAAGTAAGAAACCCCAAAAAAAGTAACCAAAAGATGGGCGGGTAGCTACCTGTGTGGGTAGTGAATATGATCATATATATATATATATATATATATATATATATATATATATATATATATATATATATATATATACATACATACATATATACATATATATATGCACACACACATATATATACATACACATGCACATACACACACAGATATATATATATATATATATATGTATATATATATATATGGTCTTATCTTTAATACCCTCACGGGAAACCTGGAATTTTCTACTTGTTCTGTAGGAAAAGTAACTATTTGGTCAGAAAAGTAACTATGTGGACAAAAAAGTAACTATGTTGACTAAAAGGTAACTATTCGACTCAAAAATAAAATTGGGCAGAATACACAACAAAAATTGTGCAATACATATTTAATTGTATATATATATATATATATATATATATATATATATATATATATATATATATATATATATCTGTGTGTGTGTGTGTGTGCGTGTGTGTGTGTATGTGTGTGTATGTATATATATTTATATATGTATATATATATATGTATATATATATGGGATTAAGAGAGAAAGATTTCTCTCCCCCTCTCCCATAACCCGTGGTGGAGTTCGGACGCCCAGGAGGGTGATAAATCAAGAGATGCTTCTCCGTGTGGTTTCAAACCCGAGTCCCTTCATTGGGGACCAACGGAATTCACCAACTGGGCTATTCCCTTGCCGGATATATATATATATATATATATATATATATATATATATATATATATATATATATATATATATATATATATATATATATATATATATATATATTATAGGATTGTGGGAGATCTCACCTTCTCTCTAGGCATGGAATGCAAAAGTTTTCCAGACCTACTTCTAGATGGTTATAGTCAAATATTAAATCTACATGCATAATTCTAATTGTTTATTATTTGTTTTCTATTTGAGATTTTAAAGGCAAGAATTGAATTATTGTACTTTTATTTCTTCATATAATATTTTTGTCTTACTATATGAAGAACCTTTAGATAACCACTTGGATGCTCCTGCCTCCCTCTTCATTAGGAACCATGTTATTTTACTTTTGATGTACTTTTTCCATATAAATTGTCAAATCTCTATTATAAAGCTCATACCAACTTTTATTGATAATATTCCACCTTGTCTTCTCTTGTAGGTGGGGGGTGTATCCAACCCCTTAGGTGGAGAAGATCCTTCCACAGGTGACCCTAATTTTCCTGGTCAAGAGTAGCTGTTCTTTTGCAGATAGATTCAATTGGTTGGTTACCCTTCATTGATCCCATGCTATAGATTAGTATCCTATAGTTTATTTTATGTACACCCTGCATGGTGAAGGGAAATGATAGACATGAATATTCTAAAAGCTAGATCTTATCTTATGTTGTTACACTTTTGGTATTCGATACGTTACATACTTGAATTATAGTGATCATCCTTTGAGAAAGCTTGTGATAATTGATATTGGATGATTTTTTATAATTATTTTGATTAAGTTGAGTGGCTTCCCTCTTGGGTCTGACTCCTTACACTGAGAGAGATTTCTCCTACAACACCTATCTTCATTATTTGATGACCTCCACAATCATCAATGTACTTCTCTTTCCTCACCGTGATCAGATCCATCCTTGGTGAAACAAGATGATGCTCACGAGGCTTCCTCCAAGAAACAATAGAGTATTAATTTTTTTGATGCATCGACCACCATTAACTTTAATCTCAAAGATGAACATCATAATATCACATCTAGCCCTTTGTTGTCTACTATGATGATGGCCTCCTTGCTTTCTTCCACTATTAATTACCATTGTGAAGATAGTCCTCTCTCTTGGGTGTGGGGAGCAGCCCCTCTATACAATTTTATTCTCTTACTACATTTTATTATTGCATGGACCATTAAATGTTTAGATTCAATTGTTTTATGATTGTACTCTTCTTAATCATCATTTTAAAATAGTGAGAGGGTGAATGATATGTAGTGGTGGTGAAACCCTTTCCATCCAAGTGTCTCCATAATCTCATAAATCTAGACTTTAGTCCAATGGTTTAATTATTGCAACCTTATTATAAACAACATGTCCAACTTTTGTATTATATGTACTTTTTCTTGTCGGTTACTTTGATCAGAATCTTATTAGATAGGTTGTCCTTTGGGTTAAGAAACATACTTTCAAGACGATCTATCCTCTTGCGGGTGGTGATTATTGTATGTAGTATAGGTAAAACATCTAGGGACTTTTCCTTAGGTCAATTTGCCTATGCAATAACAACACATCGGTAGTTAACTTGGAAGAATGGACTCAGAGGTTACTTTGGGGAGACCCTATAAAACAGCATATGTATGTGAATCATATAAGATTTATTTGTATATAACTTGGGTTGTTTATAGTTGTTATAGAAAATCCTCGTATTTATTTTCATCTATATATTCTAATGAATGAAGCATTCTGATATTGGCTATCTAAATTAGAGGATAGAATGTATGTATAAGAGGTTAGCGGAAATAGATAAGGGAACGATTGTATCTAAAGTGATGTTAATGTTGAAGGGTGACCAAATCTCTTTAGAAAATCACAAAGGAAAAGGCTATGAGAGGGAAATTCACAATTATTCTAGCATAACATATAAGAAAAAGGGCTATGAAAATTGTGTTTGAGTCGGTTAAGGGTATGACGGAGTTTGTAGGCACATATCCACCATAATAAGTGGAGGGTGTTGGGATGGGTTTTAATTTTGAAGATTTTTTTAGTAAAATTCTTGCAAGAACCTCTAAATAATTGGATGTTGTAGGCTATTTTATTGAGAAATTTGGTCCTCATAACCATGAGATTAAAGTGTTTTGGAGTGGATTGAGGTTTGGGTATTCAATTTTTTGAATAATATGTTGTGGTTGGTTGAAGCTTATGAATCCAAATAGAGTTTTAGAAATATTGGTGTTTAGGAGTTTGACTTCTTTAAATAGGGTTGTAGGTGGGTGAAATGGTATGGTGTTGCTAAGAAAAGATAAAAGGTTAGCCTTCAAGCTGATTACTAACCCACAAGTATAGATGATGGTTTTCATTTGTTGGGATGATGATAAGTTTTTTCATGGTAGAGTGGTTTTTTCTACTTGTGACATCTTATTGTTTGCATATATGATGCCATTGGGAGTGCACTTATAGTATTTATGTCTGTGTATTTGGCACAAGCGTTTAGAGGGGTTGGGACAATGTTATATTGAAGGTTTTTACAGAAAAATCATGTGTTGAGGTAAGCAGGTTCTCAACCCCCAACTACCTTCTGATTTGGGAAGGCAAAGGGTATCCCAAGCTATAAAATGTATGGATGTGAAATTCCAGATTAAATCTTATTAGATTTTGTGAAGGGTATAAAGAGTATTTCTAGGCAAGAGGATACATCTAATGTAGAAAATTGAGAGATGGGAGAGCGCCGAGTTGGCTAAGGTAATAGACCAATTAGGGAGAGGGGTGATCTATACCAACCACTAAGTTTCTTTCTAAAATAGTCTATAATTGGACTCTACACTAAGAATTTGAGTGGATGACGTAATAGATGTAAACCTAGATTTTTTGTGAGGAAGTCTTAAGATATGTAGTTAAGGTAAGACATTTTTACAAATTTATCAGTTGTAAAAGAGAACAAGTCATCTTTATAGACTTAACTGCATGAGTTTTTGTTAGTATGGTTTGACCACCAATTTTTGACAAGGCTATTCTTGGGCATAGTTGGGTGTTTGAGGTTAGGATTATTTTAAGGACATGTAGATTGAACGAAAATGGCCATAAAAAGGATTGGGGAACCTTAAAGTTATCAAAAGGTATTTGCTTATAAGTTCCATGATGGAGAGAGTTTGTGGGTGTATCTAGGTTTAAAGATAGGTCATTTTTCAAACATGGGTCGGTGGGTGAAAGGGAGTGAAATCTGTGTCATCAGAAGGTTCATCGGTGTTAGAGATTGTTAAAGGGTATGTATGGTCACAAAAATGTATGTTGGAGGAGGTGGGACAAGCAAAGTCAGACTTGGTATAGATTATGAGTTTAGAATGGTGATAATCATGTAGTGACTCTATGTATTTCAATATATCTATGACATAAGAGTGCATGGTTTGTTGCAAGATATCATAGAACCATAGGTGATAAGGGAGACCATGTTGGATGAACTCATATGTGAGGGTGTCCAACTTCAATGTGGCACTAAATTAGTATTCCAATCACAAATAGATTGTTCAACCTTCCTTCCAGAAGAGTTAAAGAAGAAGGAGTGACCTTCTACTTGTTCCACCCCATCTTAGAATCTAGAATCTAAAGTAGATATGTGTTTGTGACAAGTTTTTGCTTCCTCATGGTGGTTATAGGTTGAAAGGTGTAGATGTATTCAGCAAGGATGGGGATAGGAAAGAAGGCCAGATTTGTGCCTAGGTCAACTTGTAAAACTATTGATTTATTATTGAGGATACGGTCTTGTGAATAGCCACAGAGGAAACTCAAGATATATATACTAGTCTTGGTTAAAATGGGGTTGTCAGAGGCTTTGTCAAGGGAGGCAATCTCACTATGGTCAAGGTTCATGTTGTTCTATAGATATGAATTAGGGTTAGGTATCTGTTACTTGTAGTAGGTTTAGGTGAATGGATGTGAGGTGAAAGGTGGTGGTAGTGGTTGTGTGGCATTGGATTTGTTTTATCCTTGTGCAAGGATCGGGGGTTCCAAAGTTTTGGTGAGGAGGAATATATGTGTTTTGCAGGTATGTACATTTATGATTGGGAAATATAGTTTCATAACTATAAGTCAAAGGAGGAGGATACAATGTCAATAATTTTGGATGACCTAGACATAAATGGTAAACATGTTTTCAAAAACTTTTAAGTGAGGGGTGGATATTTGGATTGATGGTTTAGTTTTGGCTTATTACGAGTAGATATGAGAGAAGGATAGAAGGGGTTAGGAGATGATCAAGGGTTGAATCCCCAACTGTCATGTTAGGGGGTCCTAATATAGAAAAATGATTATCAGACTTTAATATCATGTTCAAAATTTTATTTTTGAAGGGGAGGTGAGGTGACAACTAATGTGTGGCATCATA
Organism: Alisma plantago-aquatica; assembly: GCA_963693085.1. Taxonomy (NCBI): domain Eukaryota; kingdom Viridiplantae; phylum Streptophyta; class Magnoliopsida; order Alismatales; family Alismataceae; genus Alisma; species Alisma plantago-aquatica. Next base: position 748,200,083 of record OY856412.1, read on the forward strand.
ATGGGATATAAATTTAGTTATGTGGTTACTTTATCTAAGTCTTTGAAAGGTGGGTGAAACATGCTTGGAATTGGTTTTTTATTATTAGAGGTAGATTTAAACTTAACACCCTTGAGGGAGCAGTTATAAAAGGTGTTATCATATGTAAGGAAAGAAAAACAAAACTAACAAACATGAAAACCAAAAGACTTATGACCCAAAGAACCACATCGGTAGCAAATCCAACAATGAGTTTGATGCTTGATGATACAAAAACAATGATTAGTTTGTTTAATCTAGGGATATGGGAGGTCACAAAAGTTAGGGGAAATAGTGGAGGATAAGTGGTGGAGACGGGGTGATGTTGAGATGTAGGTGGTCTAAAATGATGTTTGGTATGGGATAGAGACAGAGAGAATGAAATCAAAAAGAGAACCATAACTCTTAGGAAAGGAGGGGGTTATGTAGAAAACTTGAGATTATAATGGTGGTATCTTTATCCAATTTAGAACATGTAATGTGTATCATATATCCCATTGTTGGGAAATTTGGAGTGATAAAATGTAGTGTAAATAAAAAGTTTTATTTCATATTTCCTAACAATTAGATTGCACCAATGATGATGTATAGGAAATAGGGTGCATGATATACCTTGTCCTGGAGAAAGTCGACCAACTATCCTTGCACATTGATGTGCCTCCTTCTTGAGCATCATAGGGACAACGGCTGACGGTATCCTCCTAGCACAAAGAAAAAGTTTCACGTCTCTACATAGTCTACACAGACCACCAGGAACTCCATTTTGTGCTACTTGAGTTGGAGGGAAGGAGCAATCATTTCATTTGTTGACGTGCTAGCATCAACTTTCTCTCCCTTGATATGTATCCCTTTCATGGTTCATATGGATAGACTTACATGTTGTAAGAATGTGAGAAGAGGTGTGTGGAAAGACTTGTTCATCACCGTATTATATATAAGTGGTAGAGAAAGGGTTTCCAAAACCGGAGAGAGAAAAGGTCAAAATATCTTGGCTGGATGATTCTCGCACACAAACGATCACTTGACTAGACTATCTAGTTGGTCGACTAGTCTTCTAGATGTGGCACAATAACTTTGGTTGCATGGTGATATTTAATGCAATGATTAATTGGTTAGCCAACAATTCATATCCCATTAAACTGTTGGCATTTTCAATACCATAAATAGGTTGCTGCAATTCAACCGGTCAACCTGAACAAGTATGATGCCCAATCCTTTTGGTCATTTGAGAGAATGATCCAATCAACCTTTGGGTTACACTATCCATTTGTTCGACTAAACTATTCAGTCGTTAGAATGGTAGGCACTATCAACTTCAAAGGATATTCTCTAGCCGGTCAAATGGACTCTCTAGTCGGTCGATTGACATTTCTAGTATTATTTAGTTTGATTACATAAACATTTTAGTAACCAATTTAAATCATGTCCATGATTAAACTCCTTTTCCCAGAACATCCTATGCTTGTGACCCTATAGGCTCCATATTGCATTGGCAGTTATGTCCATAATTGTATTACAACTTCACATGCAATGAGCAATATCTAGAAACACATCATTACTACCCAAGTAATTGGATAATTTGGAGGATAACATCAACGTAAAATTGTGACCAATGTTATAGTGATCGTGTAGTCCCTTTTCCATAATTATGTAGATTGAACTCGAGGCATGGAATCATCATCCTTTTAATATTCCAACTATGTTTGTTTAACTAGAGTAGACCTTTGAGATGCATGTGAGCTCATGTATCATATATCGACTCACATGAGTGTTACCATGTGTTTCACTATCTCACTTATCAAGTAGCCACGATATCACTCTGATACGAGGGGCAAATTCCATCTACACTAGTGAAAACAATCCCCATGTGTCATAATGTACCCAAGCACCCCATTTGTATAGAAACCCTTATCCAAGTCATGTTGAATGGTGTTAAACTCCATTTAAAACCATGTGATTACTATAGTGAGTTCAGGTCTAATAACTAAAATCACCACTATGACATTGTGACATGATTCTAATTACTATTTAATGGTATCCATGCATCATTCTCAAGGTGGGTCTCTCTGGTACACTTATTATCTAACAAGTACATACGTGTTTGACTTGATATCCAAGATCATGACTAATGAGATTTAGTCATGATTCAACACACATTCTAGTCTTAAGTGTTATTTTTCTCTAGATAGTTTCCACAATAATATTCAACTAGGGACATGAAAATTCTATATATACTCTAATCTTACATATGTTCTCACATTTAGGTCCTCAACACAAACCATATGTCATCGCAAAATATCATTATTTAAACATCCATTATGTTATATCATCATCTAATATATGAACAAACATAATAAATGAAATTTCCATTGTTATTAATCAAATAGTATCCAATATAGTCATCATATGAGTGGCTCTTGGGGAATACATACCAACAAACATATGATTGGCTCTTAGGGCATACAGACCATCATGCTTTTGTTGTGAACGTTCTTTTGTCAGTGGGTCAGCAACATTCCTCTCACTCGGTACTCTACACATCTTCACATTTCCTCAATGTATGATATCTCATATGAGAGGGAAACACCAAAGTGTGTTCTTGGAATGTTGATGTGATCTGGGTTCCTTAGCTTGTGCAATATCTCCATTGTTGTCACAGTATAACTCTACTACTTTGGCAATAGTTTGGAACCATCCCAAGTTCATTAATGAACATATTAATCCATAAAGCTTCCTTTGCTACGTTGGAGGCACCAATGTACTCTACTTATATCATAGAATCAACAACTATCTATTTCTTGGAACTTTTCTAGCTTATAGATCCAATGTTAGGCAAACCACAAATTTGGATTGCACTCGATAATCATCTTTTCAGTTTGTAAGCTTGCTATGGTGTAACCCTTTATAACCAACTCTTCCTCACCACCATAAATAAGAAACTGATACTTAGTTCTTATCACATGCATAAGGATGTTCTTTATGGAAATCTAGTGATCTTCACGGGGATCAGACTGATACTTGCTCATCATGCTCAAAGCATTTGAGACATTAAGACAAGTACATAACATTGCATATATGATAGACCTTTGTGGATGCATATGGAATCTTACTCATTCATCCCCTTTCTTTAGAACATCTACACATTGGGTTCTAGAAAGACTAACTCCATGAGACACCTTGTCAAGACCTTATCAATGTGTGTACTTTGTCTTAGGCCAAGAAGCCTTCCAGATCTTATCTTCATAGATCTTGATTCCTAAGATATAGGATGCTTCTCCTAGGTCCTTCATAGAGAAGGTAATTCCCAACCGTGTTTCTACCATTTGTAGGGTAGGCATGTCATTCCCCATTAATAGCATGGCATCTACATAAAGTATGAGGACTAAAATTATGCTCCCATTATAATTATTATAAACATATGGCTCATTTTGATTTTGGCTAAAGCCAAACTCTTTGATTGTTTCATCAAATCAACAATTCTAGATATGAGATGCATTCTTCATTCCATAGATTGACTTATGTAGTTTACATACTTTGTTGGATCCATTTGGAAGTATAAAACCTTTGAGTTGTATCTTATACACATCCTCATGGATATTACAGTTAAGGAATGTGGTTTGAACATCCATTTGCCAAATCTCATAGTCATAATAAGCTGAATGGAAAGCATGATCCCGATGGATTTAACCATGGCAACTGGTGAAAAGGTTTAATCATAGTGCTTGTTAAAAACATTATGCCACCAATAAGCTTTTATAGGTTCGTACATTACCATCCATATCAGTCTTCTTCTTGAAGACCCATTTGCACCCTATGGGGCTTACCACCAAGGTCCATACCTTATTGGTACATATGAGTCCATCTCAGATCTCATGGATTAAAGACATTCCTCACAAATCGGTCCCTTTATAGTTTTTAAATAGGTCATTGGGTCATTGTCATTGATGACCAATGAATTGCCTTCTTGAGTAAGGAGATATCTAAATCTTTCAGGACCAAGGTGTGTCCTACTAGATCTTCGAGGTTCATGTGCTATAGGAGGAACTTGAGATTCTAAAACTATTTGCATTTCTTCTTGTTCCTTTTTTGCCTCCATAGGTTCATTATTTTCTTATTGGTCTCAAACTTCTTTGAGTTCTTCTTTCCTTCCACTGGTTCCTTTGGAAATGAATTCCTTTTCAAGGAATACAACAGTCTTGACATTTTTTTGTCAGATGGAATATATTAGTAACATCCCTTGGTTTCCTTATGATATCCAACAAATTGACATTTATCTGATTTGGGTCCAAGATTTTTAGAAAATTGTTTTCTAACATAAGCTTTATATTCCCAAGTATTTATAAAAGAAACATTGGGATGTTTCCCTATCCATATCTCATAAGGTGTCTATGGAACCAATTTAGAAGGTACACAATTAAGTGTAAATGTTGTGGTTTATAAAGCATATTCCCAAAAGAAAGTTGGAAGATCAACAAAACTCATCACTAAATATGCCATGTCCAACAAGGTATGATTCGTTCTTTCTAATACACCATTTTGTCGTGGTGTTCCATGTGGAGTCCATTGTGATATTATACCACAATCTCATAGAAGGTCCTAAAACTCTTACCTTAAGTATTCTTCACCTAGATCAGATCAAAGTGTTTTGATACTTTTACCATGTTAATTTTGTGCTTCCTTCATAAAATCCTTGAAACTTTCACTGGATACAACTTGTGTTTCATTAAATAGACATAAACATATCTACTGAGGTCATTAGTAAATGTGATGAAGTATTGGTAACCCTCTCTAGCATTTTTCTTAAGTTTCACATACATTAGTATGTATGAGTCCCAATAAGTCACTCGCTCTCTCACTGTTACTAGTGAAAGGTGATTTTTTTTATCTTACCCAATAAACAAGGCTCATATGTCTCTATTGATTCAAAGTCAAAAGAATCTAGATAACTATTTGGGAGTCTATAAATGTGTTCCTCATTTATATTTCCTAGATGAAAAATGCCAGAGGTATATTTTTTGAGTCATCAAGTTTTAGCCTTTTGGTATATATGTTATATATATTTGTCTCAAGATCTAATAAATAAATACCATAAGACTTAGGGTCAATTCTATAAAATATATCATCTTTAGAATAGAACATCAAATATTCTTTTTATGAAATTCAAACCCACTCTTGTCCAAATATGAAACTGGAATGATGTTCTTATTAATTGTAGGTACATAATACTAGTAACTTTGTTACAAGCCCATTGGGCAAAGATAAACTATAGGTTCATGTGGTAACAACTCTTGCACCATTTACAATGTATAGTTCCACCTCTTCCTTCCTTAAGGGTTTATTTCTTTTGATATCCCACATATTCGAGCATATGTGAGAGCCACATCCAGTAACTAATATCCATGACAAAAAAGTAGACAAAATTATCGCAATAATGTATGTAGTTGAAGTGGAGATTTCTATCCCTGCTTCTTCTTTCTGAGTTCCTCTAAGTAAAGAGGGAAATTCCTTTTCAGTGTCTAGCCTGGTACAGTGGTGACAATTTCCTTCCTTACTTACCCCTCCCTTCATCTTAAGTGCATAAGACTTGGATTTTTGGCTAGCCCTAGAACCTTTATTGATATGCCTTTTCCCCTGGACTTCCCCTTTCCCTTGATGACCATCAACATGAATTTGGGTTTGTCCTTCTTCATTTGTACTTTGGATGTTCTAAACATGCCAATCAATTCAAACAGCATTTTAGCAAAACTATTCATGTTATAATTCATGATAAGTTGGCTATACAATTTAGGAAAATATGGTAAAATCACATATGTGGCACACTTTCAACTAAAGGAAATCTTTGTCTCTCTAGGCATTCCATGTACCCAACAAATTTAATCACTTAGATCCCTATTGGTTCTTCTCTACCAATATTCCACTTAAATAGCGCCTTGAAGACAACATGCCTCTCTTTTTCATGGTACTTGTTCCTAAGATGTGTTACCATCTCAAGAACACTCATGTTCTCATGTTTCTTCATAATCTCATAGTTTATGAAGCACAACATGAGTCATTTGATGTCTATGGCGTCACTTGAATGCTTATGATAAGCATCCCTTTCATCCCTAGGCGCATTAAAAATGGGTTCCTCTAATACTGGTGTATCTAGGACATAGAGATTAGAGTCATGTGTAAGAACAATTCTCAATGTACTGAATCATTCATGGAAGTTGTTCTCATTTAGTTTTTCCTTCTCAAGGACTGATGGAAACAAAAAATTGAATTATTGTTTGCCATTTGTTTCTACTAAAGAAAATTTTCTGAAGTCAAAATAGTTTTTATTGATTTGACTTGAAAAATATTGACGATATTATTTTGGCATTTAATTAATTGTCTCTTTTAATATTTTACTTTGAATTAATAGCCCTCACTATTAATTTGAAAAGATTAAATACAATATTCTAGTGGATTAATATCTATTTTCATCTAATCATGAGTCAACTTTGGTTGATCACCCACAACTTGATTATTTAGGTAGACAACACTTGTTAACTACATTTGATGCTACTCTTGATATATGGTATGCAAAACTCTTTGTCATATTCCATCTATGTGCTTCTAGGAAATTAAGCCTATTAAGATCACCTAGTTAAACGTGACCCAAAAACCAACACAGTAGAAAATGCATCCTGCTTTGGCGTGCCCGCACATAGTCGATCAAGTTTTTCATGTGTGATATTTTTTGGAAAACATCTAAGATTTAATATTTGATTGAGAAGTTATAGATATATATATCCAATAAACATATATTTATAATATGTATCATATACATGGTATATCCACAAAGAAACATGTAATCACACATATACGAGCAATGTTTATGGCTATAACAATGCAATCATCTGGAGCCATAAAGGATTGTTTTCCATTTAAGATCAAAAATCACATGTATGAACCTACAAATGATTCCTTGGTGCTCGAAGGAGCTCAGTTGATTGACTAGAATCCTTCAGTCGATCGGTTGGGTCTCAAGTCTGTTGGATGGTCTTTCCAGTGAACTGGATCTTACTCATCCATTCGACTAAACTCTTTAGTTGGTCGGTAGAAACCTCCACTTGATTGACTCAGCTCCTTTGTCGATCAACTGGTCTGAACAGAACTTTACAAATACCTCATTTTTCCAAGATCTCTAAACTAATGCTAGTCTTGTCTACTTATTAGAAAATGTAAAGTGAATACCTCAAATTACATGTGAGGCAAGCAAGGGGTATTACATATGGATAGAAAAAGCTCAAATTACATGTGAGGCTCGACATACAAATTGAATACTATAAATAGGAACTAAACCATTCACCATTCACACACATCTAGGGGGGCTTGTGTAGGGAAATCATGCGCAGATATAGGCAGCGGAAACAAAAAAAATTAGATGCTCGTTTCCCATAACAACAAGATAATGTCAACAACAATGTATTTCTGAAGGAAGGTTTGCAAGGTTATATCTTGTCCTGGAGCAAGTCCAGCGACATTACCCTTACAATAGATGCTTCTTCTTTAGGCAGAAATACATTCCTTTAGTAGCAGCCGCACTGGAACAGTCGTCTTCCCCAACCTCTTTGTGTAGTACCATGGACAACAGTTGACAATGTCCTCCTAGAGGTAGGCAACGTCCTCCCACCTCTAGAGTAATCCACACGGACCATCGGGAACTCCACATTGGGATACCAAAGCCAACGGGAAGGAGTTGTCCCCTTCTGTCACCGTACTAGTTGTCGACATGCTCTCCCACAACTGATCCTCAGTTGTTCTCTCCCTTGCTATCCCTCCCTTTAACGGGTAGGACTTTCTTGGGGTCTCTATTGGTTACCACAACCATAGAGGACAACATTTATCAGAGAAACTTAATCTCAATTGTATCTTTTGGGAAGCCCCAATACCCCTCTATTTCTAGTAGAGGCCAAGGTCAGGGAACCTAGTCTATGTGGGAGTATAAGGGTATGGAATCATGAATTTTCTAGAACCTACAAATGGAAAACTGGTCATCTTGCATAGCAAGCCCGTCGTCTCATGTAGTTTCCTATTTTCAATTGAATTTGCAATTCATTTCCAAATAATGTCCAACATTAATCTTTGTACCAATCAAATTGAACAAGTGAAATGATTCAACTTCTCATGATTAAGGAAAATAACCAGAAGCTTCAGTTGGCTTGACTGAGCCGATTGGTTCACTATGTGAACATGTCATCTCACCAACCTGATCCAATCAGTTCACTTAGTGAGCCAATCGGTTGGTGTCCTGAGTCATGTAAAACTCGGCCAACTCAATTTTCAAATAACTCGACACTCCAATCAGTCAGTTCAACACTTGAACTTGATAGTTCTAAGTCCATTCGGTTGATCTGTTGTTTAATTGAATACCTACACACCTTTATTAATCAAATTAAACATCATTCATTAATATACTCCTTTAATCCAAGTGTATCCTAAATGTGTGACCCTATAGGTGCAGAATTACATTGGCAATGAATGTCCATAACCAATTATGACATCACAAGAAAAGAGTGGTGCCTAGTCACACATCAATGCTACCCAAGTAATTCAGAAAGTTGGAGAAGAACTTCAACCTACAATCTGTGATCAGTATTACTGTGATCATATAGTTCTTTTATCTCTGATATTCGGATTGAACTCGGGCATGGAATCGTCATCCCCTCAACGTTCAATCCATGTTCCTTGAACTAGAGCAGACCGTCTGATATGTGTGTGTGAGTTCACACATCACATATTGAATCACATGAGTATGGTCATACATTTCTTAGACTTTCTTATCAAGAGGCTCTAGATATCTAACTCCTATAGGAGGGACAAATCCCATCTACATCAGTCACACTCAATCCCCATGTGTCACAGTGCACCCAATCATCGCCTTTATGGCAACCCTTATTTTTGGATTACATTTGATGATGTGAAAGTACATGAACGACATGTGATGAATATAGTGACTTTAGGTCAAAGAAACACAATCCCCACTATCACTATGAGAGATGATTCTGACTACCATTCCATGGTCTCCATGTATCACTCTCATGGTGGGTCTCTATGATACATTGTTCTATAACATGTGTATGTGTGCTTGACTTGATATCATATATCATGACTAATGAAATTTTTTCATCAGTCAACACACACTCTAGTCTTATGTATTAATGTTGTCTATTTTTCTTCCGTAGTAATATCTGACTAGGGACATAACAAGAATATATGTACACATAACATTACTATGATCTCATTGTTCAAGTCACATACTTGAACACATATGACATCGAGTAACATCATTATTTAAACATCTACTATGTATGTGTCATCATCTCATGACTGAGACAATCATAATATATGGAATTACCTTTGTTATTATCAAATCATGTATCTAATGCCATATTCCAAATATCATATGATTGGCTCTCTATGCATACATACCAACAGACTCCCACTTGCACTTACAACCAATCACTCATGGATCTTATTCCAAGTGATCTTAACATGTCCATAATGTTTCTACTTGACGTGGTTTATTATTGCACTAACAAACTCACCCTGGGTTGAAATCCTTGAGTTTTTAAGCAAAACCTTATGCAATAATACCACCCACAAGTGGACGGGTCTTATCACAGTATAGTTGAGGATCAAATCCCAAGGGACAACATTTTTAATAATCTTTTACTAGTCGAATCTAGTTGAATCAAGACTAATATTTAGAACAGAGGTTGGTTTGAGGTTAATTAAACTAATTGTGAGAAAAGTAAAGAGCAGGATTAAAAGTTGATTAAAGATTAATGATGGGAGTCGTTGGGATGGACTCAGGTTTCACCACCTCTACACATGCAAACATATCCAAACACAAACATCCAGGAAAGATATAACTATCCAAATAGAACTACTGTAAACCCTCCCTAAGGGATGTTTAGGTCCACATAAGCATCACCTTAGGCATCAGTTGTCTCTTCGCCATCCAGATCATACAATTACAATTCTGAAGATAAAGAAATCCAAATGAAGTTGTGCCCCTCTCTGCGGGATGTTTAGGTCCACCGAAGCATTATCATGGGCTAGACAGATCGTCCCCTCATGGATCATACACTTACGACCTCAAGGAATCCCATTCTATTTCTAGTTTGGGAGTCAACCGCATTAATCGACATTCAAATCCTACATATTGAAGTTCTTGCAACATAGGAAAAGAACAAGATAAATGCAAACAGGTGATCAATCCACAAGCACACATTGACGATTAACAATGAAATGAAAAGTTATATACATGCCATGGAATGTTTAATGAAAATACATATAAGCATGGGTAGAGGGGATAGTCCCCGCGTCCCAGCAAAAAGGAACTACTCGCTCATGATGCGAGAAACAAAAAGAACAAGAGAGAGGGAAGATTTCACCATGAGCGTGATGAAGAAGAAGATCACAGCTCGGTGAAGAGACGGTCTTCTACATGACATTGAGGAAGATCTAGACGAGGAGTGAGGACCACCACGATAGATGGGGTAGGCTTTCTCTCTCCTCCTTCCTTCTCTTCTTGTCCTCCTTTCTCATAGTAGGAGGGGCAGAAAGTGGAGGCATAGGTGGACGTGGACGGCTGCCAAGCGGTTCGGATTTGGGTTTCCACCTCAGATTTGGATCGGTATGGGCAGATGAATGGTAGCGGATGGTGTTGGATGAGAGTGCAAGAGATGATGGACTCTTGGTTGTGGGGATCGCCCTCTACTAGGGGTGGAGTGCTCAAAAGCACAACCCGGTGGCGGCATGGATAGTGGGTAGTGGATGGACGACGGTGCAGAGTGATGGAGTTCAGGGGTTGAGCTTCTATTGCAGTAGCCTGGAAGCACCCTTGGTCGTCAGTCTACCTCCCTCCAGGGGTCAAGCCAAGGAGTTGATAGCCTGGAGGCACAGAAAAGCAGATCCCCTTGAGTGGCAGGTGATGGGGTCTATTTATAGCAGCAGGTGGGTCGCTGCCGGTCTGTCGCTTTTAGACCTCGGTCGAGGTCTTTATAGGTGGTCGTGATTAAAGGATAAGAAACCACGATCATGGCTTCTTGATCACGGTCAGTTCTCTTCTGATCGTGTGCTCGGGTCATGATGAAGGATGAGGAGGCTGTAGGCGGCATTGCTGCTTGGTGGACGAAGGGCGGTAGCGGTCGTTGACAGAGGTAAGTGGTGGAGGGGAGAGAGACACAGAGTTGTAGTGGGGTTACAGTGGCCTGCATGGGTTGATCGTAGGAGGGAAGAAGCTACTCACCTAACCGCGGTTGGTGGTGATGGAGGAGACGATCGTGGTGCAGCAGGTGGGAGAGGTGGAGCATAGGGGGGAGACTACGGGAGGGAAGAGATGATCTCTAGTCATAATCTGATGGTTATGAAGGAAGGTCGCAGTGTAGGTGGTTGGCGTGACTGTGGGAGAATCAAGGTGGAACTGCGATCGATGGAGGGTCGTGGTGTCTAGGAGAGAAAGTGTGGATGCAAGGAAGTGGGAGGAAGCACAGTTCTTAGTGCTCTGATGGTGGAAGGTGATCGTGGAGATGAAGGCAAGGCAGAGAACATGAGGGGAACCATAGATCACAGTCGTGGTGGGATGAGGAGGTAGATGCAGTCGTGAGTGGGGCAAAGCCGCGGGCCAAGGTCCCTACCGGTCATAGTGTGGAGGCTCTATTAGAGGACCATAATTAGGGGTGAAGGTGGTCACGGTGTAGAGGGGCAGATCACAGTTGGTGATGGGCACCGCGATCGTGGTGCTGCTGTGGTGCTAGGGTAGAGGATCCCATGACCACGAGAAGGGAGGTTGCGGTCCCTGGCTTGGAAAGGCAACCGCGGTTGTTTAGGGTGGATCGCGATCAAGATGGAGGTGGAGCCCAGTGACTGGAGAGAAAGGAAAGGTCGGAAGTCGGAGGGAAAAGAAGGGAGCTTGCCATAGCAAGCCATTGACCACATTGACCCAGCACCAAGCAAAGCCCAAAATAGAGAAATGGACCCAAAACATGGGCTAGATGCCTAATTTGACCTGCAAAAAAGGTGCAAAAACTCAATAAAAATAAGGATAAATACGATTAAACCAAAACAAATCAAATGTTAGAAGATATGGTTGATAAGCATGAGAATGTAAGAAAAACTGGGCCGAACGAGATGATTGAGCCCGGATAAATATGCATTCATCAAAATACCCGAACTTAAACGTTGCTCATCCTCGAGTAACACAAAATCTTAAATAGTTGCCAAATGGATACTTTCAACTCGCGTGATTGCCTCATCTTCACATCATGATTGTTTCTGCTCTACTCTGTATGACTAAGAACCTAAACTTCCTGAGACCACTGAACACATCTTACAATATCTACGTTCCTGAGTTTGTTTTCCAAGATCACTTCCTCCCTACTTTTTCCAACATCAAGTATGTCTAAGAGTTTTGTAAGAGTCTAGAGGTACTCGCAGAACAACAAGTGTGTACCTGATCTGACACTGGTGTTTTTAGGAATTTGGTAAGCGTAGGCGTTCATTGTGCCTTTAGGTGGAAAAGGGAGTGAAGGGTGGTATGGAAGGAAGAAATAAATCTCTCCTCTATTCGACTTGAGATTTTTATTATATGGTTGCAATTTCATTGATTGCATTTTTTTGTGCAAATCTCTCCTCTATTCGACTCGAGATTGCATTTATTTTGTGCACATTGGCATCTTTTCTTGGTGATATGCCCCTATTTCATAGTGAGGGGTATGGAAGAAGCGAAAAGAGAGAGAGATTGTGCCACCCTGAACTTAGTGTTTGGCACTATTTTGGCTATTTTTGTTTCTTTCTGATGGACAGAGAGGTAAGAAGATGGTAGAAGAAGCATAGAAGAGAGTTCAGATCAGAATGCAACTTGATTTACCATTCAGAGCACAGATTTGTTCTCCTTATCATACTTTGCTCAAATAATGACTTGATGTGGATCCAGTAAAGATTTCATGCTATTGTGCCACTAGTCAGTTAGGAAGCACAATGTGTTTGATCCCTCTCAGTTCAATAGATACTTGCCATATTTACTTATCATGATGTTAGGATTCATAAGCTTCATACGGTGATTCCTAACCATAGGCCAGTTTCAGAAATTGTCCCCCTTGAGATTGTACTTTGAGTAAGGAGGGTATAATGATTCAAAATTGCATGGAAAAAGAACTAGCCGGCTAGGTAATGGCTTTGATTGAAACAAAAGCATAAAACTGCATCAAGTTTCTATACAAACTACTTTGAAAACTTCAAAATTTTGAAATTTTTTGAAAAACATTGCTCAAAATTGCAATGATGAAATCTTAAGTCTGAAACAGATAGGAGAGGGTGGAAAGTAAAGCACGTACCACCCACCCTCCATCCCGAGCTTAGAAATTTTCTTGTCCCGAGCAAACTCTAAATCCGAGATGGAGGGGAAAACTCGTGTCAGTTGTTCCACCAGATGTGGTCACATTCCTTTTGGCGACGCGTCCTCCATCTAAAATCTCAAAAATGAAAACTATCAGAACTTAAGATTGCAACTTGTGATGCATTGTCTACCAGGTGAAAAATTGTCTAATTCAAAACTGAAAGTAAAAAAACTAAGTTAAGGATTGGGTTTCCTCCCGACAAGTGCCTTTGTTTTACATCGATGGATCGACGTGTTGATATCGTCACCATGGTGGGGCTCAAGGTGGAACTTGAACCAGATTGAAATGTTATTTTGGTTGTTTCTTTCTCAGCCATTCATTTATCTTTGATTTGATTATGGCCTCTTGTATTCTTCCCCATAAAGTGTGAACATTGTCAGAACACATAGGGAGACCACTTGAGTTTTTTTGCTCGATGCGAGATGGAGAATAGTTGTAGGGAATCAGAACAGCATCATTGATAATTTAGTGTTATTTAGGCTTAGAGGAGAAGTTCATTTGTTGATGCACTATCCCATCTTCATAAAAATTCTAGTCACTAACGTCTATCAGATATTGATATGGGGGATGTTCTCGGTAGAAACCACAATCAAAATCTTGCTGAGGAGGAAAGATGAAATGAGCAATCTCCATCTGCTTGGCTGTCGGTGCATTCAAGATGATAGTTGTTTCTAGATGAGATGGCTCATGGAAACCCGAAGAAGGATCAGTATGTGTAATAACGAGCCGAGAGGTGTCTCCTCCATAGTTGATGGTGTTCCTTTTATCTCTACATATACTGATTTACTTTCTATCTCCTTTTCATCATGGTCCTATTCTAAGGGAATATCAGATTTTGAGGAAAGGAATTGTTGATGCATTTCAGTAAATTGATTAACACAGTCAACAAAATATGCCTCTTCCTCTGCAGTACGTTCCTTTGCACTTTTGGATGCATAGAAATCAAAAGATTTGTTCCTCACTCTTATGGTCAAAATTCCAGCTTCAACATCAATTAGAGCTCTAACAGTGGAGAGGAAAGGTCTTCCAAAAAGGAGGTGATAGTGTGGATTCTCCTTGATGCTCATAACTACGAAATCACATGGGACATATATGTCTCCAAGCCTTACAGGGATATCTTTTATGATGCCAACTAGCTTGATCATTGAGAAGTCAGCAAGCTCAATGGACATTCTAGTGGGTAGGAAGTTGGTGAGGCCCAGTTTGTTGCATAGGCTAAGAGGAATGATAGAGATGCTAGCTCCAAGATCATCTAGACCTGGTCAGTTGATGGAATCACTTATCGAGCAGGAAATTCCAAAAGATCCAGGATCCTTATGCTTGTTAGGTATCCTATCCATCGTTAAATCAGATGATGTTCTTGCCAGTTTCACTGTCATATGATCTTCAGTTTTGTATTTCCGACTAAGAAGGATTTTGAAGAACTTTGACCATTGGGGCATCTCAACCATGGCATCCAAGAGTGGAATATTGACATACAACTTTCTCATGATTTCTTTGAACTTGTTGAACCTAGTATCGAGCTGGGTAAAATTGAGTTGACTTGGAAATGGTATACGAGGTTTATAAACTGGAACAACTGGCTCAGGCGAGTCTTATACATCAACAACAATAGGTTCCTCATAACTTGCCTTGTCGGTCATATCATTCTGAGTCACCACTGCACTATGCTCAACACCTTGGACATTTATCACGATGACAGGAGTCGTGGGTTCTAGTAAGACCAAGCCTGAACAAGTTGTCACAGCTTTAAGTTGTTCCACGTGCTTCGGGTTGTATTCTGGTTGCCCAGCTAAAGCTCTAGCAGGTGGCTTGATACTAGTTGCAAGTTGAGCTAGTTGAGATTCAATAGCCTTATGGTGGGCTTGCTGGTTTTCTATCATGGTTTGTTGCGACTGCAACATCTTCTCAATGGATGACAGTTTGTCGTTAGAAGAAATGGGACCGGCTTGATGCCCTTGTTGTTGGTGTTGTTGATAAGGGACTTGATTGGGGTCTTGGAGCTGAGGGTTGTTCTCGTAATTTCCCCTATAGTTCCCTTGATTTCCAAAATTATGTTGTTGGTTGTTTGAACCAAATTGATATGAATTTACCGCTCCTAAAGGATTTCCATACTGAAAATTGGGATGGTTCCTATTTTGATTTGGGTTATAGTATCCTAGACCAGGGATAGTGTTGATAGCATTCAGACTTTCCATTTGACCATTATCTCCTTGTCCACTGAATTTGCCCAGAATAACATCATAGAGAACATTGTAGGATAAAGTAGAGTGATTGGTACCTTTACATGCTTCACAGAACAATGAAGCTGACTTGACTTGCTCTTGTTGTTGAGGGGGCAAGCATCTTCTTTCATAAGCATTGATAGACGATTCGAGGTGGTCTTGCTTGGCAACTAGAAGCTTTAGAGACTCAGTAATAGACTTATATTCAGGAGTAGCTTTTGCCATGGCAACCTTCAACACTCCTTTGCCTATAGGTCTACCCCAGTTGTCTTGATTTTCAGCTCCAAGGGTGACGACCTTCCATGCACTGTCATAACTTTGACGCATGAAGTTTCCTCCAGATGAGGAGTCTAAAAACTTCTTGATATCATCATCCACACCCGTATAAAAGATTTCGATGAGTTGATTCTTAGGAATGCCATGGTGTGGACACTTGCGTAGAAGCTCTTTGTATCTTTCCCATGCTTTAGTAAGAGTTTCACCAGGGACCTGAGTGAATTATGTTATTCAGCCCCTAATTTCATAGGTGAGAGGAGGATAGAATTTTTCCAGAAAAACATTTTGAAGTTGTTCCCAAGTGGTGATGGGTTCGCATTGCAAGGAGTTATACCAACTCATGGCTCTATCGATAAGAGAATATTTGAAGAGATGGAGTCTGATGGCATCATCTGTGACTCCATTCTGCTTTGTCATAGCACATAGATCTATAAACCTCAGAATATGTTCTTAACTATCTTCTCCTAGCTTACCATAGAAAGAGCTATTATGAAGCAGTGTAACCCAATGTGCTCTTATCTCAAAATTCGGAGTGTTGATGGGAGGGGGCTGCGCTGGGTGATGAACATCAGCAACTTCAGGGATTGAGAATTCTCTAAGGTCCTTTTGTAACTTAGCTTGTTGAGCTGCTGCTTGAGCTGCTTGGATTTCCTCTTGAACTACAGTTCGAGCTTCTTGCATAAGCATATCTCTTTGTGCATTAAGGGATTGAGCTACCCTTTGGGAAATTTCCTCCTCTTGAGCCATTCTTACTTGGTTATCTCTGTTCTGATGACAAAAGGTTCTGTCTATCTTAGGGTCAAAGTTAGCAGAGAGTTCGGGACTGTCCGAACGGTGCATACACTAGACTTTATGGATACCTAGGATGGAAAGATCTTTCGGTAGTAAGATGGACGAAGTATAACTTAATTCAAGTATATGCTCGATTGTATCAAAATTAAAAGAAAATCCTAGATTAGTCTCAAAAGAACTAGATTTAACTAGATGATTTCGTTGTCCCCGACAATAGTGCCAGAATTTGACGTGGTTTGTTATTGTACTAACAAACTCACCCATGGTTGAAATCCTTGAGTTTTAAACCAAAACCTTGTGCAATAATACCACCCGCAAGTGGACGGGTCTTATTGCAGTATAGTTGAGGATCAAATACCAAGGGACAATGTTTTTAAGAATCTTTTACTAGTCAAATCTAGTTGAATCAAGACTAATATTGAGAACAGAGGTTGGTTTGAGGTTAATTAAACTAAATGCAAGAAAAGTAAAGAGCAGGATTAAAAATTGATTAAAGATTAATGATGGGAGTCATTGGGATGGACTCGGGTTTCACAACTACTACACATGCAAACATATCCAAACACAAACATCCAGGTAAGATATAACTATCCAAATAGAACTATTGTGAACCCTCCCTAAGGGATGTTTAGGTCCACGTAAGCATCATCTTAGGCATCAGATGTCTCATCACCATCCGGATCATACACTTACGGTTCCGAAGATACAGAAATCCAAATGAAGTTGTGGCCCTCCATGAGGGATGTTTAGGTCCACAGAAGCATCATTGTGGGCTAGATGGCTCATCCCCTCACAGATCATACACTTACGGCCTCAAGAAATCCCATTCTATTTCCAGTTTGGGAGTCAACCACATTAATCGACATTCAAATCCTAATATTAAAGTTCTCGCAACATAGGAAAAGAACAAGATAAATGCAAGCAGGTGATCAATCCACAAACACACATTGACGATAACAACGAAATGAAAAGTTATATACATACCATGAAATGTTCAATGAAAAGGCATATAAGCATGGGCAGCGGGGCTAGTCTCCGCATCCCAGCGAAAAGGAACTACTCACTCATGATGCGAGAAACAAAAAGAACAAGTGAGAGGGAAGATTCCACCATGAGCATGATGAAGAAGATGATTGCAACTCGGTGAAGAGACGGTCTTCTACACGACGTCGGGGCAGATCTGGAAGAGGAGCAAGGACCTCCACGGAAGACGGGGTAGGCTTTCTCTCTCCTCCTTCCTTCTCTTCTCATCCTCCTTGCTCACAACAGCAAGGCCAGATAGTAGAGGCATAGGCGAGCGTGGATGGCTGCTAAGTGGTCCAGAGTTGGGTTTCCACCTCAGATTTGGATCGGTATGGGCGGATGAATGGCAGCAGATGGTGTTGGATGAGAGCGCAAGAGCTGATGGACTCTTGGCTGTGGGGCTCGCCCTCCACCAGGGGTCGAGTGCTCTTAAGCATAGCTCGGTGGCAGTGTGGATAGTGGGAAGTGGATGGATGACAGCGTAGGGTGATGGATCTCAGGGGTTGAGCTGCTATTGCAGTAGCCTGGTGGCACCCTTGGTCGTCAGTCTACCTCCCTCCAGGGGTCAAGCCAAGGAGTTGGCAGCCTGGTGGCACGAAAAAGAAGATCCCCTTGAGCGGCAGGTGATGGGGTCTATTTATAGCAGCAGGTGGGTCACTGCTGGTCTGTCGCTTTTAGACCTCGGTCGAGGTCTTTACAGGTGGCCACATTTAAACGATAAGAAACCACGATCGCGGCTTCTCGATCACAGTCAGTTCTCTACTGATCATATATGCCTGGGTTGTAATGAAGGATGAGGAGGCTATATGCGGCATTGCTGCTTGGTGGATGAAAGGTGGTAGCGGTCGTTGACAGAGGTAAGTGGTAGAGGGGAGAGAGACATGGAGTTGTAGTAGGGTTACGCTAGGTTGCATGGGTTGATCGTGGGAGGGAAGAAGCTACTGACCTGACAGCAGTTGGTGGTGATGGAGGAGAAGATCGTGGTATAGAAGGTGGGAGAGGTGGAGCATGGGGGAGACCATGGGAGGGAAGAGATGATCGCTAGTCACGATCTGATGGTTATGAAGGAAGGTCACAGTTAAAGGTGGTCGGCATGACCATGGGAGGAGCAAGGTGAAACCGTGATCGATGGAGGGTCGTGGTGTCTAGGAGAGAAAGTGCAGATGCAAGGAAGTGGGAGGAAGTGTGGTTCTTGTTGCTCTAATGGTGGAAGGCAATCATGGAGTTAAAGGCAAGGAGGAGAACGTGAGGGGAATCACGGATCATAGTCATGGTAAGAGGTGGAGGCGGTCGCGGTTGTAAGTGGGGTGAAGCCGCGGGCCGAGGTCCCTGCCGGTCATGATGTGGAGGCTCCGTTAGAGGACCGCGATTAGGGGTGAAGGTGGTCGTGGTGTAGAGGGGCAGATCACGGTTTGTGATGGGCACCGTCGTGGTGTAGAGGGGCAGATCACGGTTTGTGATGGGCACCGCAATCGTGGTGCTGCTGTGGTGCTAGGGTAGAGGATCCCAGGGCCATGAGAATAGAGGTCGTGGTCCCTGGCTTGGAAAGGCAACCACGGTTGTTTAGGGTGGATCACAATCAAGATGGAGGTGGGGCCCAGTGATTGGAGAGAAAAGGAAAGGCCAGCTATGGGAGGGAAAAGAAGGGAGCTGGCCATAGAAGGCCATTGACCATGTTGACCCAGCACCAAGCACAACCCAAAATAGAGAAATGGACCCAGAACTTGGGCCTGATGCCCAATTTGACCTATAAAAAAGGTGTAAAAACTCAATAAAAATAGGGATAAATCCGATTAAACCAAAATGAATCAAATGTTAGAAGATATGGTCAATAAGTGCGAGAATGTAAGCAAAACTGGGCCAAATGAGGTGATTGAGCATGAATGAATATGCATTCATCACTACTGCATAAGTTCTTTTATAGAAGGTTTAGCAATGTTTACATCAAGTCAGTATATTGTAAGTTACACATCTGTTTGTTGTATGAATACTCATATGAGATGGAAGTGTCATAGTATGCTATTGGATATTCCCAGCTAACCAGTAGTTCCATTGTTGTCTTCAGTATTTCTACTATGTCATCAATGGCTGGAACCTCACACAAGTTCACCCATATTAACTTGTTGATCCATACAATTTCCTCTATTGTTCTCATAACACAGAGATACTCAACTTCTTTAATAGATTTGAACAACTTTCATTGGCTTGGAACCCTTTCCAGCTTACATTTCTCATTTAAGGTCAAACACAAATTTAGATTTTGATCATTAATTTGTTAGTTTGGAAGCTTGTATTGGTGTAACTCTTTACACCCAACTCTTACTTATTACCATACCCAAGGAACTGATCCTATTAGTGCTTCACAAGCACCTAAGGATGTACTATATGGTAGTCCAATGACTTTCTCTAGTATCTAATAGATACGTTCTCATCATGTCCAATACATACGAGATTGCTCGATAGGTATATATATATCTTCTAATTGTGTCTAATATATATGAGATAACAGGATATCCTCTCGTTATGTCCAAAACATATGAGATAACTAGATATGCTCTTGTTATGTTCAATACACACGAGATAATGGGATAAGTACATACCATTGCATTCAAGATAGATCCAATTATGAATGCATATAGCATCTATTCCATGTGTTCATATTCTTCACAAGAACTGGAACACCAGGCTCCTGAGAGATTAACCCAATGGAACATGGACAAATTCTATCTCATTCGGTCTTGCATGTTGAACCCTTCAATAAATTGTCAATGTATGTTCTCTTACTTAGGTCAGGTTGCTTTCTAGATCTATCTCTATAGATCTCAATCCCTATCACATAGGATGTCTTCGCCTAAACCCTTCAGAGAGAAGGCACTTTCCTTGTCAGGTTTTAACATTTGTAGGATAAGGATGTTATTCCCCATCATCATGTGGAATATAGATATGCTCCCACTAAATCTTTTGTAATCACATATTTCTTCTTCATTTTGACTAGAGTCAAACTCTTTGACCATCATGTCAAATAGAAGATTTTAGCTCTGAGATGCTTACTTCAATCCATAGATTAACCTTTGTAGATTATAGACTTTATTTGCATTATTGGATTTATAAAACCTTTATGTTGTGTCACATACACATCATTATAGTTATTCTAGTTAAGGAATGTAGTTTTAACATCCATATGCTAGATCTCACTAGTCTTAACAAGCTACAACAACAAGCATGATTTAGATGGATTTAACCATGGTAAGTGGTGAAATACTTCATCATGTTCAACACCTTGAACTTAGTTGAAACTCTTTTCTACCAATATAATCTTCCATGTTGGTATTATCTCAAAGACCCAAATGCACCTTATGGGTTTTACCCCTTCAGGTGGATCCATCAAGGTCGTACCTTGATGGTTTACATGGATTCCATCTTGGATCTGTTGGCCTCAAGCCATCTCTTAGATTCTGATTCCTTAATAGCTTCTAGGTAGGTAGTTGAATCTTTATATATGATCAACCCACCGCATTCTTGAAGATATCATAATCTTCCAAGCTCTAGGCATGTTCTACTAGATTTATGAGGTTTGGTGTTACATAAGGAACTTGAGATTCCACAACATCTTGTTATTCTCTGTGTTCTTATTGTACCTCTTATTGGTTCAATGTTTTCTTATTTGTCTCGAACATTTCAAGTTATACTTTTACTCCCACTAATTCCTTTGGGACTAAGTTCCTCATCAGGAATACGTCCATCCAGATCAATAAACACTTTGTTGTTGGATTGGGATAAGAGTAGTATTTTAATAAAATAACATTCATGTGATTTGTGGATAAAGCTTCTCAAGAAACTATTATCTTTCATTATCTTTAAATCCTAATCACTATAAAAGACATATTGCGACACTTCCATGCCATATCTCGTATGGTGTCTTTTGAATCATTTTGATGGTACATTGTTTAGAGTTAAGCATGTGCCAAAAAGAAATTATAAGATCAGCTAGATTTTATTGATAATCACACCATGACTTAACAAGGTGTGATTCCTTCTTTTTGACACATTATAATATTTCAGATGGAGTTCATTATGATACATTATCACAGTCTCTCCAGAAGGTCCCCAAACTCTTACTTTAAAATATTTCAACATCAATCCCATCAAAGTATCTTTACTTTTACCAAGTTAGTTATACAATTCATTTACAATCTCTTTGAACACTTCAAGAGATTCATACTTTTATTTCATTATATACAAATATCACACTTACTGATAGCATCAATAAATATAATGTGGTATTGATAACTACCCTTAGCATTTATTCTAAAAGGTCTATATACATTAGCATGTATGAGTCCTAATAGAATAGTCTCTCTCCCACTACATCTAGTGAAGAATCTTTTGTCATATTTCACAAAAAATAAGATATGCATGTCTCTATTGGTTCAATAACCAAAAGAGTCTAGATAACCATCATATGGATTCTAGAAATTCATTCCTCATTTATGTGCTCTAGATGACAAGATATAGGTATTCAATTTTTTGAGTCATCAAGTCATTTATTATATGTGTCATACACATTTGTCTTTACAACTATAAAGTATAGTTTATAAGGCATAGGGCACTTCCATGAAAGATCTCATCTTTTAAAATGAAACATCAATTTATTCTTGTCCATACAAGACACATGATGTTTTCATCAATGGTAGGTATATACTAGAAATTCACTAATTCTATTATATGCCCATGAGTGATAGATCCCAACTGTAGTGACAACAATGCTTGCTCCTTATA
The DNA here is from genome assembly GCA_963693085.1 of Alisma plantago-aquatica. Lineage (NCBI taxonomy): Eukaryota > Viridiplantae > Streptophyta > Magnoliopsida > Alismatales > Alismataceae > Alisma > Alisma plantago-aquatica. The sequence goes on from OY856412.1 coordinate 748,222,626, forward strand.
GTTCTAGCTTATTTCTTATCAGGTCATGAAGTAGAGATCTCTATCTCTTTCTTCTTCCTTTGTTCCTTTAAGTGAAAAGGACATATTCATTTTTCACTTACCCTTCTCCTTATCTTGAGTGTTGAAGACTTAAACTTTAGCTTAGCCTCTGAACACTTCTTGGCTTTGCCTTTTCCCTTGGACTCACTTTTACTGATCACCATCACAAACTTGTCCTTCTTCATTTTAACTTTGGCATCAACATGCCAAGTAGTTTCGACAACGGTTTAGCCAAGTTACTCAAGTAGTAGCACTTGATAAACTGGCTATATGATTCACACAACGCTTACATAATCATATCTATGGTCAACTCTTAAGCTAAGAGAAATCCCAGTCACTCCATATGCCCAATCATATTTAGCATATGATGTTCTATTGGATAACCCACTGTCAGTTTGCACTCAAACAACATTTTTGAGACAGTGTACCTTACTTCCTTTACATGATATTTAAGATTTGTTACCATCTCGAGGATGTCCATGCTGCTTATGCAAATCATAGTTCATACAACATAACATAAGGTGCTCAAATGTATATGGCATCATTGACATGCTTTCAGTAAGCATCCTTTTAGCCTTAGGCACATTTGTATTGGGTTTTGTTGGCTTTGGTCTTTCAAGGACATAGGGTTTTCACTCATGTTTGAGAACACTTCTCAAAGTCTTAAGAAAAATGTGGAGATTATCTCATTTTGTTCTTCTTAAGGACTGATTGCAATTATAACATGTTTGTGTTTGACATTTGATTCTACAAAGAAATATTGTAACTTTTAAAACATTTTTTATTTGTTTGATTTTATAAGTAAACGATATTAATTAGACCTTTGTTGCTCCCACTATTTTATTCAAATTGATAACCTTCATGTATCAATTTGGAAGATTGCACTGTACAATCTTCTAGTGAGACAAGATCCAAAACAATTCAATAATTACCCAGCCAAGCCATCATCCATAGTCAATCACTAAGGTAGGCAACTTTTCCAATTGTATCATATGCAATTCTTGGATAGATGATATATGAAACTCCTTACCATTATCATTTGCATGCCTCTAGTGCTTAATCCCAATAAGAATCACCAGTTAAGCCTGACTAAAGAGATGGCACGATAATAATGCACCCCACTTGGCAGGCCCATATTACTACCATCACACTTCCACGAGATAGATGGTGCACCTCCCTTAGGGATCTCACATTTGGTCGATCAAGCTTTTTATGTCTGCTGCTTTTAGAAAGCATCTAATGCTTAATATTTGATTGAGAGATTTTATATATAAGCACATATACATATCTAATCCCCACATACTTACAGTATGTATCTTATACATACTATAACCACAAATGAGAACATGCAATAATTAAAACACAATAGTGATGGTTATGGCCATACTAATATAATTCCTTGGAGCCAAAAGAAATTACTACCACTTAAGGTCCACATCATATCCAACCTATTGTTGATGAAGATTTGTGCTTGCATCAATCTGGGTTCATCGGTTCAACTCTTGAACAGTTCAGCTCGCCTCCTAGTCGCCCGGTTGGGCTATTGAAACAGTTCTCTGGTTCTCAGGTCCAAGCGGCGCCTAAACACCTCTAGCTGATCAGTTGGTTCTCCAGTCGATCAGTTCATCCTCCTGCCATCTGTCCTCCTCATTCCTCCAGTTGAATGAGTCGTCTCACGAGTCAGTCATTTTGTCTTTGTGCAGATTGTCATCTCACATTGAAACATAAATTAAAACTATCCTATTTCTTATACATTAGAAAAGGGAAGCCTTGAGTCACATTCAAGAGGAAATAGGAAGAAGAGATTTAATTTATATTTGAAAAGGAGAGAAATAGGCTCGGTACACAGACTGAATAACAATATGAATAAATAACCACAACCATGCACACATAGATCTAGAATTATTGGCCATAACCACGCTTCACATCCACCATCAAAACTAATTTTAGGGTGACATATGAGAATTTCATATATATATATATATATATATATATATATATATATATATATATTAGTTTGTGGAGTCGTATGTTGAATTTAATCGGATATGCACATTAATCATTTTAATATTCGCATTGTATGTAATAAATAATCAAAACTAAATCTGATCATATCGATTTAGATCCTACATACACTATAAATTGATGAGGCTCTGATTCCCTTATAGGGAAATCAGGCGCAGATTTAGGTAGCGGAAATAAAAAAAATTAGATTCCCATTTCCCATAACAGCAACATAGTGTCAACAAAAATGTATCTAGGAAGGAAGGTTTGTAAGGTTATACTTGGTCCTGGAGCAAGTTTAGCGACATTTTCCTTACAGCAGATGCTTCTTTTTCAAGCACCATCACGCTCCTTCAGCAGCAACAATACTCAAACAGTTGTCTTCTCTGGCCTCCTGGTACAGTACCATTGGCAACACTTGATGATGTTCTCCTAGAGGCAGGCAACGGCCTCCCGTTTCTAGAGTAGTCCATGCAAACCACCGGGAACTCCATTCACATGTGCTACTAGAGCTAATGGGAAGGAGTTGTCCCCTTCTCTATGCTACTCACCAACATGCTCTCTGTAAAGACATAGTCTCTACTATTAAACAAGATAAACAAATACATCAAATGTGTGGCAGCGGAAGAAATAAAACTTGACTTTATTCAAAATGTATAAAGAGTACATTATAAAATTTTCCCAAATGGGAGTACCACTTTATACAAGCATAGGATCTAGGTAGAGGAAGACTTAAACTAATACAACTTGTCTCCACAAACAACATAACAAAAGTTTATGCAACTAGTCTAAACTATCTAGGTGTGTAAGATCTCCTTAGCCTTAGGCAAGTTCACCAAGCTTCTGTGTGCACTCTGATCCTAATCTAGGTGGTTGGGATCACCCAGCAAGAGAAAGATAAAAATGTTGTGTTATTCAAGAGAAATAGGACAATTAAATGATCTAAAGCATTGCAATATAAAAGATTCTCTACACTAAGAGATTTCAAAAGGAACGAGACAAGTATATGAATAAAAGAGAGAAAACTACCATAACCAATCACCACAATAATAATCGCATAGCATGAATATATTAAAACACAAAGTCATCTCAATGTAGGGTGAGGTACCTATCGGACATCACCAAGTGGCAGGGGGGACTAAAACCCCAATGCCTAATAAAATGGCAGGGGGACTAAAACCCCAGTGCCCAATATAAAATGGCAGGGGGACTAAAACCTCAGTGCCCTATGGGTGGTTTGTACTCATGTACACTACATTGTCATTTGGCCTAAAATACATCATGCTTAATAGTTCACTTGGCAGTAGTGAAAGATATAAAAGTAACATTTGCATCATAGAATTTGATAATAAAACCCATGAAATAAAGGTGCCAACATAAGCAACAACAATATACAATATTTCCAAGTAAATGAGCCAACATAAGTGGTAGCAAGATTCACATAATTCAACTAGATGAGCCACAATGGCAATGGAGGCATTAAATAAGTAAAGATCCAAATAAAGGCATTTAGGAGGATATCAAGGCTAGCACAAAATGTTTGTAGGGTTGGATAAGACCCAACTGAAGGATTAGGATATAATTTGCACATTTAAATGTTCACATCCAAAAATAGGATCCACATACACAAATAGGTTTTCACATACACAAATAGGTTTTCACATACGAAATAGGATTCACATACACAAATAGGTTTTCACATATGAAATAGGATTCACATATATAAATAGGTTTTCACATATGAAATAGGCTTCACATACCTGATCTAGATTCATTACCATTACATTCACCAATCATATTGTTTCACTTCCATTTTTCCCTAGTTATAAACATTACACATGTATTAGTATATATTAAGGCATAAAGCATAGGAAAACCCTAATTTTGGAACTTATTTTCAAAACCACAATTTAAGGCTCAAAACCTAGTCCAAACGATTAATCACATTCTCCTGATTAAGAAAACATATTTTATTTCCCAATTTGGAGTTAAAATGAATTAATTATACATTCTAGACCATTTAAGATAAACTTCGAGAAAGCATATAGAAACAGGGCTCAAAAACTAGAAATTCGGATTCTAAATAATTTTATCTTTCCAACGAGTATTTATTTGCATTTTTCTGACCATGGATCGATTTATTATGAATTAAGTAAAATCAGCTAATCAGATTGCAAGAAAAATCCATGTAGGCTAAAAAGGCTTGCGCCAAGGGCGATTGAGCATAGGGTGAAATTACCAAAATACCCTTGTGGGTCAAATAGATCTATTACAGTCATAGGGGCACTCTAGTCATTGAACAAACCGATTGTTCGCGGTAGTGAGAGAGAACCAGGGGTGAAACTACAAAAATACCCATCATCGGCTAATTGATTCAATTAAAATTGCGGGGACGAGTGTGTCATTCAGTCCCAAATAAATGACTCATGACAGAGAAGCAAAATGAGGGTTGAAATACCTACATTTCCCTTGTTGGATTAATCAGCAATTGAAGGGAGAAGGACACCCCGGTCATTACATGACCAGGTCTCTTCCGCTCGCAACAATGGCGAGGGAGTACCAGGTCAGGGACCAAGGCGCGAGCACACTCGATGCCTGGTGGTGGTCTGACCAGGGAAATGCACCCTTCGAATTTGCCATACCCCATCGGTGAGGAAGGCACCAAGAAAGTTGGATAATGGTGCAAGATACACCCAAAACGTCGGAGAAAGCAGAGAAACAGAGCACGGCAAAGCCATGACCAGAAACCATCAAAACACAAAGAAATCAGAAATTGAGGTTAGGGAAATCTTCGCGGAGTCAGGGCGAGGTCAAATCACCTCTTTCCGTATGTGAAGGAGCACCGAAACAGAAGAAGGGGTGGAACTGGGGAGGAGGTGAAACTTGGTTTATAGGAATGGGCGTTTCATGCATCCGCGAGGCCAAACAAGGAAACAGAATTGAAGAACAAGCATTAAGGATGCTTACCTAGAAGACAATTGAAAGGAGGTGGTTGGAGGTGCGAGCAGCAGGCTGAGGTTGTCGAAACTGAAGACGGAGTAGGTCAGGGTGTCTCAGGCAAGGAGAGGTGAAATTGGAGGAGGAGGAACCTATCACGGGGGATGATGCTGCTTTAGGGGCCTTATATAGGCGGGGTGAGGCCTCTAGGACCTTCTGTGAAAATGTGGCGGCGAAGGAGTTTTAGGCCCGATTGGGCATTTCGCCAAATCAGCGAGGTAGATTATGATCTAGGGAGCATTCAAACCGGCGGCATGAGGTGGAGCTAGCGGTAAAGGAATCACGTTAAATGGCAAAGGAGAGAGGGAGGAAGGAGTCGAGGAGCCTGGCTGTCGGGCTGCTCGAGCAGTCAGAGATAGGGGACGACCTTCGGGCCGTCAGATCAAAACCGGGTCAAAAGTCATCCGTTGGATGGGAGACTAGGTGCGTGACAACTAAAAATAACTGAACAATAGAGTGACAAATGACATTAATGAAATCGATATAACTACCATGGTTACACTATATTAAAAGATTATAAAATGGATTTGAAGGGTCAAATGAAGTCCAAAAGCCACCAAATTTAGACCATAGGTTCATATTAGCATTTAGAACGATTCTATATAATTATATTTTGTATTTATATCCAATAAGGCCCTTAATAAATATATTTCTCATTAAAGTGTATATTAGAATGAGTTATATGAAAAGACTTCTTTTAATGGATTATATGAGTGAAATTCGAGATATCCAACCATTATTAAAATTAAGAGCAAAAACTCACCATTATATTCTATTTATATATATTATTATCATTTTTTAGGAGAGAGAAGGAAATTAGGTTAATTACACCCATAATTAATTACATTACATATTTTTTCTCATATCTTATCCAAAAAGATATAAGAGCTCCAAATTAACATTATCCACTTATTATCTCTCATAAAACTCAATTTTGCATTATTAAACCTTAATTATTTCCTTAAGTGGGTTATTTGTGCAAACACCCCTTTATTATCATAAATGGGGGTAAAAAAATGGAATTTCACCATCATTAATGCTCAAATTGCACATAGAGTCCAAAAATGATTCAAAAGGATGGGAAATTTATGAAAAAGGTCCAAATAGACTAGAAGGCCAAGAAAAGCTCAAAAAGTGGGTAAATTGCAGGGAAGACTCTAGATTTCAGTATGTTACACTCTCCCACAACTGATACTGAGTTGTTCTCTCCCTTGTTATCCCTCCCTTTAACAGGTAGGATTTGCTTGGGCTCTCTATTGGTTACCACAAACAGAGAGGACAATAATTGTTAGAGAAAGTGATTCTCAATTATGTGTTTGGGAAGCCCCCAATATCCCTCTATTAATAATATAGGCCAAGGTCAGGGTTCTCAGTCTATGTGGGTGTAGAAGGGTCTGAAATCATGAATTTTCTAGAATCTACGAATAGAAAAATTGGTCATCTTGCATAGAAAATCGATCATCTCACGCAATGTCCTCTTTGAAATTGAATTTGCAATTCATTTCCAATTAATGTCCAACATTAATCCTTGTACCAATAGAATGAAACAAGTGAAATGATTCAACTTTTCTCATGATTTAGGAAAATCACCGCAAGCTTCGGTTGGCTTGATTGAACCAATCGATTCACTAGGTGAACCGGTCGTCTCACCAACCTGAGCCTATCGGTTCACCCAGACAGCCTATCAGTTGGTGTCCCAAGTCATGCACAAATCGACCAATTCAGTTTTCAATCAACTTGACACTCTAATCAATCAGCTCAACACTTGAACTTGTTAGTTCAGAGTCTAATCAGTTGATCTATTATTTAATTGAATACCTAACCCCTTTAGTAATCAAATTAAACATCATTCATGAATATACTCCTTTGATCCAAGTATATCCTATATGTGTGACCCTACAGGTCCAGAATTACATTCATAGTGAATGTCCATAACAAATTATGACATCAAAAGCAAAGAGTGGTGCCTAACCACACATCATTGCTACCACAGTAATGCAGAACGTTTGAGAACAACTTCAACCTACAATTTGTGATCAGTGTTATTGTGATCGTATAGTTCTTTTGTCTCTAATATCTTGATTGAACTTGAGTCATGGGATCGTCATCCACTCAATGTTAAAATCCATGTTCCTTGAAGTAGATCAGATTGTCTGAGATGTGTGTGAGTTCACATATCACATATTGAATCACATGAGTACGACTGTACATTTCCCAATCTCACTTATCAAGAGGCCATGAATACCAAACTCATGTAGGGGGGATAAATCCCATCTACATCACTCACACTCAATCCTCATGTCTCACAGTGCACCCAATGATCGCCTTTATGGAAACCCTTATTTTAGGATTACATTTGATGATGTATGTAAGGCCCCTAAACTTGCTTAATGAGTTGAAAAATCTTAATTATCATAATTTAATTATTATAACCCTAATCTAACCTTGTGATATGCTTTGAAATCATAATAAAAGCTTAAGTTTCAAATTTGGTCCAATTTGGACACTGGTTGAGCAAGTTATACAATTTTATGCACAGTTTGGACTTTTCTGCAATTTACCCAATTGAGAGATTTTCTTTGTAATTTATCACTTGCATTACGTTCCTTGGATACTATCTCATCATTCTTGATCTTGTTGAGACATGGGGCACCTATTTAAACCTTGGTTTGAAGGTGTTTTCTCCAAGGGTATTTTAGGGTTTACCCCTTCATGGATGAGCTACCTTTAGTAGCTATCAACTAATGAATTGTTTGATTGGCTGGGAAATTTGACAAAAGAAATCTAATCAGGTCTATAAAGATGGTGGGGGAGCTTCTTGTGTGTGCTTGTATATTCTAAATAAATTAAGGTCAATCCCTTGGATAGATACTAGAACTTTAACTTTTTCTTTTTCTTTATCTTAAAGTTTCATATACTTATCCCCAAGCACCAAAATGAGCCATTTTATCTCCACCACTTCCCTCCTTCTCCCAACCTCGCTCTCCCTCTATGCTTCTTTGAATTTTCCTATCCAAGGAAAAAGAAATTGGGGACCTTTTTGGAAAAAGGATCTAGGGTTGCAATTGACTTCCTTTTTGGGTTTGAAAAGCTTCCTTCTAGTGATCTTGACCTAAAAGAGTAAGAATCCCCTTCTTGCCTTCGTTTATTTCTTTCTTATCCGTTCTCCTAGCTTTCTCCATGTCGTAACCTTTCTGTTCCATGGTTGAAATTTCTCTAAAGCTCTAAAATCCTACCTTTCTTGCACCTTATGCTTAGGGTTTTCCCATTTGATGAAGAAAGGTGCTAGATGGACGAGTTTACAACTTATGATTGGATTTTCTACCCTACCTGCTAGAGTTTTCTTCTGTTTGATATTTCATCTTCTCATTAGAGGAAAGTTTTATAACTTCCTCCACATTTATTTCTTACCATAAGCTTGCTAGATCATGTTCTTGCATGAAAATGATGATCCATGCACTGAAAAGCTATGCTTGACTTGAATTTCAATTTTTTTAATATTCCCTGTTCTGATTTCAGTTCTAGATGAACTTGTGATCATGTTTAAGTTATTCCTAAGGTATAATATGACTTGAATCAGGTTGGTTTGACAACCTATCATGCTAAGCACCTATCAACCAATGGTCAATTTTAGTGTTTTAAGCTGATTTCTTCTATAAACCCATGACCCAATGATGGTACCATTGCAACAACCCTATGGTGTTGTCATCATGACAACTGATGGTCAAGATCAAAGGTGTCAGATGATGATGATAACCTATGGTCACCCCCTTAGGTCAGGTTTTGGATCAATTAGAAGTTTAATTATCAACCATTAAGCACCCTACTGATGTTATCAATCAATGATGACATTAGCTTAATATTTGATGATGATTAATGAATATAGTGTTGATCTAACAACCTATGGTGACTTAATGGTCACTAATGACGGTGGATCAGGTCTCTAAACCCTATGGTGAGTTAAGAATTGTAGTTGTAGCATCAATTAAGCCTTAAACCAATGGTTTCTTGGGTCACTTGATGCAATGGTCAGACCTATACTGTTATTGATTGTTTTAACATCTGCACTTGACCCAATGGTCAAGATCTAATGTTTATTCCTCCAATAAAGTGGAATGATGGCTAATGTAATATGTTGGTCCTAATAATGTGATTTATATGGTTTCCTTTATATGATCAACTTAAGGAGCTTACTTGTTGACAATGGATGGCTAGTTTTAACTGAACAGTCGATCGTGGGTTTCACCCTACTCTCAATGGAACTTTTTGTGTTGTTAATCAAGGGATGTCTAGGGTTAGATGGTGACTCATTCTAGAGCACAAATCAAGGACTTCATAGGTGGTTTATCCAAGGTGTTTACTTATGTAAACAACTAATGGTCTTATGTTTTAAACATCCAATGATTCTGGGTGACATTGTGGTATGGTGATATTGGTTAAATGATGATGGAACAAATGGAGGGTTACCCTTAATAAGGTAGTCTTACCTATTCACTCATATTAATAGAAAGGATGATAATCATATTATGTTGATATGTAACCCTAATGAGGTATATCTTTTTATACTTAGCTTTAACATAACTAAATGATGGTAATTGGGTATAAATAGTCCTTGAATGACTAATACAATCATGGAATACTATGTTACTGTGGTTGAAACCCTAGTATGCTATAACCCAATGGTTACACTTTGATTTATGTGTGGGTTAATACTTGAGAATAGTGTGGAATATGATGGTGATGCTTCACCTTATGCATCCATGATTCAATGGGTATGCCGTGAGTTAGGGTTTGGGTATAAGTGTTGATTCGTAACATTTATATTATTTATCATGTTGAACCTAACTCTAATGCAAATAGATAAAGATGATTATTCATGTTTAACATTCTTATATGATGGAATGATGGTGGAATAACCTCCTCAACATGATCATAACCTTAATGTGTTAATTGGTGGTTATCATAGCCACATGATTGATACTTTCTTATGCTAAACATGTGCATTATGAATATGATGAGTTTTAATCATATCTAGATTCCTTGCATGTTGATGTAATAAAGGAATGTTCTTAATGTTAATATAACCCTCCTATGATTGTTTATGAATATCTCCTAGCTCATTAATGCAATATTGTGTTGATCATGTGTACTATATGTAAGTGATGTTGTTGAGCCTTATTATAAGGCATGCAAACATAATGATGATCTTGCAGGGAATAATATGATGGTCTTAATGACCTTTGGGCATGGTTGAGCCCTAAATGAGGTGTAATCCTCTTGTGTTGATAAGGTTTGCTACCCTATGATATTGTGAAAAGGATTTATATCATGTGATAGTATGATGGTCTTAATGACCTTTGGGCATGGTTGAGTCCTGAATGAGGTGGAATCCTCTTATGTTGATAAGGGTTGATACCCTGTGATATTGTGAAAAGGATTTATATCTTGTGATAGTATGATGACTAGTGTGGTCTCAAGAATGGCAAGTGAATAGTACCATGTGATGATGGGATGAGAAATTATGTTTCACATGTTTTATATATTTTCAAAGTTTTGATATTTGTATGCTTTCTAGAAGTGAATTAGGGCGTGTATGTCCACTTGTTTGATGCATCCTTAATTCACCCAATTGGCATAATTAATCAAGTGCAACTCTAATCATGTAGTGCCCTATGTCGTAGAACCATCTTCAATGCCAAAACTTGCTGGATGGTGAAATGAGTATTCCTAAGAGAAACTTATAGTGCATACTATTGAATATGTGGGGTGGTGGGTTGAGGATATATCCTTGTCATCCACAATGTAGATTGTGGAGGCTGTCTATGGTCATGCCTCATACATTTGATGTGATTGAGAACGGCTGTGGTCATGTCTCTATGATTATAACATGATGTGATTAGAGGACAATTGCTATTGTACCTCAGTGATTGGGCTTGAATACCCAAGTTTCTAGTATTGTGACATGTACCAAGGGCGGACTAGTAGTTAGCAGCTTGACTATATGTCATTGTGGTGGAAGCTTTGACCTATATGTCACTGCTTTTTTACTCGTATTGACTGAGGGGAAGAGATCTTAGGATACCGACGCTCCTAGATCTTGTACAGAACTGAATAGCCCTTTGCACGAGACAGTTGGACATTGAATGGTACGATTCAAATTCCCCAGGGCATAATAAAAGATGTAATACAACCATGTAGCATATTTGTTTATGGCTATACACGATGTTTCACATTGGATGATAACCATTATTTGTTATCTTTACATAAATATGATGCTTAGTGCAATTAAGAGATAGTAGATATAATTAGGTTGTGGATATGCTTAAGATTGTAGATGTGTAACAGTAGCAATGCTTGTGTTGATAACTATACTGCTACTACTGATTATAATCATGATGCTAGCTATCTTATGTTGTTATCTCTTCTTATGATGTTGATATGTTGAACCAATTAGACATGCTCATGTTGTTAGCTATGCTATGTTATTAGACTTGCTCATGATGCTAGATATGCATATGCTATTGAATTGCTTATATTGTCAACAAGATAAAGGATGATAGTCTGGTTAATGATGATAGTAATTATCTGCTCCTTTATGTATTTTGTTAATCATCAGTATTGTTGAACTTATTTGTTATATCTAATTAAACTGCTTAACTATTTAATTACTTTAAAATGTTGTAATCAATAAATGTTGTTGGAGGTTATATCTCTTTTTGGGACATGGGTCTCACCCTTGTGGGTCGCCACATTTTTTAGGTAATGGGAAGTGACAAAAACAAACGTGTGACAGCAAAGAGGGGCTATAGTAATGAATCTTTGAGAAAGTTGATTAGATGTCTAGTGTGTCCTAGAGTTTTCCCTGTACTCTCAAGTCCAGGCATGAAAAGTTTGTATATGGTGTTTCAAATGAATCAGACTTTTGTTAGCATATTAATGCTTGTTTGTGTGGCATATACGAATATTGTTCCCCTATGTATATATGTTGTGGCTAAGGAAATAGAACAATTTGTATCAAATTCTTGGCATAGTATGGATATAAGAAAGATTTTAGGCTATTATGTATATGTTTCTGAGCAGGTGTTGGCATTGAAATCGGTTTTAATTTACCCATTTTTTTGGGTATGTGCTTAATTAGTGATTGATTGTGCGTTATGTTTTGAGAATCTCGTTTAGTGTAATGGGTTTTGACAAGTTGGTATTAGAGTTTTAGGTTCAGTGAGTCTACAGGGATATTAGGACTTAAGACTAGGATGATGTCTAAGTTAGGAACGTGACACAAAAACATGGTGCATACTGCCTAATCTCAGTACTTGGATGCCCTGGCTAGGTATTCAATTATTGAAGAAAGGTAAGTATAGAACTCTTAGATTGTTATCTTTCTGATTACTCTGATCAAGTAGTCATTTTGAGACAATCTAAAGAGCATAATGAATAAGAAATCATGGTATGAATATCTCAATCCTATCTTAAAGAAGATGAGAATTGTATCATAATCTATCAAAACTTGAATGTTTGGTAGCTAAAGAGAAAGACACAACACCATGAAATCTAAATCTAAATACAAATAAGGAAAAGAGGAGTTCTCGAAGATGTGATTCAATAAGATAATAATGTAAAAGACAGATAATTCTATGCTTATAAAATGGAAAGAACTCGAATGATAAGTATAAAATGAGAAGATAAATGAGAAAAATGATAAAGGAATAAGCTAGAACCTGAGTTAATCTCAGACCAACCTATGTGTGTAAGAAAGTGTTAATGTAAAATAAGCATGGAGTTTGAAAAAAAATTAAGGTATATGATCCATGTTTAATGAAGAAAATGTGGAATATGATGATTTACCTGTTGATAAGTCATTGAAAAACATAATAAAATAAGAGAACATACCCAAGTGTGATAAATAGTCATCAAGGAAGGAGTAATGAGATATGTTAATCATGATTATTCCTATACTAATGGAAAGGAACCCAAAATGAAAAGGGTAAAATGATACATAAGAAGTTGTAACTCATGTAATGAAAATAGAATTAGTTACCTTTGTAACAACCCTGCCTCCCGGTAACTCCTAATTAAGAATGACCCGAAGGTCAGATCCGTTATTCAATTAACAGGATCAAAGGTTTGACAAATAATCAATAATAATTATGAAATTCTACTAACTAAACAGGAATTGTGTATAAAATTAAAACTTTACTTACCTTTGAAAAACTTTAAAAATCTACCTATCCAGAGCTTGAATCTACTCTATCAAATCCTCCTTGCACTTTGTGTTTTATTTTCACAATGTGTCACTTTAATGTTTGTTCATTTCAGGGTTGTACCTAAAAAGCCGACAAACAAAACGTCGGTCAGTATAACGAAATATATTGGTATGTGGGGACAACCAAAAGTTTGCACATATGGATAACAATCTAATAATCACAATCAAGTTAATTAACCAGCCAATTTACATTTTCCAGTATGACATTCTCCACCGCTTTTGCCCTAACCCTGGCATACCCACCTTAGGGTTTCCTTTGCTAATGACTTAAGGCCACCTTCTCAATCCCAAGCTTGGTGCCTGGGGTCACCACTCATGGTGCCCTCTAGTCATGCAATATCATAGGCCACCTTCTCATTCCAGAGCTTGGTGCCTGGGGTCACCACTCAAGGTGTCCATTGGTCTACCCATCTGGGCCTGACCTTTGGCATCATCCATCAGGGTGGCATGTAGGTGTGAGAATACATACTTCTATTATTAATGTGATAATCATAGGGACTTTATAATTTGCAAGCATGAACATCCAAACTGATAATTTGCATTTAATGCGGTTAACCATCCGAAAAATCCTCGGGAAACTAAGGAAGTTATTCATAATTAACCACATAGCTGATCCAGTGCAACTCGGTCGTCCAAGCAATAAGGATAAAGAACAAGCAACAAGCAATCAACAATATCCTGAAATTAATGCATGGGATCCAAGTGTTATAGTTTATCCAAAACATTCTAAAGCTAGACTTGGATTCCACTTTAGGATTTCTAGGCCACTTTAGGGTTTTATTAGGGTTTTAGACTCCTTAATACTTTTATCACCTTTAATGCTCTCTTAGCTCACAAACCCTAATTTCAACCCAATTAGAGTCGATTATTTCTTTTTATACTAAAACTAGCATCTTTATCCTTTTAAGTTATTTCAAGATCATTAGACTCAATTATTATCTTTGGTTCCTTCCAGATATCCACATGAACTCTCTTTATCATTAATTCTACCTTTATCCTTTAGAAAATCCTAATTTCCATATTAAGGGTATTTATTCACAATTAGGAACCTTTATACTCAAAATAGATTAAAACCATCATATCTCAGCTTTTACATGAATTTGACCAAAAAAAAGTCATTGAGGGTCATAATTACCAAGGTTAGGGTTTATGGTTCATCAAAGCATATGGAACCCTAAGTTAATCAAATTACGCATGAAGATCATCCTTTCAAATATAATATGCCCTTTTATTAACAACAAGTTAATCTCTACTTTAAACACCCATATAACCTCTTTCAAATTCATTAATCATCATAGGTTAGGATTTTTCCCATTGATTAAACTATTAAAGATAGCATCTTTATATACTTTTTGAATTTCAAGCAGAATTAAGCATCAATTATATTTTCTTTGCATTCCTTGTATTTTTCTGATCAAAAAGCACTACTTATTTGTATTTTTCGGCCAAAGGATCTATTTTTATTGATTTTTACAAGATCCCACCTTTTTCTTGAATATTAGGCAGAGAAGCGACTTACTTTGATTTTGTAGAAAAATCCTGGCCGTCGGATCTCGGGTCATCACTGACCAAGATTGATCTGACATTCCTCCTTGCGTGTGCCCACTCACAACTACCAAGGACACGGCTGCTCTCAGCCGTGGATCCGCTTCCTGGTCCACGGTCGACCATGATCGAAGGGCTTCTGCTTCTCACCCTATGCTTGACCCAGCAATAGGTCTCGCGGTGGCGCCGCATGGGAAGCTCATAGGAGCAACTTTGTATGGCTATGCTGGGGCACAATAGAGGTAGGGAATAGGTCGGTTGTGATTATGAGTGTCTTCCACAGGCGAGGGAGGTTCTATTTATGGGATCTAATGATCATCTTTAGGGTTACAAAACTTACTGCCACCCTTATGCTCATCCCAATTGGGCATTCTCTCTAGAAACATCTACAACACGAAAATCCAGGGTCTAAAGCACGCGGAATTCCCTCGCAGACTCATCTAGCAACTTTCTTTGCCTGGACATCAACACAATCATGAGAAAATATGATTGGAAAGACTCTCTGTCTACGGCCAGAATCCTAGTTCATTTAGAACTAGACGATGAACGATCATGATTGGATCCAAATCCAACAGTCTGTATCATCTGCGCCCAAACAACCGAGGATCTAGTTTCTATTTTTGAGAAAATCCCTTTTTATTTCAAGATAATTTGGAAAAATCATTACTCTCTAACCATTGCTCCGTTTAAACCCAAATTTTTAGGGAAAGTTACTAATGGCTTAATCTATTTCTTTGCCAAAATTGGGCTCATTATCTAAAATAAAACGTGTCGTTTCTTTAGGTGCAAGATATCTCTTAATTATATATATATATATCACCTATTTCTCTTTCCCTTTTCTATTAAATTATCATTATGAGTTCCTTGAACCTCAAGGAACCTTAATGGCTCGAAATCCCCTCTTGGGAACATTTCTTTATCCTCTTACTTATCTTTTATCTATTTTCTCTTTATATTTATTTCTTATTAAAACATCTTTTTTTTAGGATTTCTCTTTATCTTCCTTTTTATATTCCTCATTGGTAGCCCTTTTAATATTAGAAACCTCATGGATTCGAAAATTCACCAAGAATAACTTATTTATGCCTCTTTCCACTTATTTCCCACATTTTATCATTGTTTTCAATTTCTTTCTCACAAAGAAATATTTATGTGATCTTTTCTTTTCTTATTGCATTATATATGAAACTTTGGACTCCTTAGAACCCAATGAACCCAAGAGGCACGAAATCCACCCTTGGATTATTATTTTTCCTTCTAGAGGTTTCCACACCTTTCTTATCTCAAATTCTCAATTATTCATTAATTAATTGAATTTCCTTGTTATTGGGCCCAATAGCCAATAAAGCCCACAACACAATCATCAAGGCTATTGTAAACGAAATTACATCATTATTTGTCCAAATATATCCAATATGAGATATTAAATGAACCCAAAATTGGGGTTTTAACATCCTTCCCCTCTTATAAGAATTTTGTCCTCAAAATTCCATCAAGCAAGCAAACAAATAGGATAAGCCTTTCTTATGTCCATCAGGGCTCCCATGTGGCTTCACCCTTTCCATGGTGCTTCCCAAGAACCTTCATCATCTCATATCCTTCCATCTGAGTTCTTTCTTACCTTGGTATATCGTACCCTCATAGGTGACTCAGGAAATTTCAGCCTCTCAAAATATGAATAGGTTCAAGGCTCAACACATGGCTTGGGTACCTCACATAGTGCTCTAGATCGGACTCACATTTCACATCATGTTATCCTGAGGGGCAAGGCTAAACACAAACATCTCCACCAATCCATCTCAAATGGACCCATATATTGGGGACTCAGCTTTCTTAGTTGTAGTCTAGAGGGGTCGGATTTTCACATCACACATTTTCCTACAGTGAACTGCATGTCAGTCTGCTTTGCATCAGCTCACGACTCATGTCATCTCTGGGCTCTCTCTCTCTCAGCCATTGCATGATCAAAGCGACTTCATCTGCACACCCAGTGGTTCTTTTCTGACCTTCGTGAGGCCTCCTTCACCAACATCATCTTAATGAAGTGGTGACCGACACAACCTCCTCCTAGAACTTCTTTCATCCCGATAAAGGCTATGGTGGTTACCAACACATCTTAAAAAGGACAATAGTTGTCTCTATATATCACCTTGAACGAGCACACATGCTCTCATCAGACCCTCTGGATCATACTAACCATTAGCTAGGGGTGATAAACTATTCTATCATTGAGTTCATCATGTATCTACTTCCACCTCATGGAAGTGAAACTTTAGGTCATACTCAAAAACTTTACATCATGGTGTAGTTGAACCATCACTCTCTTATAAGTAGTTCAACTGGATCTGTCCCGTGATAGTACTCTTTCTTTCTCATGTCATCTAGGTAAGGTGATCTACCATAACCCATATTGCATCTTGACCTTCCTTGGTCTAGGGGAGACTCACAACATCCATAGTGATGATCTCCCATTCCCTCTCGGGAACTCTTTATACTTTATAGCCTTGCACTGGGTTATTGGTGTTCGTCCTTCACCTTTGAGCTTGCATGGCCACATGAAACATGTATCAGGCATCCAAAGTACTACCATCACTTACTATCTTCATAGTACCACGGTGTATGATGAACTTAAAATCATGATCTCCTGTATGTCATGATTCTTTAAGGTTGATTCCTCAGAAACCCTACACCACTCTCATCAGGGTTTTATTACCTTCCTATCCAAGGAAGTTCATCTGAAGTTCTATCACCATTCTTTCTCTATATCAAGGACTAAACTGGCTAACCAAACAACCATTAACTCGTTCAACATATCTTGTTACATCTGTGTGTTAGCCAAAACACATCTTTTTTCCAAACATAGGGTTAGCTCAATAACCTCTTCTAGCCAAACTAGGCAGCTACATCTCAACTAGAGCATCCATTACCACTTCTTATGTATTAGGTAATGTTGATGACATACACCTTCATGTATTTCACTTATCATCTCAAACTCAAACTCTAACTCTATCTTCATTGAGAACACTCTGAGTTCATCCTCTTGATTATCAAACTCAACCTTGTATCACCTGCAAGTTCCACATAGCTCATGATAAAACATCCTCACAAGATGATTTCCTTAATACTCTTAGTGTTTGTAAATCATCCATGTATCATTCATTCCACAAAGGTATGCTATCATATCTATCCTCATACCTTATAGCAATGCTCCAACTCACATCATCTTTATCCTTGGTGTATGGCATGCATACTGCCCTATCTCTCGCTCCCATAACAAGAGGAAATAAACATTTGGCTGCAGTTCAAACACAGAGTTCTTCCTATTCCAAGAGTAGAGATGGTACAACCCACCTTTCCAATACACTTTCAAATCTAAGTTGAAACGTGCCACATATGTCTCTACAAACATCACGATATCAAAAATTACTTCCATGGAAAACTGATCTAGAACCTACTTGGGTAACAACACAATCCTTGGTCATCTCCTTTAGGTCTATAGGGTGCCGACACTTTTGAGGTCATCCCTTTTCCCTCATGCATCCAGAGAGTGCCCTACTCATCTGCCCTTTGGGTCCCATGAGTTCTTGAAGGTGATCAATCTCCTAACCCATGGCCCTCAGACAATGATAGTTGTTACCTCCCGACCCTATGGTCATGTGCAACCAGGGAATTAGGCAACTCCTGCTCCCATCAGTCTTATCCTTACCTGACCCTAGGATAGACTTAGGATTCTAACATAGTACATATCCAACTTAGAACCTTACCCAAGCCTTTCTCACCTCACTCTCTGTATTCATGGGTTGTCTTTCATCCTTTCACAGGGGTCATGGCGACCTGCCTACCTTGGTTAGGCCCCATACCGGTTACCTTCATGGTAACACATCCACATGCACACAGAGATGGTAATCTATGGGTCTGTAGGTTCATTCTCGTGCCATGTACTTTAGCTTCTCAAGATCCTATGAAACCTCTTTAGGTTACCTCAAAACCAACAAAACTGGTAAACACCCTACCAAAGGGCCCCTCTCCCAAGATGTGAGGAAACTACACCTTGATAAAAAAGGTCACAAGCATCCTTAGGGTTTACATTCACATGAGCATGCCTAACCCAACAGCTACTAAGGCACAAGCAAACCACCTTTTAAACCATGCTAGGTCATACTTGTTCTCTTTCCTCAATATTAGACCAACTTAGTTGTGAGGGTTTCATCAATCATACCTTTAACTTAAGGGGTTTCCTTTTCCTCTACACATGAGGAGTACCATGCTCTAACCTATACAGACTCAAATCTCATCATGAGCATCAGGTATACTACTTCCCTTCTTAGGCCTAGGAACCCTAGGTTCACTTTCCCGATGTCCCACTGTCTGCTCAACCTCAAACATGTCCAAGGTATGTCATGTACTCCCATGATCCTTTTATGTGAGAAACACCTAAGAGTTGAGTTCTCCTCAAGGAAAACCAACTCGGCATAATGCCTCACAATTGGTTACTTAAACCTCCTTAGGGTCTAAGGCACTCTTTGTCTCATCTCAGTAGGTAAACTCCTACACCTTAGGCACATAGGTTCCAGAAGTATCGTCCTCTCTTTAGGGTTTGGTTCCATTAAAGGACATCAAGATATCATCAACCTCCCAGGATCAAGCATGAAGCAACCACTATCATCCACTTAGGTCGCATCATCCTCAACTCCCCACTATTCCTCATGTCTTGGAATCTAGGTTTCCAACCTTTTTGCTTGGGTCCTACTTTCTCTCTCCAGAGCTAACTCCACATCCAGCCTTACAACTAGAGGTCCTCTCTCCATGAAGGCTTGAGCCCACAATCATACCCTTCCGCAAGGGAAGTCTATGCTCGAACTTATGTTTGCTCAAGATTATCCTGGTTATTCAGGGTATGTTATTCAGGGTATGTTATAACCTCAATTCCTTGAATATGTAATGAAAGATGTAATTCTCTTTTAATGAATAAAAGAAATCTTTTACTTTGATTTGCAATGGATTTCGTATGAAATGGCCTTGATTGATTGATGGTGGGCTTTGTTGGCCATTAAGCCCAATTGAAAAGAAAAGAGAATTAAAAAGGAAAAGAAATTGATTAATAAAAGGGAAATATGAGTAATTGAGAATTAAAAGTAGATAAAGGCAAATAGATAATCCCCAATATGGGAATACATGCCTTTGAGATTTCTTGAGGTCCAAGGGACCCAAAATAAGAAGATAATGGTAAAGGGAAAGGAAATAACAATTAATTTTGAATAAATTAATGAATAACTTGGGAGTGAAGAAAGAATTCTCATCCCTTGCAATTTTCTTCCCAAATTTCGTACAATAGGAAATATTAAAAGGAACTTTCCCTTAAAATTTGAGAAAGAAAGGAGTTATGGTTTGGGAGAAATCGATTTTGCAAGTTATCTTCAATTTGGGAATTAATTCTGAATTAATTGAATAAATCTTTCCTTTCCTTTGAGCGCGAGCAATGAGGTCTGTTGGATCTTAATCCAATGATGGACGCTCATCATCTAGTCCTAAGCGGATTGGGAGTCTGCAAGTTCCAGGGGAACTCTCCCACCCTATTTCTCACGATCCAATGGACATGCCAACTTGGTGTTGGTCCCATTGGATTCAGGAGGGGAAATCACGAAGGTTCCTCCCTAATTTTATTGGGTTTAGTCACTGTTTGTGGAAACGCCCAAAATAGGCAATGGCTGCCTCGACCCTATATATAGGGGAGGGTGATCCAAGGCACCAACATCCCCTTTTGTTAGTCCAAACTCTGCGGACGGAAGCAAGGAGTGCTTTCGTGCGTTCAATTGCCCTGTTCGTCTCGACCTGCACCCTCCGCATCTCAGAGACCATCGTCAGAGTTCGTCGAGAAGGGGGCGACCTTAGCATGTCCTTGGCAAGCGATTGGAGGCGTCGTCTAGTTCGTAGAGGGGAGGCAGAGCTTCCTGGACAACCGGCATGAGCAGAGGAAGAGAGGAGCCCAGAGTCAACCTCGTGGTTGACCGTCGTTGCTACATCAACAAAGTCGAGAGGTAGAAGAAGGAGGGAACCGCGGATTGACCGTTTTGTCCCTCGCCTCCTTCAGTAGAACCAAGGTTACAGTTGTCTTCTCTTCTGTTGATCGCACATAAAAGGCGCACGCATCCATGGCCGTCAGATCCTCAGTGGATCTGTGGCCCATGGATCGGGCGGTTATGCTATTTCCAGTAAAATAGCAAGTAAATTATTAAAAAGGGTTTTTTTTGTTAAAATCATATCTTGAGCTAGGAAAGTCATATGAAGAAATTCGATCATGAAAAATGATCAGAAAAATACAAGGAATACATTAAAAATGGTTTGGACACCTAAATATGCATATTTTTGCAAAAGTGCCTAATTTGGATAGAAAAAGTATTAATTTGTAGTAGAAATTCTAATTGTTGATAAAAGATATATTTAATCTTGCAGTTAGGTTAATTTGAACATGTTTAACTTGATTAATGTAAAAGATGGTTTTTAACCTATTTTGATGATAGAATTGCAAGGTTTATGATTTTTAACCTAATATGTTGATTAATATCTTTAGAAACCCTAAATTAGAGAAAAAGAAAAGAAAGGTGCTTATAATCTGAAATTAGGGTTTCTTGTTGATAAAAGATGAATTTAGAATCTTTTGTAAAAGAAAAATGAAATAGTTAGGGTTTGTAAGTGATTTTGGTGAAATTAGGGTTTAAAGTAATAAAGATGAAGTGGAACCCTAATTATGCTCAAAACCCTAAAAAGGGCAAATAACCTAGGAAACAACTAGGATTAATGGATTAAGATGACGTGATTGATGATAGAGAAATTGGATGTCCTTTTCAGGAATAATTGTGTGTGTGCTTGTTTGATTCCTGATTGATTGGTTATTTCTACATTCAAGTCTGCTTAACATGTATGTGGTTAATTAAGAATAACCGCTATAGTTTCCTGATGGATTCCCGGATGTTTAATCGCATTGAATGCAACTAAATAGTTTGGATGTTCATATTGCAATTATAAAGTGACTATGATTATCACAATTTAATATAAAGGTGTATTCCTGCACCTACATGCCACCCTGATGGAAGATGCCATAAAGGTCAGGCCTAGGAGGGTAGACCACTGGGCACCATGAGAGGTGACCCCAGACACCAAGCTCGAGAATGAGAAGGTGGTCTATGATGCATGACTATGGAGCACCATGAGAGGTGATTCCCAGGCACCAAGCTCGGGATTGAGAAGGTGGCCTTAAGTCAATGGCAAAAGAGAAACCCTAAAAGGGGGTAATTCCAGGGTTAGGGAAAAAGCGGTGGGGAATGTCACATGGAAAATGTAAATTGACTTGCTAAGTATCTCGATTGCAATATTTAAATTGTTAGACTTAATTGTAAAATATTGGTTGCCAACACATACCAGCAATTGCTGACCGACGTTTTATTTGTCGGCATTTTAGGCGTAATCCTGAAAGCACAAACAGTAAAATGACACATCATGAAATTGAGAAATAAGGTGCAAGGAGGATTAGATAGGATAAATCAAGCTGTGGATAGATAGATCTCCAAAGTTTTTAAGAGGTAAACAAAGTTTTATTTTTCTACCAAATTTCAGTTTAGTTAGTAGAATTTCATAATTATCATAGATTATTTGTTGAACCTTTGATCTTGTTAATTGATTAATGGCTCTGACCTTCGGGTCTCCCTTAATTGGGGGTTAATTGGAGGTGGGGTTGTTACAGTAAAATGATACATAAGAAGTTGTAACTCACGTAATGAAAATAGAATTAGTTACCTTTTTGCTAGGGACCCTTTAACAATGTTGCTATGGTATGGGAAATATGTTTCCCTTTGTGTATTTCCTTTCTATGGCACAACTCTCAAGTGGATCATTGCCACTTGGTACGTGTGGATTCACTGCAAACATGAGGGTGGATAGTTTATTATAGCATAAGATTGTTTGGACTATGGTTCCAAGATCATAAAGTTTGTGATGATTTTTCTTTTGAGCCTTCCAATAATTAGGAAGACTCCTCTTATATGTCTTGATATTTGTTATGTTGGTAAAAGTAGATGATATAAGGATGTGAGTTCCTTTTAGCTCATGAGGTGGATACCAAGGTAATGAGTCTTAGTATCCAAGATGTATCTATAATATGAGAAATATGTGAAGGTTGGAGATGTTTATTAAATGAACATTCCAAGTGTTTCTCTCCCTTAGAGAGAGAGAGTTGATGATGATCCTATAAATGTTTTTTGGAAGGAAAAACAAAAGTGATTTTATAATGTTGTGTATGGTTCAATGATAGTTGGTCAAGACCACTATCAAGGATATATGGTTGTTGGTCAATAGATATGTGATATTGTGTTCCTTTAAGATAAACCTATGATCAAATATCAATGCATAAGAGTTAGAGGTTGGATGACATAATTCACATGACCATGATGAGTTTAGAGTTATGTCCTTTAGACTAACCAATGTACAAATAGAATTTATGAATAGGAGGAACAAAGTGTTCCAGTCATGCCATACAAGTTATATCAAGCTTTGAATGATGACATGTCAAAGTATTTCAAATATGGTGAAAAATATGATCAATATTTCTTCAAAAACCTTAGGGTTGCCGAAGCAGCAATACCTATGAGACAAGTTGATCAAGAGTGAGATGGGGTTGATTAAATTTCTTTATGGGATCATGGTATGTCTTCTAAGTAGGTTGTGTAAATCCTAGTAAGGTGAAGATAGTGTTTTTGTTTCACCCCTAACAAAGTTGACTAGGAATGATGTTTCCTTGTATGGAATGACAGCTACCAGCGTCAGCATTTCTTTTGATGCTGAAAAATAACTGACAAAAGTTCTAGTGTCGGTGTATAAAAAAAGGATGGATACATTGCCTTATTTATGCTTTAAGGAATGGTGTGGGACACATGCCATGATTGGTAAAAATCTAGAAAGTATGAATTTTGAGTAATGTGTTGATACAATAGATATAATTTTAGGATGATAGCTAGAATTTAAAGTTGAACATTACTACTAGTGTTGTACAGATGACACAATAAGTTTCTACATTCCATACTGAGAATGTCTTCTTAGGTGGGGTTTCTTGTGTTGACCCAAGATGAGATATGTATGAATGATGTGACGTCACCATGATATGTAAGTAACCATGTGAAGGTAATAGGATGAGGTGCAAAGGAAGTACCCATCTTTGTTTACCTTGGATTTCGGGGGCAAAATCTGTGTTAGGGGTTTATAGTTGTAAGGCCCCTAAACTTTCTTAATGATTTGAACAAGATTAATTATCATAATTGAATTGGTATAACCCTAATATAACCTTGTGATATTCCTTGAAATCATAACACAAGCTTAAGTTTCAAATTTGGTCCAATTTGGACACTGGTTGAGCAAGTTATGCAATTTTATGCACATTTTGGACTTCTCTGCAATTTACCCAATTGCGAGGTTTTCTTTGTAATTTATCACTGGAATTATGTTCCTTGGACACTCTATCATCATTCTTGAGCTTGTTGAGTCATGGGGCACCTATTTAAACCTTGGTTTGAAGGTGTTTTCTCTAAGGGTATTTTAGGGTTTACCCCTTCATGGATGAACTACCTTTAGTAGCGATCAACTAATGAATTATTTGATTGGTTGGGAAAATCAAAAAAGGAAATCTAAGAAGTCCTATACAGATGGTGGGGGAGCTTCTTGTGTGTTTTATTGTATATTCTTAATAAATTAAGTCCATGGACACTTGGCTAGATATCCTTCTCCCAACCTCGTTCTCCCTCTGTTCTTTTGTGAATTTTCCTGTCCAAGGAAGAAGAAAGTGGGCACCTTCTTGGAAAAAGGATCTAGGGTTGCAATTGACTTCCTTTTTGGGTTTGAAAAGCTTCCTTCTAGTGATCTTGACCTAAAAGAGTAAGAATCCCCTTATTTACTCCATTTATTTCTTTTTTATCCTTCCTCCTAGCTTTCTCCAGGTCCGAACCTTGTTGTTCCATGGTAGAAATTTCTCTAAAGCTCTAAACCCTACCTTTCTTGCTCCTTATGCTTAGGGTTTTCTCATTTGATGAAGAAAGGTGCTAGATGGACGAGTTTACAACTTATGATTGGATTTCCTACCGTACCTGCTAGAGTTTTCTTCTTTTTGAGATTTCATCTTCTCATTAGAGGCAAGTTTTATAACTTACTCCATGTTTATTGCTTACCATAAGCTTGCTAGATAATGTTCTTGCTTGAAAATGATGATCCATGCAATAAAAAGCTATGCTTGAATTGAATTTCGATTTTTATAATATTCCATGTTCTGTTTTCAGTTCAAGATGAACATGTGATCATGTGTACATTATTCCTAAGGTATAATATGACTTGTATCAGGTTGGTTTGACAACCTGTGGTGCTAAGCACCTATCAACCAATGGTCAATTTTAGGGTTTTAAGCTCATTCTTCTATAAACCCATGACTCGTTGATAGTACCATTGCAACAACCCTATGGTGTTGTCTTCATGACAACTGATGGTCGAGATCAAAGGCGTTAGATGATGGTGACAACCTATGGTCACCCCCTTAGGTCAGGTTTTGGATCAATTAGAAGTTTAATGATCAACCATTAAGCACCCTACTGATGTTATCAATCACTGATGACATTATCTTAATATCTGATGTTGATTAATGAATATAGTGTTGATATAACAACCTATGGTGACTTAATGGTCCTAATTATGGTGGATCAGATCTCTACAGCCTATGGTGAGTTAAGCATTGTAGTTGTAGCATCAATTAATCCTTAGACTATTGGTTTCTTGGGTCACTTGATGCAATGGTCAGACCTATATTTTTATTGATGATTTTAACATATGAACTTGACCCAATGGTCGAGATTTAATGTTTATTCCTTTAATAAGGTGGAATGATGGATAATGTAATATGTTGGTCCTAATAATGTGATTTATATGGTTTCCTTTATATGATCAACTTAAGGAGCTTACTTGTTGACAATGGATGGCTTATTTTAACTGAACAATCAATTGTGGGTTTTACCCTACTCTTAATGGAACTTTTTGTGTTGTTAATCAAGGGATGTCTAGGGTTATATGGTGACTCTTTCTAGAGCACAAATCGAGGACTTCATAGGTGGTTACTCCAAGTTGTTTACTTATGTAAACAACCAATGGTCTTATCTTTTAAACATCTAATGATTCTGGGTGACATTGTGGTATGGAGAAATTGGTTAAATGATGATGGAACAAATGGAGGGTTACCCTTAATAAGGTAGTCTTACCTATTCACTAATATTAATAGAAGGGATGATAATTATTGTGTTGATATGTAACCCTAATGAGGTATAGCTTGTTATACTTAGCTTTAATGTAACTAAATGATGGTAATTGGGTATGAATAGTCCTTGAATGACTAATACAATCATGGAATACTCTATTACTATTATTGAAACCCTAGTATGCTATAACCCGATGGTTACATCTTGATTTATGTATGGGTTAATACCTGAGAATAGTATGGAATGTGATGGCGATGCTTCACCTTATGCATCCATGATTCAAAGGCGATGTCGTGAGTTAGGGTTTGGGTATCAATATTGATTAGTAACATTGATATAATTTATCATGTTGAACCTAAGTCTAATGCAAATTGATAAAGATGAAAATTCATGTTTAACATTCTTATATGATGGAATGATGGTGGAATAACCTCCTTAACATGATCATAACCTTAATGTGTTAATTGGTGGCTATCATAGCCACATGGTTGATACTTTCTTATGCTAAACATGTGCATTATGAATATGATGAGTGTTAATCATAACTAGATTCCTTGCACATTGATGTAATAAAGGAATATTCTTAATGTTAATATAATCCTGATATGATTGTTTATGAATATCACCTAGCTCATTAATTCAATATTGTGTTGATCATGTGTATTATATGTAAGTGATGTTTTTGTTCCTTGTTATAAGGCATGCAAAGATAATGATGATCTTGTAGGGAATAATATGATGGTCTTAATGACCTTTGGGCATGGTTGAGCCTTGAATGAGGTGTAATCCTCTTGTGTTGATAAGGTTTGGTACCTTGTGATATTATGAAAAGGATGTATATCATGTGAT
This sequence comes from Alisma plantago-aquatica, assembly GCA_963693085.1. NCBI lineage: Eukaryota > Viridiplantae > Streptophyta > Magnoliopsida > Alismatales > Alismataceae > Alisma > Alisma plantago-aquatica. The sequence continues at coordinate 748,249,605 of OY856412.1, forward strand.
AGTATGATGGTCTTAATGACCTTTGGGCATGGTTGAGACCTGAATGAGGTGTCATCCTCTTATGTTGATAAGGGTTGATACCCTATGATATTATGAATAGGATTTATATCTTGTGATAGTATGATGACTAGTGTGCTCTCAAGAATCGCAAGTGAATAGTACCATGTAATGATGAGATGAGAAATTATGTTTCACACATTTTATATATTTTCAAAGTTTTGATATTTATATGCTTGCTAGATGTGAATTAGGGTTTGTATGTCCACTTGTTTGATGCAACCTTAATTCACCCAATTGGCATAACTGATCAAGTACAACTCTAATCATGTAGTGCCATGTGTCATAGAAGCATCTTCAGTGTCAGAACTTGTTGGATGGTGAAACGAGTATTCCTAAGGGAAACTCGGAGGGCATACTGTTGAGCTTGTGGGGGTGGCAGGTTGACGATATATCCTTGTAATCCACAATGTAGATTGTGGAGGTTGACTATGGTCAAGCCTCATACATATGATTTGATTGAGAATGATTGTGATCGTGTCTTTGTGATTATAACATGATGTGATTAGAGGACAACTACGGTTGTACCTCAGTGATTGGGTTTGATTGCTCTGGTTTCTAGTGTTGTGACCTGTACCAAGGGAGGACTAGTGGTTAGCAACTTGACTATATGTCGTTGTGGTGGAAACTTTGACTGATATGCCACTGTCTTTTTACTCCTACTAACAGAGGGGAAGAGATCTTAGGATACCGACACTCCTAGATCTTGTAGAAAATTGGATAGCCCTTCGCAGGGGTCGGTTGGACTTTGAATGGTATGATTCAAATTTCCTAGGGCGTAATAAAAGATGTAATACAGTCGTGTTGCATATTTGTTTAGGGTTATACATGATGTTTCAAATTGAATGATAACCCTTGTTTGTTATCTTTACATAAAGATTATGCTTAGAGAAATTAAGAGATAGTAGATATAATTCGGTTGTGGATATGCTTAAGATTGTAGATGCATACATACATTAGCTATGCTTGTGTTGATAACTATACTGCTACTGCTGATTATAATCATGATACTAGATATCTTATGTTGTTAGTTCTTCTTATGATGTTGATATGTTCAACCAATTAGACATGCTCATGTTGTTATCTATGCTATGTTATTAGACTTGCCCATGATGCTAGATATGCATATGCTATTGAATTTCTTAAATTGTCAACAAGATAAAGGATGATAGTCTGGCTGATGATGATAGTTATTATCTGCTCCTTTATGTATTTTGTTAATCCTCAGTGTTGCTGAGCTTATTTGTTATGAGGAGTACTAGGTGCATGAAGAGGAAGCCCGAATGGAGGAGGACCAGCCTGGTGGTCAAGAACTAGCCATGGTGGTTCACACAACAGATGCAGTTTGGATGGAACATCAAAAGCAATTGACTGAGGCTATTCGTACCCTGGCCCTTAGGGACATAGCTAGGGCTGAGAATGGTGAGCCACTTCTAGTTCATCCTCGACTGGGAGCCACCATCTTGGACTTCGTCAAGCTGAACGTCGAGAAGTTATGGGGAGAAGACAAGTCTGAAGTAGTCGACAAGGCTGAAGCTTGGCTGCTTGCAGTCGAGAATGGGTTCTGTATGCTGGAAGTGGGGCCGAATAAGAAGGTTCTATTTGCTACTCACCTTTTGGAAGGTGGAGCTAATATATGGTGGGAGAACCATATCATGGATAGAGACCTAAGTGAGGAATCGATGGCATGGACTGACTTCAAGACCATCTTCACTGCCAGATTCCTCCCCATCTCAGCAAAGAAGGAGAAAGAAAGAGAGTTCACTAGCATGGTTCAAGGAAGCTCTTCAGTTGCGGACTTTGGTCATAGGTTCCGCCTCTTGGAACGTTTCGGACACATGTTGGATGAAGAGAGGAGGGTGGACCACTTCGTGGAATGTCTACACCCTGCCATAAAGCCTCATGTGATGTCTAGTGAGCCAAAGACCTTCGCTGAAGTCTACAACACCGCCTTGGACATGGAAAGGACGGTGATGCCTACACAAAACCAATCCAAAGGGTTCTTGGGTTTCACTGAAGGAGCTCAAGGGCAGAGGAATGAACACAAGAAGGGACAAGGATGCAACCACAACAAGAACAAGCATGGGCACAAAGGCAAGCCCCGTGGTCGCTTCCAGTAGTGTCGCACCTGTGGACGGACACATCCTGGGAAGTGCCGCTTTGAGAAGAAGGTGTGTTTCAGATGTCAACAAGAAGGACACTTCATTGCCAACTGCCCTCAGCCTGACCCAAGAGGACCTTTGGGATCACAGCCTGTGGCAGCACAGCCAGTAGCTGCAGCACCCCCAGTAGGAGCACCAGCCGAAGCACCTCCAGCTGGAGAGAGGACACAAGCTAGAGTGTTCGCCATCGACAATGAAGAAGCTCAGGAAAATGCTAATAAGTTGATTGAGGGTAATAACCCATAGAGTTTTTCCTTTTAGTTCAGTAGACCATGTAATGGCTTTCTGATATGGAATAACTATGTAGGCTTGCTAGAAGTCATGGGACAAAATGTAAAAGCACTCTTTGATTCTAGTTCTACTAATATGTTTATTTCGAGAAATCTAGCAACTATGCTTGGTTTGGATATCAAGGATTTGGGTTATGTTTTGTATGTCACAACCACGAGTGGTCATATTTATACCTCTCTTTTGAAAACCCATGTGTTGCCAGTTAAGTATCTGAACCATGAGCTTCCCACTGACTTCATCCTTCTCGATATGAATGATTTTGATGTAATCATCGGTATGGACTGGCTTTCCACCTATAGGGCCCAGATTGACTATAGAGAGAAGAAGATTCTCATTAGGAAGACCGGCTATCCACACTTCACCATTCGAGGAAGGAAAGATGCGACAACCAATCTTTATATATCTGCTTTGAAAGCGGAACAGATGCAATCCAAGGGTTGTCGAGCCTGCCTAGCCATAATTATCGCACCTGAGGTTAAGGGGCAATCCATAGAGGAAATAGAGGTGGTTCGGGAGTATGCAGATGTGTTTCCGGATGATCTACCAGGAATTCCCTCTGAGAGGGAGGTAGACTTCTCGATTGAGTTAGCTCTCGGGACTAACCCTATATCTAAGGCACCCTATAGAATGGCCCATGCAGAGTTGCTTGAGTTGAAAACCCAGTTGCAAGAGTTGTTGGATAAAGGGTTCATCTGACCCAGTACATCACCATGGGGAGCACCAGTTCTCTTTGTGAAAAAGAAGGATGGGTCGCTTCGGATGTGTATTGATTATCGGATGATCAATCAGGCAACCATTAAGAACAAGTATCCTTTGCCTAGAATAGATGACCTGTTTGACCAACTCAAATCAGCTCGAGTCTTTTCTAAGATCAATTTGAGATCAGGATACCACCAGGTGAGACTGAGAAGTGAGGATATACCCAAAATGGCTTTTAGAACCCGTTACGGCCACTATGAGTTTTTGGTCATGCCGTTTGGATTATCCAATGCACCTAGTGTCTTCATGAACCTCATGAACAATGTGTTCCAACCTTTCCTTGACTCTTTTGTGATAGTGTTCATAGATGACATTTTAGTGTACTCGGATGACCTAGCCCAACACCGTGACCACCTGGGTAGAGTCCTTGATATCCTTAGAAAGCATAAGTTTTTTGGAAAGTTCTTGAAATGTGAGTTTTGGTTGGACCGAGTCATATTTCTTGGACACATCATCTCAGGAGGAACAATTGTTGTAGATCCAACCACAGTATTGATAGTTCGAGACTGGCCGGCACCGAAGAACCCCTCTGAGATTCGTAGCTTCTTGGGGTTGTCTAGATACTACCGTCGCTTCATCAAAGATTTCTCCAAGACTGCTTTACCGTTAACCATGTTGACCAGGAAGGATGTGAAGTTTGTGTGGTCTGAAGTATGTGAAGCTCGATTCCAAGAACTGAAAGAGAAGCTGACCACCGCCCCCTGTGTGGACTCTGCCTTCTGAAAATGAGGGTTTCATGATATTCACTGATGCTTCCAAGATGGGACTTGGTTGTGTGTTAGAACAAGATCGGCATGTGGTTGCATATGCTTCCCAACAGCTCAAGCCAAATGAGATGAATTACCTGACATACGACTTGGAGTTAGCTGCTATCATCCATGCTTTGAAGATATGGCGGCATTACTTGTACGGTGCTACCTTTGAGATCTTCACCGACCATAAGAGCTTAAAATACCTGCTGACACAGAGAGACCTGAACCTATGACAATGACGATGGATGGAGCACATGAAGGATTATGACTTCATCATCGCCTACCATCCTGGTAAGGCGAATGTCGTGATTGATGCTTTGAGTCGGAAACAGCTTAAGTGTGCAGCTATTCTATCTACTCAGTGGAAGAGTTTGGAGGAACTTGTGGAGTGGACTCCACAACTATTAGAGGACCGAGTTCGATTGGCTAATATCCAGATTCAATCTGAGTTGTTGAGTGAGATCATAGCAGCACAGTTGACCAGTGAAGAACTAGACAAGATGAAAGTTTTGATGATGAAGCCACAAACTTGTTTATCTGTGGGAGTAGACGGAGGAATCAGGTTTGAGAATCGCATATGGGTTCCAAAGTATTCATCAATAAAGGAACGTATCTTACAAGAAGCTCATGGATCCAAGTACACAGTGCATCCAGGGACTACTAAAATGTCCAAGGACCTACAACGGTTTTTCTGGTGGCCAGGAATGAAGAAAGACATTACGTCATGGGTGGCCAGCTGTCTTACTTGCCAGATGGTGAAGGATGAACACCAACGACCCGTCAGACTTTTACAGTCGATAGAAATTCCAGAGTGGAAGTGGGAGCATATCACCATGGATTTTGTGGTGGGGCTACCCCAGACCAAGAAGGGTCATGATGCGATATGGGTCGTGGTAGATCATCTTACCAAGTCAGGACACTTCCTTGCCTTGAAGACCACTGCTAAGGTGACGGACCTAGCTGAGCTGTATATTAGAGAGATAGTGTGATTGCATGGCGTACCAGGATCGATCACTTTAGATAGAGACCCAAAGTTCACTTCCAAGTTGTGGGAGCAAGTTCAAGAGGAACTTGGTACCAGGTTAAAGTTTAGTACTGCTTATCACCCCCAGACAGATGGTCAGTCAGAAAGGACCATCCAGACCTTAGAAGATCTGTTGAGAGCTTGTATTCTCGATTGGGGTGGCTCATGGGAGCAATACTTACCGTTTGTAGAGTTCGCCTACAACAACTACCAAGCTAGTATCGGGATGCCTCCGTATGAAGCTTTGTACGGAAGACCGTGTCGGTCCCCACTTCACTGGGATGATGTGGGTGAGAGGACCCTATTGAGGTCAGATGAGATCCAAGTGTATGTTGATAAAGTGGCTTTGATCAAGCAAAGGCTGAAGAGAGCCCAGGATCGACAGAAGTTGTATGCTGATGCAAAGCGGACTGATGTGCATTTCACTGTGGGAGAGCATGTGTTTTTGAAAATCCAACCGCTCCGAGCTATAGCTAAGAACAGAGGAAAGATGAGTCTCCGATATGTGGGTTCGTTTGAGGTGTTAGAACAGATTGGTGAAGCTGCATACCATTTGGCATTACCCCCTCAGTATAGAATGATGCATGATGTATTTCACGTGTCCAACCTGAAGCGATATGTGCAAGATCCAAGCCATGTGCTGATCATTGAACCTATTGAGCTTCAAGGGAAGCTGACTTATCCTGAGTCACCTATGCGGATTCTAGATACCAAGGTGAAAGAGCTCAGATGGAACAAAATAGAGATGGTAAAGGTTCTTTGGAAGCACCATGGAGAGGATGAGGACACATGGGAAATGAAGGCGGACATGGAGAAAGGATATCCTGATTTGTTTGTTTGATTGAATTTTGAGGGCAAAATTCCTATAAGGAGGGGAGGATGTTATAACCTCAATTCCTTGAATATGTAATGAAAGATGTAATTCTCTTTTAATGAATAAAAGAAATCTTTTACTTTGATTTGCAATGGATTTTGTATGAAATGGCCTTGATTGATTGATGGTGGGCTTTGTTGGCCATTAAGCCCAATTGAAAAGAAAAGAGAATTAAAAAGGAAAAGAAATTGATTAATAAAAGGGAACTATGAGTAATTGAGAATTAAAAGAAGATAAAGGCAAATAGATAATCCCCAATATGGGAATCCGTGCTTTTGAGATTTCTTGAGGTCCAAGGGACCCAAAATAAGAAGATAATGGTAAAGGGAAAGGAAATAACAATTAATTTTGAATAAATTAATGAATAACTTGGAAGTGAAGGACGCCTTCTCATCCCTTTCAATTTGCTTCCCAAATTTCGTACAAAACTAGGAAATATTAAAAGGAACTTTCCCTTAAAATTTGAGAAAGAAAGGAGTTATGGTTTGGGAGAAATCAATTTTACAAGTTATCTTCAATTTGGGAATTAATTCTGAATTAATTGAATAAATATTTCCTTTGCTTTGAGCACGAGCAATGAGGTATGTTGAATCTTAACCCAACGATGGACGCTCATCATCTAGTCCTAAGAAGATTGGGAGTCTGCAAGTTCCAGGGGAACTCTCCCACCTTGTTTTCTCACAATCCAATGGACATGCCAACTTGGTGTTGGTCCCGTTGGATTTAGGAGGGGAAATCGCGAAGGTTCCTCCCTAATTTTATTGGGTTTAGTCACCGTTTGTGGAAACGCCCAAAATAGGAAATGGTTGCCTCGACCCTATATATAGGGGAGGGTGATCCAAGGCACCAGCATCCCCTTTTGTTAGTCCAAACTATGTGGATGGAAGCAAGGAGTGCTTTGGTGTGTTCCATTGCCCCGTTCGTCTCGACCTGCACCCTCCGCATCTCAGAGACCATCGTCGGAGTCTGTCGAGAAGGGGGCGACCTTAGCGTGTCCTTGGCAAGTGATTGGAGGCGTCGTCTAGTTTGTAGAGGGGAGGCGGAGCTTCCTAGACAACCGGCGTGAGCAGAGGAAGAGAGGAGCCCAGAGTCAAGCTCGCAGTTGACCGTCGTTGCTACAGCAACAAAGTCGAGAGGTAGAAGAAGGAGGGAACCGCGGATTGACCGTTTTTCCCCTCGCCTCCTTCAGTAGCACCAAGGTTAGAGTCGTCTTCTCTTCTGTTGATCGCACATAAAAGGTGCACGCATCCACGTTCGTCAGATCCTCAGTGGATCTGCGGCCCATGGATCGGGCGGTTATGCTTTTTCTAGTAAAATAGCAAGTAAATTATTAAAAAGGGTTTTTTTGTTAAAATCATATCTTGAGCTAGGAAAGTCATATGAAGAAAGTCGATACATGAAAAATGATCAGAAAAATACAAGGAATACATTAAAATGGTTTGGACATCTAAATATGCATATTTTTGCAAAATTTCCTAATTTGGATAGAAAATGTATTAATTTGTAGTAGAAACTCTAACTGTGGATAAAAGATATATTTAATCTTGCAGTTAGGTTAATTCGAACATGTCTAACTTGATTAATGTAAAAGATGGTTTTTTAAACTGTTTTGGTGATAGAATTGCAAGGTTTAGGATTTTTAACCTAATATGTTGATTAATATGTTTAGAAACCCTAAATTAGAGAAAAAGAAAAGAAAGGTGCTTATAATCTGAAATTAGGGTTTCCTGTTGATAAAAGATGAATTTAGAATCTTTTGTAAAAGAAAAATGAAATAGTTAGGGTTTGTAAGTGATTTTGGTAAAATTAGGGTTTAAAGTAATAAAGATGAAGTGGAACCCTAATTATGCTCAAAACCCTAAAAAGGGCAAATAACCTAGGAAACAACTAGGATTAATTGATTAAGATGACGTGATTAATGACAGAGAAATTGGATGTCCTTTTTAGGAATAATTGTGTGTGTATGCTTGCTTGATTACTGATTGATTGGTTATTTCTGCATTCAAGTCTGCTTAATAGGTATGTGGTTAATTAAGAATAACCGCTACAGTTTCCAAATGGATTCTCAAATGTTTAATCACATTGAATGCAACTAAACACTTTGGATGTTCATATTGTAATTATAAAGTGACTATGATTATCACAATTTAATATAAATGTGTATTCCTGCACCTATATGCCACCCTGATGGAAGATGCCATAAAGGTCAAGCCCAGGAGGGTAGACCAATGGGCACCATGAGAGGTGACCCCAGACACCAAGCTCGGGAATGAGAAGGTGTTCTATGATGCATGACTATGGAGCACCATGAGAGGTGACTCCCAAGCACCAAGCTCGGGATTGAGAAGGTGGCCTTAAGTCAATGGCAAAAGAGAAACCCTAAAAGGGGGTAATTCCAGGGTTAGGGCAAAAGCGGTGGGGAATGTCACATGGAAAATGTAAATTGACTTGCTAAGTATCTCGATTGCAATATTTAAATTGTTAGACTTATTTGTGAAATATTAGTTGCCTCCACATACCAGCAATTACTGACTGACGTTTTGTTTGTCGGTGTTTTTGACGTAATCCTGAAAGCACAAATAGTAAAATGACACATCATGAAATTGAGAAATAAGGTGCAAGGAGGATTAGATAGGATAAATCAAGCTGTGGATAGATAGATATCCAAAGTTTTTAAAAGGTAAACAAAGTTTTATTTTTCTACCAAATTTTAGTTTAGTTGGTAGAATTTCATAATTATCATAGATTATTTGTTGAACCTTTTATCCTGTTAATTGATTAACGGCTCTGACCTTCGGGTCTCCCTTAATTGGGGGTTACCTGGAGGCGGGGTTGTTACAGTAAAATGATACATAATAAGTTGTAACTCACGTAATGAAAATAGAATTAGTTACCTTTTTGCTATGAACCCTTGAACAATGTTGCTATGGTATGGGAAATATGTTTCCCTTTGTGTATTTCCTTTCTAGGGCACAACTCTCAAGTGGATCATTACCACTTGGTACGTGTGGATTCACTGCAAACATGAGGGTGAATAGCTTATTATAGCATAAGGTTGTTTGGACTATGGTTCCAAGATCATAAAGTTTGTGATGATTTTGCTTTTGAGCCTTCCAATAATTAGGAAGACTCCTCTTATATGTGTGGATATTTGTTATGTTGGTAAAAGTAGATGATATAAGGATGTGAGTTCCTTTTAGCACATGAGGTGGATACCAAGGTAATGAATCTTAGTATCCAAGATGTATCAATAATATGAGAAATATGTGAAGGTTGGAGATGTTTATTAAATGAACATTCCAAGTGTTTATCTCCCTTAGAGAGAGAGAGAGAGAGTTGATGATGATCCTATAAATGTTTTTTGGAAGGAAAAACAAAAGTGATTTTATAATGTTGTGTATGGCTCAATGATAGTTGGTCAAGACCACTATCAAGGATAGATGGTTGTTGGTCAATAGATAGGTGATATTGTGTTCCTTTAAGATAAACCTATGATCAAATATCAATGCATAAGAGTTAGAGGTTGGATGACATAATTCACATGACGATGATGAGTTTAGAGTTATGTCCTTTAGACTAACCAATGTACAAATAGAACTTATGAATAGGAGGAACAGAGTGTTCCAGTCATGTCATACAAGTTATATCAAGCTTTGAATGATGACATGTCAAAGTATTTCAAATATGGTCAAAAATATGATCAATATTTATTCAAAAACCTTAGGGTTGTTGAAGCAGCAATACCTATGAGACAAGTTGATCAAGAGTGAGATGGGGTTGATTAAATTTCTTTATGGGATCATGGTATGTCTTCTAAGTAGGTTGTGTAAATCCTAGTAAGGTGAAGATAGTGTTGTTGTTTCACCCCTAACAAAGTTGACTAGGAATGATGTTTCCTTGTATGGAATGACATCTACCAGCGTCAGCATTTCTTTTGATGCTGAAAAAGAACTGACAAAAGTTCTAGTATCAGTGTATAAAAAAAGGATGGATACATTGCCTTTTTTTATGCTTCAAGGAATGGTGTGGGACACATGCCATGATTGGTAAAAATCTATAAAGTATGACTTTTGAGTAATGTGTTGATACAATAGATATAATTTTAGGATGATAGCTAGAATTTAAAGTTGAACATTACTACTAGAGTTGTACAGATGACACAACAAGTTTCTACATTCCATACTGAGAATGTCTTCTTAGGTGGGGTTTCTTGTGTTGACCCAAGATGAGATGTGTATGAATTATGTGACATCACCATGATATGTAAGTAACCATGTGAAGGTAATAGGATGAGGTGAAAAGGAAGTACCCATCTTTGTTTACCTTGGATTTCAGGGGCAAAATCCCTATTAGGGGTTTATAGTTGTAAGGCCCCTAAACTTGCTTAATGAGTTGAACAAGATTAATTATCATAATTGAATTGGTATAACCCTAATATAACCTTGTGATATTCCTTGAAATCATAACACAAGCTTAAGTTTCAAATTTGGTCCAATTTGGACACTGGTTGAGCAAGTTATGCAATTTTATGCACATTTTCGACTTCTCTGCAATTTACCCAATTGCGAGGTTTTCTTTGTAATTTATCACTTGAATTATGTTCCTTGGTCACTCTCTCATCATTCTTGAGCTTTTTGAGTCATGGGAAACCTATTTAAACCTTGGTTTGAAGGTGTTTTCTCTAAGGGTGTTTTAGGGTTTACCCCTTCATGGATGAGCTACCTTTAGTAGCTATCAACTAATGAATTATTTGATTGGTTGGTAAAATTAAAAAATGAAATCTAATAAGTCCTATGTAGATGGTGGGGGAGCTTCTTGTGTGTGTTCTTGTATATTCTTAATAAATTAAGTCCATGGATACTTGGATAGATACTAGAACTTCAACTTTTTCTTTTTCTTTATCTTAAAGTTTCATATACTTATCCCCAAGCACCAAAATGAGCTATTTTATCTCCACCACTTCCCTCCTTCTCCCGACCTCATTCTCCCTCTGTGCTTTTGTGAATTTTCCTGTCCAAGGAAGAAGAAAGTGGGGACCTTCTTGGAAAAAGAATCTAGGGTTGCAATTGACTTCCTTTTTGGGTTTGAAAAGCTTCCTTCTAGTGATATTGACCTAAAAGAGTAAGAATACCCTTATTTCCTCCATTTATTTCTTTTTTATCCTTCCTCCTAGCTTTCTCCAGGTTTGAACCTTGCTGTTCCATGGTAGAAATTGCTCTAAAGCTCTAAAACCCTACCTTTCTTGCTCCTTATGCTTAGGGTTTGCTCATTTGATGAAGAAAGGTGCTAGATGGACGAGTTTACAACTTATGATTGGATTTCCTACCCTACCTGCTAGAGTTTTCTTCTGTTTGAGATTTCATATTCTCATTAGAGGCAAGTTTTATAACTTACTCCATGTTTATTTCTTACCATAAGCTTGCTAGATCATGTTCTTGCTTGAAAATGATGATCCATGCAATAAAAAGCTATGCTTGAATTGAATTTCGATTTTTATAATATTCCATGTTCTATTTTCAGTTCTAGATGAACCTGTGATCATGTGTACGTTATTCCTAAGGTATAATATGACTTTGATCAGGTTGGTTTGACAACTTGTGGTGCTAAGCACCTATCAACCATTGGTCAATTTTAGGGTTTTAAGCTTATTCTTCTATAAACCCATGACTCAGTGATAGTACCATTGCAACAACCCTATGGTGTTGTCTTAATGACAACTGATGTTTGAGATCAAAGGTTTCAGATTATGGTTACAACCTATGGTCACCCCCTTAGGTCAGGTTTTGGATCAATTAGAAGTTTAATGATCAACCATCAAGCACCCTACTGATGTTATCAATCACTGATGACATTAGCTAAATATCTGATGTTGATTAATGAATATAGTGTTGATCTAACAACCTATGGTGACTTAATGGTCCTAATTATGGTGGATCAGATCTCTACAGCCTATGGTGAGTTAAGCATTGTAGTTGTATCATCAATTAAGCCTTAGACTAATGGTTTCTTGGGTCACTTGATGCAATGGTCAGACATATATTGTTATTGATGGTTTTAACATATGAACTTGACCCAATGGTCGAGATCTAATGTTTATTCCTCCAATAAGGTGGAATTATGGATAATGTAATATGTTGGTCATAATAATGTGATTTATATGGTTTCCTTTTTATGATCAACTTAAGGAGCTCTTGTTGACAATGGATGACTTGTTTTAACTGAACAATCGATTGTGGGTTTTACCCTACTCTTAATGGAACTTTTTGTGTTGTTAATCAAGGGATGTCTAGGGTTATATGGTGACTCTTTCTAGAGCACAAATCGAGGACTTCATAGGTGGTTACTCCAAGCTGTTTACTTATGTAAACAACCAATGGTCTTATCTTTTAAACATCTAATGATTCTGGGTGACATTGTGGTATGGAGATATTGGTTAAATGATGATGGGACAAATGGAGGGTTACCCTTAATAAGGTAGACTTACCTATTGTGTTGATATGTAACCCTAATGAGGTATAGCTTGTTATACTTACCTTTAATGTAACTAAATGATGGTAATTGGGTATGAATAGTCCTTGAATGACTAATACAACCATGGAATACTCTATTACTATTATGAAACCGTAGTATGCTATAACCTGATGGTTACATCTTGATTTATGTATGGGTTAATACCTGAGAATAGTATGGAATGTGATGGTGATTCTTCACCTTATGCATCCATGATTCAAAGGGGATTTCGTGAGTTAGGGTTTGGGTATCAGTGTTGATTAGTAACATTGATATAATTTATCATGTTGAACCTAACTCTAATGCAAATAGATAAAGACGAATATTCATGTTTAACATTCTTGTATGATGGAATGATGGTGGAATAACCTCCTTAACATGATCATAACCTTAATGTCTTAATTGGTGGCTATCATAGCCACATGGTTGATACTTTCTTATGCTAAACATGTGCATTATGAATATGATGAGTGTTAATCATAACTAGATTCCTTGCACATTGATGTAATAAAGTAATGTTCTTAATGTTAATATAATCCTTCTATGATTGTTTATGAATATCACCTAGCTCATTAATTCAATATTGTGTTGATCATGTGTATTATATGTAAGTGATGTTGTTGTTCCTTGTTATAAGGCATGCAAAGATAATGATGATCTTGTAGGGAATAATATGATGGTCTTAATGACCTTTGGGCATGGTTGAGCCCTGAATGAGGTGTAATCCTCTTTTGTTGATAAGGTTTGGTACCCTGTGATATTGTGAAAAGGATGTATATCCTGTGATAGTATGATGGTCTTAATGACCTTTGGGCATGGTTGAGCCCTGAATGAGGTGTAATCCTCTTATGTTGATAAGGGTTGATACCCTATGATATTATTGAATAGGATTTATATCTTGTAATAGTATGATGACTAGTGTGCTCTCAAGAATCGCAAGTGAATAGTACCATGTAATGATGAGATGAGAAATTATGTTTCACACGTTTTATATATTTTCAAAGTTTTAATATTTATATGCTTGCTAGAAGTGAATTAGCGTTTGTATGTCCACTTGTTTGATGCAGCCTTAATTCACCCAATTGGCATAACTGATCAAGTGCAACTCTAGTCATGTAGTGCCATGTGTCATAGAACCATCTTTAGTGTCAGAACTTGCTGGATGGTGAAACGAGTATTCCTAAGGGAAACTCGGAGCGCATATTGTTGAGCTTGTGGGGGTGGAAGGTTGACGATATATCCTTGTAATCTACAATGTAGATTGTGGAGGTTGACTATGGTCAAGCGTCATACATCTGATTTGATTGAGAATGGTTGTGATCGTGTCTTTGTGATTATAACATGATGTGATTAGAGGAAAACTACGGTTGTACCTCAGTGATTGGGTTTGATTGCTCTGGTTTCTAGTGTTGTGACCTATACCAAGGGAGGACTAGTGGTTAGCAGCTTGACTATATGTCATTGTGGTGGCAGCTTTGACTGATATGTCACTGCCTTTTTACTCCTACTAACAGAGGGGAAGAGATCTTAGGATACCGAAACTCCTAGATCTTGTACAGAACTGGATAGCCCTTCGCAGGGGTCAGTTGGACTTTGAATGGTATGATTCAAATTCCCTAGGTCATAATAAAAGATGTAATACAGTCGTGTTGCATATTTGTTTAGGGTTATACACGACGTTTCACATTGAATGATAACCCTTGTTTGTTATCTTTATATAAAGATGATGCTTAGAGCAATTAAGAGATAGTAGATATAATTAGGTTGTGGATATGCTTAAGATTGTAGATGCGTACATACATTAGCTATGCTTGTGTTGATAACTATACTGCTACTACTGATTATAATCATGATACTAGCTATCTTATGTTGTTAGTTCTTCTTATGATGTTGATATGTTCAACCAATTAGATATGGTCATGTTGTTAGCTATGCTATGTTATTAGACTTGCCCATGATGCTAGATATGCATATGCTACTGAATTTCTTATATTGTCAACAAGATAAAGGATGATAGTCTGGCTAATGATGATAGTTATTATTTTCTCCTTTATGTATTTTTATTAATCCTCGGTGTTGCTGAGCTTATTTGTTATATCTGATTAATCTACTTAACTGTTTAATTACTTAAAAATGTTGTAATTAATAAACATTGTTGGAGGTTATATCTCTTACTGGGACATGGTTCTCACCCTTGTGGTTTGCTACATTTTTTAAGGTAATGGGAAGTGACAAAAACAAACATGTGGCAGCAAAGTGGAGCTATAGAAATGAATCCATGAGAAAGTTGATTAGATGTCTAGTGTGTCCTAGAGTCGTCCATGTGCTCTCAGGTTCGGACATGAAAAGTTTGTATATGGTGTTTCAAATGAATCAGACTTTTATTAGCATATTAATGCTTGTTTGTGTGGCATATATGAATATTGTTCTCCTGTGTATATATGTTGTGGCTAAGGTAATAGAACAATTTGTATCAAATTCTTAGCATAGCATGGATATAAGAAATATGTTGGGCTCTTATGTAAATGTTTCTAAGTAGGTGTTGATGTTGAAATGGGTTTTAATTAACCCATATTTTTGGGTATGTGATTAATTAGTGATTGAATGTGTGTTATGTTTTGAGTAATCTCATTTAGTGTAGCGGGTTCTGACAATGTCAAAGTACATGAATGACATGTGATAAATGTAGTGACTTTAGGTCTAAGAACCACTATCACTATGAGATATGATTTTGAATATCATTCCTTGGTCCATGTATCACTCGCATGGTGGGTATGTCCGATACACTATTCTATAAGATGTATCTATGTGCTTGACTTGATATCATATATCATGACTAATGAGATTCTGTCATCAGTCAACACACACTCTAGTCTATGTATTACCGTCGTCTATTTTTCTTCCATGGTAATATTTGACTAGGGACATAACAAGAATCTATGTACTCTTAACATTTGTATGATCTCATTGTTCAAGTCATGTACTTGAAGACATACAATATTGAGTAACATCATTGTTTAGACATCTACTATGTATGTGTCATCATCTCAAGACTGAGACAAATATAATAGACAAAATTACCTTTGTTATTATCAAATTAGGTATCTAATGCCACATTCCAACCATCATATGATTGGCTTTCTGGGCATATATACCAAACACTTGGTCATAACCATGCATACATCTGTCAACAAAACATTTTAAGGTGACGTGTATGATTTGCATATATATATCATATAATATATAAAGGATATAGGGGACATTCCCTAATGTATGTAGTATTTAATCAGATATGCAAATTAACCATTTAAATGTTCACATTATATGCAAAAAATGAACAATAAAATAAAATATGATTGCATTGACTAAATCATAATACATTAAATTGACATGCATCTGATACCACTTATGGGAATATGAAGCAGTAAAATGTAGTGAAAATGAAAAATGTATTCCATGTTTCTTAACAAGCAGATTGCACCAATAAGGATGTATAGGAAATAGGGTTCAAGATATACCTTTTCCTGGAGCAAGTATAGGTACTATCTTTGCGCAAGGATATGCAACCTTCTTGAGAAGCACATGGATGACAGTCAACAATGTCCTCCTAGAGAAGAAATAAAGTTTCCATGCCTCTACGTCATCACACAAACCATGGAAAACTCCATGTCGTGATACTGGAATTGATGGGAAGGGGAAACCCTTTCATTTTTTGATGTTCTAACATCAACTTGATCTCCCTTACTATCTCATCCTTTTACATGTAAGATGTGTAGGTTAACACATTGTAAGAAGGTGATAATAATTGTGTGGAAAGCCTTAGACATCACCGCTTTTATATAGGAGTGGTAGAGTGAGGGTTTCTAAAAGTTGGGATACAAAAGGTTAAAATATCTTGACTAAAGAACTGATGCACATAGCCAGTTAGTGGTCTGGACTATCCAATCAGTTGGATGGCCTACTGGATGTGGCACAATAACTTTGTTGCATGATGTCATTGAATGCAATGATTAATTTTTATATCCAAATTTTGTCTCCCATTAAACTATTGGCATTCCATCACCATAAATACGCCAACACAGTTCAATTGGTTGAGCTGACCAAGTCAATTGACCCCAACAAGTTGGTTGACCCAATCTTTTTGGTTAGTCAACTAGAGATCCAGTCAACCGTTGGGTGACACTATCCAGTTAGTCAACTAAACTCTTTAGTCAATCGACCAGTAGGTACTATCAACTCCAAAGGATATAATCTAGTCAGCCAACTAGACTCTCTAGTCAGTTGAATGACATTGTCAACATTATTTAGTTTGATTACATAAACATTTGTGTAACTAGATTGAATCTTTTCAATGATTAAACTCCTTTACCCAATGCGTCCTATATGTGTGACCCTATAGGATCCATATTACGTTGGCCATAATCATAACATGACTTCAGAGGTAATAAGTGGTATCTAGAAAAACATAATTGCTACCCATGTAATTGAATAAGTTGGAACACAACTTCAAACTAAACTTGTGACCGGTGTTACAGTGACCATGTACTCCCTTTGTCACACATATATAGATTGAACTTGAGGCATGGAAACATCATCCTTTTAATATTCAATCTATGTTTCTTGAACTAGAGTAGGCTCCTGAGATGCATGTGAGCTCAATATCACATATTGACTCATATAAGAATGGTCATTATTTTCATAGGCTCACTTATCAAGTGGCCAAGATATCACTCAGATAGGAGGGGAAAATTGCATATACATCACTCACAACAATCCCGATGTGTCACAATATACCCAAGCACCATTTGTATAACACCCCTTTTTCAGAATCACTTTGAATGGTGTTAAAGTCCATTGAACACTATGTGATTACTGTAGTGACTTGATTTCGACTATATTCCAACATTATTTTGACTACCATTCAATGGTTTTCATGAATCATTCTCAGAGTGGGGTTGTTCGGTATACTTGTTCTCTAACAAGTACATGTGTGTTTGACTAGATATCCAATATCATGATTAGTGAGATTTAGTCATCAGTCAACACACATTCTAGTCTTGTGGTGAAATCATGTGCATGGAATTTGACAGTGTTGAGCTTAGAATATTTAGATCAAAATGCTCATAACAATCAGGAAGGTTTATATATTCTAGTTTCTCTACAAGCATGATAGTTGGTTGTGTATTTTTCTGATGCCAAACTTGTAATGGTAAGATCTTCTGTGTTGAGTTTCTCAAACTAGTTTGTCGGCATTAGGAAATGGGTTGGGAGTTGTAGTGAGTTAGGGTGATGAAGTTTGTGTTGGGGTTTAAGTGATCTAGCTCATAATGAGGAAATCATCCTCATCATCAACATATGGGTGATATGTCTAAAATTCAGTACATCTTATATGTATTTATTATTAGGACTAGAGATGGGTTGATCAGGCTGACTGGGTTGCAAAAATTTAGATAGGGTGTCAGTTTATGAGAAACACCACAGGGGTTCATAATAAAAAGACAAAGGTTTGTTGGCATTAGCCAAGTGAAAGTCAGGAGGAAGTTGGTCTCATATTGAAAAGGCATCCACAAGATCCATTAAGCAGTCAGTGTCGACGGTTGCTTCTGTTGAGCTCAATAGACTAATGTTTATGGTAAGGGAAAGGATCCATAACTTTTTAGGGAGGGAGCTGGTGAACTTTTGGTTTCCTATGTTTGCTGTTAGGGTATGAAGGAGGCAGTGTAATATTGGAGTCGAGACAAGTGAATAGGGTCAATATGTATAGTTCTCGAGGTTGGTGTTGTGATGCATGACTGGTTTGTGGAAGATATGCTAGTTTGTGGCAAGGGTGGGTGACATAAGATGTTTGGAGCATTACTTATGCTGATTGGGGCATTTTTTTGTCTAGTTGTAGGTGAAAATAGATTTAGTGTGTTTGGGGGTAAGTGAGGAAGGTTGTGAGCCCAAAGTGAGTGTTACCTAAGTGGGCCACCTTAATTGTGTTGGATCTAAGGCTCTAGAGGGGGGTGAATAGAGCTTCAAAATTCTCACAAGATAAGTTAGACTTTCAATTTTGTATCAATCAAAACCAATATCTTAAGAACAATTTGAAGTCTTATCTAAGCAAGCATAGCAAGGATGAGAGAAATTAAAACATGCACTTAGACAAGGTGGTTTAGAGTGGTTACAATCTCCAAACCAGGAGATAGTCAATCCACTACCTAGAGAGATCAACCTCTAGGACTTTGCAATCATGTATACTTATATTCATTCATAAGAGATACAAGGAGACCACCATACATCCAATGACTTACCTACTCAAGACAAGAGTCTTCCACCTATACAAGGATTTACCCACTTGGTCAAGATGTCTTCAGCCTTTAACAAGGACTTACCCACACTTGCATCAAGCCTTTGGCCTTGAAGGATTTACCCACTCTTCTTGACTTTTGGCCATGCCCTTCTCCTTCAACTAGAGAAGATCTTCACCTCTTCTTCAACCTTGAAGAAGACCAGCAACAACTTCACCTTCACTCAGAGTAGCTTGCTTCAACCTTTGATCTTTGAGAAAGGGGGTAGGGAAGATGGAATGGAATGAGAGCTTTACAAGCACATGGTGGTAGCTCTCTTACAACATACCTAACTCACTCATAATCACGATACTTTTTAAATGAGAGAGAGAAAGGGGCTCAAAGGGTTGCAACACACTCAACTATAGCAAGGACTTAGAATAGCATGAATGAGAAAACTTAGAATGAACTCCAAGGGGTCCTATTTATAGTTGGGGTGTTCCTTTGAGTGTGGGATCACTTAAGGACAAAATATAGCTATTTTACAAGTTGCAACGGATCTATTTTTTCTCACAACAATTCTCTAATGATTATGATCACTTTTTCTACATTTTTTGTATAGTTAATTTGGTTCAGTTTCAATAAAGGTAACTCGACCGATCTAATAAATGACAAAGACAATTTTCAAACTATCGGTCGAGTTCTAGGAAACTCGACCGATGAGTCAAAATTAGTTTTTCTTAGTTGATCGATCGGTCGAGTTTTGTGAGTGTGCAACTCGACTGATTGGTGATTTCAAAAAATATGTCACTGGATCGGTCGAGTTTTCAACTCGACCGATAAACAACCTATGACAAATTTTCTAATTTGACGTTTGAGTGACCAAATGTTGGAATTAAGTGTCTATGATTTTTTCTCATATTAGTTACAAGTCATATCATCAATACAAGTGATTATAAAATTAATCTAAGGTCATTTGGAGTGATTTCCCAAAATGCACACTTGCATTGTTTTTTACTTGAACTTGAACAAGCTAGGGCTTTTGTAATTTGATCCTTTTCATGTACCTAAAGCCTAAAATCAATCTTAAACAAACATATTAGATACATAGGAATGGAATGGTTAAGTCATTATCAAAATATGGACAATGTATAACTCTCAAGTCGAAAACTTTGGGGTCGGAGATGAAGGCTTGAGAAAGATGAGATCTAGGCCCGTCCACATTTCTAAGAAGAAGTGGCTGATGAATTGGTATGGGATGCTGATGCGAGGGTGAAAGTGGGAGGTGGAGAGGGTAACCACACAATTTAACCATCAATTATTTTATGGATAAAACAACCCCCACTGGTCATGTTGATCTTCATTGTTTACCTTGGTGTTGTGTAGAAATGACCAATAATGGCTTTTAGAAAGAAAAAAAAAGATGAAGAAGTATCATTACATGGATGCCTTAACAATCTGAGATTCTCTATTTGGACTCATTTTGGAATTGAAATGGAACCCACGTCATTTTATGCCATGAAATAAATGGTAACAAAATCAAATAACATATTTATTTTTCATATCATTTGTTTTTTGTTGGTAGAATGACTTAGGTTCCATTTTGGATTCCAAACCATATTCTTCTAGTTCTACATGGTTATTGCTCTCATCATACCACAATTGCACTAACAATATTAAAGGGATCCCAACAATAAATTTACTTTCAAAGTATGTACAATTACCAAAGGGAAGAACCGCTAAAGCACACTTTGGACCAAAGACAACAACGAATTGGACATGCACAATTAAAATAATGAAGCCCACAACTAATTACCCCCAGTAGGTAGGCGGAGACTGCGACAGATTGGACTTGCCAGAGGGCACATGAGAAGTCAAGGTGCTAGGAGATAGGAAGTATTTTTATGATCATTTTAGAAGGGTGGAAGGGAGGACAAATATAGTGTGATCCCTGTGATGTACTAGTTCCACCACCCACTGTTGCTGGTGTCAGGGATAGGAACCCACCCCCACTCCTCTACATAGTCCATGTAGACCACAATGAACTCCATGTCATTTTATTTGAGCCAATGAGAGGGAGCAGCCCTTTCATTTGTTGACATGTTATCATCAACTTGCTCTCCCTTTCTACCTCTCCCTTTCATGGGTAAGATGTCTAGGCTAACACATTGAAAGAATGTGAGAAAAGTTGTGCGGAAATCTCGAGAGACGAAAGGTCAAAATGTTTTGGTTTGATAATTGTTGCACACAGCCAGTCAGTGGACTAGACTATCCAGATAGTCGAATGGCCTACTAGGTGTGACGTGATATCTTTGGTTGCATGGCATTATTGAATGTGAAGATTAATTAGTCAGTCAAAATTTCTACTCCCGTTTAAATGTCTACATTTCTAACACCATTAATGTGTCGACACAGTTCAAACGGTCGACCCAACCAAGTTAGTTGACCCGAACAAGTCGGTTGACCCAATCCTTTTGGTTAGTCGACTAGACGATCAAGTCAGTTGTTGGGTGATGTTGTCTAGTTGGTCGAATAAACTCTTCAGTCAGTCGAATGGTATGTACTATCAACTCTGAAGGATATTATCTAGTTGGTCGACTAGGTTGTCTAGTCAGTTGAATGGCATTTTCATTATTATTGAGTTTGATTACAGAAGCATTTTTGTAACCAAATTGAATCTTTTCTATGATTAAACTCCTTTTCCCAGTGTATCCTATGTGTGTGACCCTATAGGATCCATATTACGCTGACAATGATGTCCCTAGTGGCTCAGTTGATTGGCACTCCTGTGGGCTCATCTTGTTTAAAATTCTAGGATTACCAAGTCCTGCATCCACCAAAAAAATGACTTCATAGGCAGTGAGCAGTATCTAGCAAAACATTATTGCTACCCAAGTAATTGGATAAGTTGGAGGACAACTTCAACCTAAACTTGTCACCAGTATTACAATGACCATTTAGTCCCTTTGTCAGAGATATACTGAATGAACTTGAGGCATGGAATAGTCATTCTCTTAATATTTAATATATATTTCTTGAACTAGATTAGACTATTGAGATGCATGTGAGCTCAATATATCATATGGCTTCACAAAAGCATGGCCATGTATTTCATAGTATCACTTATCAAGTGACCAGGATACCACTTGAATAGGAGAGACGAATTCCATCTACATCACTTACGACAATCCCCATGTGTCACAATGTACCCAAGCACCATTTGTTTAGCACCCCTTATTGAAGGCCACGTTGAATGTGTTAAGTCCATTGATAGTCATGTGATTATTATAGTGACTTCAGTTCTAAGAAACACTATTACATTTAGACATGGTTTTGACTACCATTTAATAGCTTTCATGTATCATTCTCAGGGATATGTCTGGTACACTTGTTCTCTAACAAGTAGTTATTCTTATTTGACTAGATATTCAATATCATGACTAGTGAGATTTAGTCATCAGTCAACACACATTCTAGTCTTATGGTGAAACCCCCTGAAGGATATGTTCATGGAACTTGACGGTGTTGAGCTTAGAAAATTTAGATCAAAATGCTCATAACAATTAGGTATGTCTATATATTTTAGTAGTTTTGCGAACATGATAGTTGTATCGTCTGTTGATGTCCATCTTGTTTTAGGGTGGTAGATTAGGTGAGAGATGAAGGGTAAGATCCTATGTGTTGAGTTTCTCTATAAGGAGTTGGATCCCAGAGGGGAACTACTCCCTACTTAAAATTTGAAGAATAGAACCACCAGTCCAAACACACCCAAAAAGGTATGATGGAGTGGGTGTAAAATTTTCAAATCTTATTAATGGTATTCAAAACAACTAAAGTGGAGCAGCTGAATAAAAACATTGACTATATTCAATTTCTCATAAGGTTACAATAGAACATCATAATCATCCACAAAGGGTTTACATGTATGATACAACATAAGGATCCAAGATAGAGGGAAGTCTAAACCATAGCAACTTTATCTACAAGATTTAACTCCTTAAGCTATGTCCATATCTTCATGCCATATCATCCAAGTCCTCCAACTAGGGTTGGAAGCATACCCCAACAAGAGAGAAGAAAAGGAAATATCAGCAAATGTTGGTATGTGCATACTAAAAGGAAAATTGAGCAATATACAGAATAAAGGACAACAAATATAAAAGGCTTCCCATAGAAAAGATAAGTACCACCCAAATGGGTATCAAGAGAAAAGAATCACAATAAAATGATACTTGCCATTAAAACTACATAAAAGATTGTGCCATATATACATCCACTACCATGGTGGTAAATGAAGCACATAACGAGAAAGTAGGGAACACACGCCACAATCATCAATAACCTGCATGCATGTGAGATAAGCATAGCCCTAGAAGAATATAAATACAAAGTCAGACAACTCTCACAAACTTGAAACCAAATAGAGAATGGTGTACTGCCAAACTCCCAATATAACATGGGCTAAACCTCACAAATTTGAAACCTTGGTATGGGGCCACCTCCATCCCAAAAGAGCATGCTGCTCAAGCAAGAATTTACACATATGCCTATAAACAAAACCAATGCAATTACACTACTCTAGTGTTATTGATTCACATAGTGTGTTTAATGTAGAGGCAAGTAGAAAGTATAGTCTGAATTATACAATGTTTCCATCACACAACGGACAACACATACATCCATATGCAAGTGGGCATAAGATATCACATATCAACAAATAAACATCCACCTCAAAGTGGGCACATAGCATTAAATAAAACCAACATGCACCAAGTCATAAAATAAGAGTCCAAGAGAATTTCCATGATCACAAGATTAGTAACAAATAAGATAGTTCACATGAACCATGATATCCAAGAGAAAAGACATATTGTGTAGGCTATTGTCCATAGGACCAAGGGAACAAAGAAATATAGGTGAATTGCTCAACAAGAATAATTAGGGATGCAAACATACCTTACTTAAGTATCTAAGTAGTCCAATCATAGTCCTAGATCCAAGCCTAGGCCTCCAAAGCACCTATATTGCATATATGTAGAATTAAGGTTAGGTTTTCATAATTTATTCAAAACCCTCAAAATTGATTTTTTAATATTAGTGAATTAGGTTATCAAATCCATGCCATATTTTAGATTATCTTATTCTGAGTTCAAAACATATTTTATTATATTTTTTGACTTATATATATTTGGTTATAAATTTTACAAGTTATTACTTATTTAGATTAATCCATTAAAATTACATATTTTCAACAGTGAATAAGGGGACAAAACTAACACCATAAGCTAGCTCTTATTTTTCTGAATCCAACAACTATTTATTTGTATTTTTGTGACCAATATATAATCAGTTATTAGTTTTTGAAAATCAGCCAATAAGAAAAAGAGAAAAACCCATGTCATCACGATACTTGTGAAAAAGAGAGAGAGAGGGAGAGGGCGCCAACCCAATGACTTGGCCCAATCAGGGCCAGTCAAGTCACGTGGTCAACCGCCAGATAGACTCATTAAAGGCCAAGAGACAAGGAAGGGTAAAAGACCATATTATCCCTGGTCAAGAAACAAAAACAAAAGCAAATGAAAGGGGAAGACGGTAAAACAATTCCAAACTTTGTTCCCGTAGGAATAGGCTACAAACAAAGGCTATGGACTCAATCCATGGATCATAGTCTCATCTTCTGCACAAAATCAAGCAAGGGAGATGAGTCCCATGGGTTCCTAGCACCGACGCAAACACGAGAAGCCCAGAAACACAACATTAGAGTAGTTGGTACCCAAAACACCACCTGCCGCCATGGACATACCGACTAGAAGGTGTACATAATGGGAAAATAGAAAATACTTACTTTGGAAGAAAATTGATTGGTTCACAAGCTTCACGAGGATACTAGCGGCCAACACAAGCCCCTTCCAGAGATTGTGAAGGCCCCAGACCCTGGGTCGACCAGCCAGAAGCAGGAAAAGGTAGGCAAAGTAGGGACCACAGCACATAGCCTGACGAGGCCTAACTGAGGCTAGAAAAACACATATGGGACATTATCGGAGGTCTGGGGACCGATCCCTTGTGGTCCGATGGTTTGGATGGGCAAGAAGAGGGGAAAGGAAAGAAGAGCAGAGGAAACAAAGAGAAAATAGGGGAGACAAAAGATGTCTTGTGAACTGAGTAACAAAGCTCTGAACCTTGGTATTTATAGGGTCATCGAGTCAGGGAACAAGCAAGGGAGGTGGAGGCGAGGAAAGCGAAGGGAAAGGTGGAAGAGAGAGGGAGAGCAAAAGGGAAACCACACTGGAAAGTCCCAGTCAGGCTGGGATTCTGGGTCACAAGATGATCGTAGAAATAGATCATGTGATCTGGGTCCGACTCGAACGGAAACAAAGGAAAGTGTGACAATTAAATCAGACAATACAATAAAGTGGGACACATATATACATTAATTATTTCCTTCTTTCTCTTTCATCAATTTGAGGGTCCAAACCTTTTCCAAATTAAGTAGAATTTTGCATAGAGGCCAAATAAGGCATGTAGATTCCAATTATGCAATTAGATTTTCCTTTTGGGAACTTTTGATGTATTAAATAAACCAAATCCTATTTTCTCTTTCCTCATGCATTAATGACTTTACTATTCTCCAAATTTTATGAAACTTCACGCTCAAGTCATATTTAATGTGTTAAATGTGTATTTGCCACCAATTTTACATGTTGGAGTTAGTTTAACCTTTATTTGATATTTGAAGGTTCTACACACTTTCTCTCTCATGATCTCACCTTTTAAGCAAACTTTCTCCAAATTGGATGAAAATTCACCCAAAGGCTAAATTTATTATGTATATTACAAATCCAAGATTATTTTCCTCTTTTGGAGTCATTTATTATTTTATTTGATATTTTGGGGGAAAACCTAGATCTTCTCTTTCCAAATTGAATTAAATTAATTACTATTATGTGAATAATGTGAAACTTGACTCCCAAGGAAATTGGGACCCAAGGAACACTATTTTTAACTTAGATTTCACTTTTGGGGTTTCCTTTAATGAGTTATGTCACAATTATTATTTTTTTCTCATTATTATTATTACTGTTATTTATCCAATTAAGTTTTTTAACTTCTTATTACCATCCAAATGAGTCATATGTGATTATTAAGAGCAAATTATCATGTATTCCAATATATATTTTAGGTGACACATTTATGTTCCATTATTGACATAAGTCTAATGTGAGAACATTAGGTTACATTAGGGTGATTTATACATGCATTAGTTCATCTGGGTTACACTAAACATCTTTTTGATCAACCTTGTTTGGCCAAACCCAAAAGATCAAAGTTCTAGGGTAGGATTCTAGATATGGTATGTTACATTCTCATACTAGTTTTTCAGTGTTAGGAGATGGGTTGGGAGTTGTAGTGAGTTAGGGTGATGTAGTTTGTGTTGGGGTTTAAGCGATCTAGCTCAAAATGAGGAAACCATCCTCATCATCAACATATGGGGGATATGTTTAAAAATCAGTGTGTCTTATGTATTGGTTGTTAGTGCTAGAGCTGGGTTGATTAGACTGACAGGGTTGCAAAAATTCAGATAGGGTGTCAGGTTACGAGAAACGCCAAACGGGTTCGTAATTGGAAGATAGAGATTTTTTGATATTAGCTAGGTGGAAGTTAGGAGGAAGTTGTCTTGTATGGAAAAGGCATTCATAAGATCCACCCAGCGGTCAATGCCGACAGTTGGTTCTATTAAGCTCAATATAGATATTATAAATGATATTACCAAAAAAGAGCTCAGAATAATAGGTGTTTTGAAGTGGTACGGTTTTAGACCAGAGACGAGGGAAAATAAGCTATGTTTGATGGGACAGTGGGAGAAGAAGATCATGTATAAGGACCTTGATTGATCTTGATGGTAAGGGAAATGATCCATAGGATTTTGGGGAAGGAGTTGGTGAGTTTTTGTCTTCCTATTTTTGTTGCTAGGGTATGAAGGAGGCGATTCTATTTCGGAGTGGAGACAAGCAGATAGGGTCAATATGTGTAGTTTTCGATGTTGGTTTTGTGATGCATGGCTGCTTTGTGGAATATATGCTAGTTTTTGGCGAGGGTGGGCGACATACGCTGTATGGAGCATTACCTATGGCGATTGGGACATTCTTTTGTCTAGTTGTAGGTAAAGATGTATTGAGTGTCTTTGGAGTAAGTGAGGAAGATTGTGAGCCCAAAGTGAGCATTGCCTAAGCGGGCCGCCTTACCTGGGGGTCAGAGATGTAGGTCCGAGAAAGGCGAGATTGAGGCACGTCTAGGTTTTTGTGAAGCAGTGGTCGATGAACAGGTATGGGAGGCCAATAGGAGGGTGCAAGTGGGAGGTGGCGAGGGTAGCCACACAAGTTAACCATCAATTATTTCACAGATACAACAATCCCCACTGGTGATGCAGATCTTCAAAGTCTTCAGGTGCTTCGTAGAAACGACTAATACCTGACTTTTAGAAAGAAAGAAAAGATGAAGAAGTATCATTAGATGAAGTCCTTAATAGCTCGAGATTTGCTATGTGGACTCATTTTGTAATACTAAATGGAACCGAAGTCACTTTCCATCATAAATTAATGGTGTATCTAGATAAAATAACATATTTGATTTGGGTTCTATTTCGGATTCAAAAATAGTGTCCACCTAACATATTTGTGAAGGCCCTTCTAGTTGTAGCT
This sequence comes from Alisma plantago-aquatica, assembly GCA_963693085.1. Taxonomy (NCBI): domain Eukaryota; kingdom Viridiplantae; phylum Streptophyta; class Magnoliopsida; order Alismatales; family Alismataceae; genus Alisma; species Alisma plantago-aquatica. The sequence continues at coordinate 748,277,002 of OY856412.1, forward strand.
GGTTATTGTTATCGTCATACCACAATTGCACTGCCAATATTAAGGGATCCCTAACCATAAATCTACTTTAAAAGGATGTACAATTACAAAAGGGTAGAACCACCAAAGCACACTTTGTACCAAACACAGCAACAGCAACAAATTGGACCTGCACAATAAAATTATGAAGCCCACAGCCGATTACCCCCATGTGGGCGGAGACTGCACCAAATTGGACCTGTCGGAGGGAAGACGAGCAGTCAAGGCGCGAGGAGCTGGGAAAGTGTTGTTGTGAATCTTGTGATCGGTCTAGAAGGGTTGAAGGGAGGACGAAGAGAGCGCGATCCCACCGATGTTCCAGTTCCACCATCCGCTGCTGCCGGCGTCGGGAACAGGCACCCACCCCCACTCCTCCTTTCCGGTGTCGTACCACACCCACGCCAAGTCCCACCTCCCGCGCCGGTTGGACACCAGGACGACCCGCACCATCACGTCGCCACCACCAATGGTCTGGGCGCTGTGGCCCTCCCCACCTCCACCTCTATTATCCTCCACCGGCCCGACGGCGACGCATCCCATCATCACCCCGTACGGCTTCCGCACGCCCTTCACGACCTCTGCCGGCGCCCGCCCTTCCAGCTCCCACTCCATCTCCCCGTTCCGGATGCTGTTCCGCTTCATCCCCCATATCTCCAGCCCCGTCACTTCCCGCTCCCCTTCCACGCCCGTACCCCGCGACCTCACGACGGCCATGCACCCGTCCCCTTGGATCCTCATCACTTTCTCCCCTGCCTCTGCTGCCTGGGCCGCGCGCCCCAACCTCGGCCTGTAGCTTGTCAGCCTTGAGCTTCCTCCGCCAGAAGTTCCAGGACCGCTGATGCACGCATCCACGCTGATCACCAAGCTCTCCGCCCCTGCGTGCCCGACGCTGAGGAACACGTGGCGGCCGTCGGACCTCAAGGGCGGCTCTATGGCCGTACTCGTTGTTACCTGCTCCTCCACGTCAACGACCTCCTCGGCAAGCCAGGATCCCGTGTCTGATCGGTATTCGAAGACCCATGGCCTCCCGTTGTGCACATCCGCGAACAAGAACCGGAACCATCTGTTCCCTAGTGCGGATCCACTAATACTGTCTCCTCCGGGGAGCAGCTTGAGGCCAGGCCTCCGCCACGACCCTGTACCCCTGGGACCCGTGGGTCCTGGCGGGACGCGTATCACCACTCCAGCCTTGACGTCAACGGTGACGAGGTCCCCGCGGGCGTTGGATGCGAAGACCAGGAAGTCCCCTGCAGCGGCAAGGAGGTAGAGGTCCTCCCCTGGAGAGACGAGCGGCGGGGACAGCAGCCCTGTCGCGGAGACGCAGGGGATGCGGAGCCATCGGTCGGACCGGTCGTTGAAAGCTCTGAGGAGGGAGCCGCGAGGTGGGCGTTTCTCGTAGACGAAGGCCCACGTGCCGTTGGCGCCGTAGAGGCGGCGGAAGGAGGAATCGGTGAGGAGGACGGACAGGGGTTTTGATACGGATCGGAGGCGGAGGAGCTCTGGGGCGGCTAGCCGTGTGAAGATCTCGTGGAGGAGAACCTCTGGAGGGAGGAGTTGGAAGCCTACAGTAGAGAAGGAGGCGGCGGGGTTAGAAGAGCACGGTACCGGTGTAGGGTGTTGCTCCATGGAACTGCGCTATGCTTTGGGAGAAAGCTGCAGGGGAGGATTACTAGGAGAGCTGACTCTGAGCCGGAGATGTGTTGATTATATAAAGGGGGCTCAACCATGAAAACCCCTGTTAACAAAATTTAATCTCTCTTAGTAATTCTGAATTCCGTTTTCTTTTAAAATTAAAAAGCCGCAGGTGTGCTCGATGACTTCATCCACCAGCAAACAACTCTATGCCTTGTTGCCATCATCGCCCGGTTTGTCATCAGCAATCATGATCATTACATTGCTATAACAAGTAATCATTAAAATTGTTTCCCCCCCCCCCACCCTTCTTTCTTTTAAAGAATGTTGAATAAACCCGAAGGTTAACTACTCTCACATTTTGCCCGCTACACGCACCCTAAAGTATTTTCCTTTTAGATCTTCACCATCAGCACCAACATTTTGCCGCGGAAGTGTTGTAAGTAGTATACGAGGAAAGTGATCCTTCCCGGAATTCGAGTGCATGTAAGGGTCCATCCTAATTGCAAACTTAAGAGTTTTTGTAGAATGTTGAATCCATTTTGTTGTCAAAAACTATATGCAATTGACTAAAGTGTTTTTTAAAATATGGCGATAAAATGCTTTATACAAATAACAACATAATATGTTAAGTGGTTATTAACATGTTTTTAGCTGACTCAAAACTTATTTTCACTAGTTTCCGTAAAGACCTCTTGAACTGGTTTTCATAAACTTACAGAGACTCCATGGAAATCACTTGGAATCATTAACTTAAATGAAAGAAAAATATAAAACTTTTGGAGGAAATTTGAGTTCCAAGTTGTCGATACGTTATACTTAGGACAAACCAATAGGTGTCCAAGGACATGATTGGTTTGTTGTAAGTGCTAATATGAGCGAAATCTTTGTCAAGGAACTTTAATTCATTTTCTCAAATCTGAGTTCTGACGACTTCCATGTTATCATTTTTCTGTAAGCACGTGTACATAAAAATATTATAATTTCGTTGATCAATGTGGCTTTTTATCACCGTATGTGGTAATAAATTTCTTAAATTTGTTATTGATGAAAATATATAAAGTAAAATCATGGGAGATGTTGTCAGTTAAGTAGGGTCTCGTTTCTTGCTCATTTTGGCAGGGAACTCAGGAAGCGTCTTTTGTACATGCTTACAGAACTTCAAGAAAAAGTTTCCAAAATACATGGCACCAATCTTATAAGATATAAAACGATACTTGAGTTCCCAAGTATTGCAAGTCACTTATGACAAACACCGTCAAAGTAAAACGCTTGTTACCATCTATTCTTTCATATTACCAATAGTTACAATCATTAGCATATATTAACCATTCGCAAAGAGTATTGTTTGACTGCACAAAGTTCCTACAAATTTCTCTTTGTTATACTAAAGTGATTGTATGAGTGATATTATTACTTAGTTTAGATTTTTTTATCTCGTTTTAGTAGGAAACTCATAAATTGTCTTTTACACATAATTTACAAACTTATGAAAATATATAAAGTGGTATAGCATGGGAGATGTTTGTAGTTAGTTTGGAACTTGTTTTTTACTCGTTTTAGCAGTTGTATTTTTTGCGTACTTACAAAACTCCAAAAAGTCATTATTACTCTAGCTTTTAACTTACAGGAAACCAATAATGTAAAACATACAAAGGAACTTGAGCTCCTAAGTATCTTCAACACCTATGACAAACACCGTAATAGTAGGATCTTTCTTACCATCATGTCCTTTATGTAATCCATAGTTACAATCATTATCATATATTATCATTTCATCTAGAGTAATTGACTAGGTAAACTTCCTACATAAATCTTTAAATTGTACCAAAATTGTTTCATGTAGCCATGTGTAATTGCAAGATTCCTGTTCCTTAATACCAAGATATTACACAAGTTATATGGTAATGATGGATCAAAGACACCTAATTTCACTGTGGTTATGATTTCTCGATAACGCTATTGTGAACTGCCATTAATCCATCATGGTTGGCTTTTCAATAATAGGACATTCAAGTAGCACAAATTGCGCATAAAGAAGAAATGTCTGAGGTTGGCGCCACCTTGAGAAATCATGATTGTTGTGATCTCAATATTTCACCAAGTTCATTTACGAAAGTTGTGAACAATGAACAACCTTGTCATTTAATTTTAAAACTTGTGATTAGCATTGCATGTAAAGAATACACAAACCTATAATATTAAGATACAACATTAATCAAAATAATATAACCATAGGAAATTAGTTTAAGTCAAATCATGGAATAAAGAGCCCCACATAACTTAGTCATTTTCCTTGAAAAGATCAAGCTTTCACATTTTTTTACTATATCCTTTCAAAAAATGGTGAGGAATACCACATGTGCTAAGATGATATTGCCAAAATACTTTCTGTTGGTACAAAGCTATCTTGGACAATTATGTCTGAGACTTAAGAAGCAACTGAATGGTTATTATACACCTTTTTTACTTTATATATTATATTGTTTATATTAGTGAGCTAGAAATGCATGATGGTTTTGTATATCTTGATTTTAGGGATATGTGTTATGTATGTTTTGTTATTACAAAAATAAAGAATCAATTCCCATAAGTATTTAACATAATACACAAAGTCATTCACTCCTACCTCCACATCTCTTAATTGGAATATCTTGAATTGTCTTTGGTTTAAGTTGGATATGATTAATAAGTTTATTAGTATAGTGAAGATGATGCAATATCATTCTCTTCCCAAACATTTAGTTGAACAAGAGTGATATTGTGATAATGGTAGTTTGGAAAGTATTATTTTCCTCCATGATGTGAAAAGTATTGTGTTTGGATATTTGTTTGTCATGAACCCATTCCGTTCTAATCTATGTTCAGAAAACTAGTTATTGTGGGACCACATTGAGGTGGTTATACACTTATATGTTTTCCTAACAAATTGTAGCCTACTTCAATTGGATTTTTGATGTTGAAAACAATTTCTATATAAAGACAATCATTCAACCAGTATTTTCTCTAAGGTATACAAACTAATTTATTTGTAAAGGTAAGTATTCAACCAATATTTTCTATAAGAGATAAAAAAACGTGAAGGGATTGTAAGAAGTGTTTTTGATCAATTTTGTGAGTTCTGTGTTAGCTTTTACTATTATGGCATATTTATGTGAATTTTCTAATCCTTATCCTCAAAATCTAGATTGTCTTTGGCATCACATATGAAGCACAATACAGGTTTAAAAGATTTCTTTTATGTCATCATGAGTGAAAGGTAAAAAGGAAGAAAAATAGGATTTTAAAGGTTCCTTATTGTTTATTAATAATTTTTTTGATAATAAGAAATAAAATCTAAAGGAGGTCGACGTAAAGAAGATATTTCACCTTTTCCTTCTCAAATATGGTTCTCGGTGTAAAACTTACAAGAACTCAACCAATCCTCTTTTTTTTTTCTTATCACTCATTACTTGTATTCAGAATAAGAGTATTCAGGTCAAAATGACTAACATCAAAGTAGTCGAACTCACCAATCCATATTCAAATATGAGCAAACTAAGAATGAGAGTCCATATGTGTAAGCGACTGATGTGCCCATCATGACCACAACAAATTTACTAGGAGGGAATCTTAGAGATTAACCTTTCAACAACAAACAACCCACTAGTAAAATAAAAGTAGATTTGAGTATAGAAAGGTATTGATCCTAGGAATGGCTTATTTTGAGTGCATTCAAACAACTTGCAATGAACAATATTTAAAATACAATTTGTTACATGTTAATTAAAACTAAAGAAATAAATAAAAGTGCATAAATAAAACTTGTTGATTTAAATCAAGGTTAAGATACTAGCACCCTAGGAGTTTACCAACATAGATCACATTCTTATATTAACTAGTTCAACTCATTAATGTTAACGATTAAATTAGGATCATGTGGATTTGTGTCTTTGAGGAGCACAAATCCCACAAGGATTAGACTTCTCTCAAATGCGGGATCTCAATGTTTGAGGGTCCTTGTCCTACCATCAAGAAAATCATATCATGGGTCTAGTCAAGAATATGTAATTTCCATTTTAGTGTTCAAACTTATGGATCATGGGTCTCATCACCATAAGATATAACAAACAAGATAAACTAGATAAAAAGAATATAATCTCTATCATGAGTCTCGTCAGGAGATTATGGGTTCATTCTTGTTGGGATCAAGGGTCTCATCACCCCACAAGAATATAATCTATCCAACTAGAAAACAAGTGTAAGATTATATGGGTATTTTGATCATAATCTCAATCAAGGGTCTTGTTAGAAGATTATTGATTCATTCCTATTGAGATTAGGGGTCTCATCACCCCACAAGAATATAATCAATCTAACCAAAGATCAAGTGCAAAATTGGGTGGAAACATTCATTCACTAAAACATTGGAGTTAAATAAAATTAAGTAAAGAACGAGCTCTGGAGCTAATCCCTATGCCCTAGTAGAGAAACTAATCAAACTTAACAAAAATGAAAACAAGGGACATGCCTAGAGTATGAGATATGAGATACCCTTTTCCTTGGAATTACCCTCCTTTTATAGGGGGAAATGGGGATTGAAACCCCTACAAAGGGTTGTTGGCGGTGACTAGGCGACTGTCCACGATGTTGTCTGATTGACTGGGAATCTAGTTGATCAACTATCTAACACTCTCTTTGACCTAAAGACGAGTCAGTTGACCAGTTGGTGCTAAATCGATCATTTTTCCTATAATAATGAGCTTTCTAGATTTTAACTTCTACTGGTCTTTACTAGCGAGTCAATTGACTAGAATGTCGGTCGTTTGACTAGAGTTTTTGAACTTGACCAATTCTTGCTTGTGAGTCAGTCAACTGGGAAGTCAGTCGATCGACTAGAAAATTTGGGAGGCTGGATGTGCAAGTGAAGCCTCTGGTTCTTGGATCTTTTTGGGATTTTGATTGATTTGATAATTTCCCTACAAAGTTAGCCAAATCTAGTAAAAAAACTCCAATTAAAGAAGGAAAAGCTAAATTAACAAAATTAAATATAAAATTAGGAATACTAAAAATTCTCCCAATGAGAGATCTAAAAGATGTAAAAAATGGATAAATATACATTTATCAAATACCTCAAATTTAAATATTGCCTATCCTCAAGTCGCACAAAATCATAGACACCCATAAATTAATACGAACATCTTATCCTCCTTGCTTTCATAGCACTATGTGTTTCCTTACCACTTCTTATGGCCAATCGACCCTGATTTCTTGGAACCACAAAACATAATTTTCACACATCTCCACTCCAATTTACTTCTCAACCTGCTTCTATTTCAAGACTTCCAAAGAAGTAGATGTTATATCCCTTCTATTATTGACACCCCACATATTCTTTCAAGGTTTTGCACAAGGCCAAGGTTTTCTTATTGGTGAATTAGGGCTATTGAAGATTCTCCTAATTGGGAAAAATGGAGTGAAGGGAGGTATTGAAGAAGGCGATCTCTCCTCTATTCAACTCGAGATATTTTATTTTCTTTTTTGTGATTACATTTATCGTATTTTTTCAGTGTACAATTTATCTCTTTTCTTGGTGGTATGCTCCTACTAAATTTATGAGGGGTATGGAAGAAGTGATAGAGGGTGAAGGGTGTTTTAGCTTTTGATTTGTTTTTTGCAAAATGGAGAAATAAAGAGGTGATAGAATAAGTATAGAAGATATTGGTCTTGTGCATTCTCATATATTGAATTTTAGTGCTTTAGGAGTGTTATAACATTAGTCCAAATCATTCTACAACAAGAAAAATCTAGAAACTTTACAAGACATTCCACAAATTGGATGAAGACACATTGTGTTTGGTTCATGTTTATCTGATAAGGCTTGCAACTTTCCCAAGGAAATAGTGCTAATTAATGTGAGAACCCATTACACTAAATGAGATTACTCAAAACAAAACACAATCAATCACTAATTAACCACATACCCAAAAATATGGGTAAATTAAAATTGATTTCAACGTCAGCACCTGCTAAGAAACATTTTCATAAGAGGCCAACATCTTTATTTTATCCATACTATGACAAGAATTTGATATAAATTATTCTATCACCTTAGCTACAACATATATACACATGATAACAATATTTGTATATGCCACACAAACAAGCATTTACATGATAACAAAATTCTGATTCATTTGAAACACCATATACAAACTTTTCCTGCCCAGACTTAAGAGTACAGGGATGACTCTAGGACACACTAGACATCTAATCAACTTTCTCAAAGATTCATTACTATAGCTCCTCTTTTCTGCCACATGTTTGTTTTCGTCACTTCATATTACCTAAAAAAATGTGGCGAACCACAATAGTGAGACCCATGTCCCAGCAAGAGATATAACCTCCAACCACACTTATTGATTACAACATTTTAAATAGTAGTTGACTAATCAGTTGGAGTATTTAATAATCAATTGAACTGATTGAACTGATCAATTATGCTAAACAGATTAAGCAATTAATCTTAGCAATAAGTATGATCATCAATGCATATTTAGATAACAAATAAATCCATTTCTTTGGATAGATATCTACTCAAATATCATCAAATTGCACCTAATAACAATCATTATCATTAATCTGACTATCACATATTCCTTGCTAACAACACAAGCAATCTAGTAGCATAAGCATCCCTGACATCATGAATATGTCTAGTAACATAACATGGCTATCAATATTGGCATCTCAAATAAAGGGAAAAAATCTATATCATAAGTAGAACTAACATCATAATACAATAAACTACATAGGCATGATTAGCAGTTTAAGCATTTCTAATTACATAGGCATGGCTAGCAATATTAAACATAGCTAGCAGCAACATCGTAACCATTAGTTCAGTACATTTGACAACATGAGCATGTTTACGACATGAGCTTAACTACAACATAAGTAAATGTATTATCTCTTATTGTACTATACATGATCTCAGTGAAAAGAAAGCAAACAAGGGTTATCATCCAATATGAAGCATTGTGTATAGCCCTAAACAGATATTCCACATAGCTATCTTACATCTTTGATTATACCTTGGGGAATTTGAATCGTACCATCCAAAGTCCAACCAAACCCTATGAAGGGCTATTCAGTTCCATACAAGATCTAGGAATTTCGGTATCCTAAGATCTCTTCCTCTCGGTCACAAGTAAAAAGGCAGTGACATATCAGTCAAAGTTGCCACCACAACGACATATAGTCAATCTTCTAACCACTAGTATGCCCTTGGTACAGGTCACAACACTAGAAACCAAGGTATACAAAACTCTCTAATCTGAGGTGCAACCACAATTTTCCTCAATCACATCAGATGTGTGAGGCATGGCCATAGCCATCCTCCACAACCTACATTGTGGATGACAAGGATATATCCTCAACTTGCCACCCCCACATACTCAACATTATGCGCTCCGTGTTTCCCTTAGGAATAGTCGCTTCACCATCCAGCAAGGTCTGACACTAAAGATGGATCTACGACACAGGGTACTACATGATTAGAGTTGCACTTGATTAGTTATGCCAATTGGGTGAATTAAGGTTGCATCAAACAAGTGGACATACAAACCCTAATTCACATCTAGTATGCATATAAATATCACAATCTCAAAAGATATAAAATGTGTGAAATATAATTTTTCATCTTATCATCACATGGTAGTATTCACTTTCCATTCATGAGACTACGCTAGTCATCATACAATCACAAGATATAAATCCTTTTCACAATATCACAATGTATCAACCCTTATCAACACAAGAGGATTACACCTCATTCAGGGTTCAACCATGCCCAAAGGTCATTAAGACAATTATACTATCATAGGATATAAATCCTTTACATAATATCACAAAGAATCAACCCCTATCAACACAAGAGCATTACACCTCATTCTGGGCTCAACCATGCCCAAAGGTCATTAAGACCATCATACTATTCCCTACAAGATCATCATTATCTTTGCATGCCTTATAACAAGGTGCAACAACATTACTTATATATAATACACCAAATCAACACAATATTGCATTAATGAGCTAGGAGATACTCATAAACAATCATAACATGGTTATATTGACATTAAGAACATTCCTTTATTACATCAACATGCAAGGAATCTATATATGATTAACCCTCATCATATTCATAATGCACATGTTTAGCATAAGAAAGTATCAACCATGTGGCTATGATAACCACCAATTAACAAATTAAGGTTATGATCATAGTAAGGAGGTTATTCCACCATCATTCCATCATATCAGAATCTTAAACATGAATACTCAACTTTATCTATTTGCATTAGAGTTAGGTTCAACATGATAAATTATATTAATGTTACTAATCATCATTTATACCAAAACCCTAACTCACGACATCCCCATTGGATCATGGATGCATAAGGTGAAGCATCACCATCACATTCCATACTATTATCAAGTATGAACCCACACATAAATCAAGGTGTAACCATCGGGTTATAGCATACTACAGTTTCAACAACAATAACTGAGTACTGCATGATTGTATTAGTTATTCAAGGACCATTCATACCCAATTACTATCATTTAGTTATATTAAAGCTAGGTATAACAAGCTATACCTCATTAGGGTTACATATCAATATGGTTATCATCCCTTCTATTCATATGAGTGAATAGGTAATACTACCTTATAAAGGATCACCCTCCATTTGTTTCATCATCATTCAACCCATATCACCATAGCACAAAGTCACCCAGAACAATTGGATGTTTGAAAGGTAAGACCATTGGTTGTTTACATAAGTAAACACCTTGAATGAATCATCTATGATGTTATTGAGTTGTGATATATAAAAGTCACCATTTAACACTAGACATCCTTTGGTTAACAACAACAAGGGTTATGTTGAGAGTAGGGTAAAACCCACAATCGACTGTTCATTTAAAACAAGCCATCCATTATCAACAAGTAAGCTCCCTAAGTTGATCATATAAAGGAAACCATTTAAATAACATTATTAGGACCAACATATTACATCATCCATCATTCCACTTTATTGGAGGAATAAACATTAGATCTTGAACATTGGGTCAAGTTCATATGTTAAAACCATCAATTACAATATAAGTTTGGCCATTGCATCAAGTGACCCAAGAAACCATTGGTCTAAGGCTTAATTGATGATACAACTATATGATTAACTCACCATAGGTTGTGGAGACCTGATACACCATCATTAGTTACCATTAAGTCACCATAGGTTGTTAGATCAACACTATATTCATTAATTAGCATCAAATATTAAGCTAATGTCATCATTGATCGATAACATCAATAGGGTACTTAATGGTTGATCATTAAACTTTTAATTGATCCAAAACCTTACCTAAGGGGGTGACCATAGGTTGTCACCATCATATGAAACCTTTGATACCGACCATCAGTTGTCATGAAGACAACACCATAGGGTTTTTGCAATGGTACCATCATCAGTTCATGGGTTTATAAAAAGAAATCAGCTTTAAACCCTAAAATTGACCATTGGTTGATAGGTGCTTAGCACCATAAGTTGCCAAACTAACCTGATATAAGTCATATTATACCTTAGGAATAATGCACACACGATCACAGGTTCACCTAGAACTGAAATCAGGATAGGGAACATTATAAAAAACGAAATCCAAGTCAAACATATCTTTTTAGTGCATGGATCATCATTTTCAAGCAAGAACATGAGCTAGAAAGCTTATGGTAAGAAATAAACGTGGAGAAAGTTATAAAACATGCCTCTAATTAGAAGATAAACTCCCAAACATTAGAAAACACAAGAAGGTAGGGTAGGAAATCCAAGCATAATCTATGAACTCGTCCATCTAGCTCCTTTCTTCATCAAATGAGCAAACCCTAAGCATAAGGAGCAAGAAAGGTAGGGTTTTAGCGCTTTTGAGCAATTTTTACAATGGAAAAACAAGTTTATGACCTGCATAAAGGTAGTAGGAAGGATAAAAAAGAAATAAATGGAGAAAATAAGGAGATTCTTACTCTTTTAGGTCAAGATCACTAGAAGGAATCTTTTCAAACCCTAAAAGGAAGTCAATTGCAACCCTAGATTCTTTTTCCAAGAAGATCCTCTCTTTCTTCTTCCTTGGATAGGAAATTCACAGAAACATAGTGGGAGAATGATGTTTGAAGAAGGAGGGAAGTGTTGGAGAGCAAATGGCTCGTTTTGGTTCTTAGGGATAAGAATATGAAACTTTAAGATAAAGAAAAAGGAAAAGTTGAAGTTCTAGTATCTTATCAAGTGTCCATGGCCTTAAACTATTAAGAATATACAAGAACACACACAAGAAGCTCTCCTACCATCCATAGAGACATGATTATCCCTTTCTTCTTGAATTTCCAAGAAAAACAAATAATTCATTAGTTGATAGCTACTAAAGGTAGCTCATCCATGAAGGGGTAAACCCAAAAATACCCTTGGAGAAAACACCTTCAAATCAAGGATAAAATAGGCACCCCATGGCTCAAAAAGCTCAATAATAATGAGAGAATATCGAAGGGGAATATTTCAAGTGATAAATTGCAAAGAAAACCTCTCAATTGGGTAAATTGCAGAAAATTTCAAAATGTGCATAAAATTGAATAACTTGCTCAAACAGTGCCCAAATTGGACCAAATTTGAAACTTAAGCTTGTATTATGATTTAAAGGCATACCACAAGGTTATATTAGGGTTATAAGAATTCAATTATGATAATTAAGCTTATTCAACTCATTAATAAAGTTTAGGGGCCTTACAACTATAAACCCCTAACAGGGATTTCACCCCAAAAATCCAAGGTAAACAAGGATGGGTACTTCCTTTGCACCTCATCCTATTAGCTTCACATGGTTACTTGCATATCATGGTGATGTTACATCATTCATACATATCTCATCTTGGGTCATCACAAAAAACCCCACATAAGAAGACATTTGCAAATATGGAACATAGAAACTTGTTGTGCCACCTGTACAAATCTAATAGTAACTTTCAAGTTTAAATTCTAGCTATCATCCTGAAATTATATATATTATATCAACACATTACTCAAAAATCATACTTGTTAGCTTTTTACCAATCATGGCATGTGTCTCATACCATTCCTTGAAGCATTAAAAAAAGGCAATGTATCCATCCTTTTTTTTAGATACACTGACACTAGAACACTTGTCAGTTCTTTTTCAGCATCAAAAGAAATGCTAACGCTGGCACCTATCATTCCATACAAGGAAACATCTGAAAAACCACTAGAGGGGGGTGAATAGGGTTTTATGATAATTTTAATATAATTTAAACTCAAATAAGCAACCACAAAAAAAATTGGACAAGGGGACAAGGATTTAGAGTGGTTCCAACCTTAACAAATACTAAGGCAGTCAATCCACTACCAGGTTGCTTACCCAACCAGGATTTTGAAAGAATCAAATTTTATTACCTCGCAAGGACTTTACATAAAATTACAATTCTTTCACCAAACCCTTCGGACAACCTTCACCTAGAAGTAATTGCACCAACTTTGAAGCAGCCTTCTTGAAGTAACTTCAAGCTCCCCCTTTAAGTAGCCTTCCTCTTGAAGTAGCTTCCCGTTACAATAGCCTTCTTGAAGTAGTCCGGAGTCCACCTTCTCCATCGAGAAGAACCTTGTCCAATCCGCAGCCTCCAATCCTAGGAGTAGCAAGGAGAATACAAGAGATAAAATGAATAAGAAGGAAAAATAGAAATTATAATACCACTTGTAGCTCAAGGATTGATTTCCTATATCAAGCATTTTGATCTCCTAACCAATGTATATAGAAGTGTAAGTGTTGTGGATAGGAGATGCTAGCCTATAGGACACGAATTTGGAGCAATGAAAAGAATAGCCAATGCTAGTGTTGCTCAATTGCTCAAATAGATTGCCAATTGCAAGTGTAACCTCAAGTATTACACAAGTGTAGATTGGTGAGTTTGGGTGTCCTAAGGCATGTACTATTTATAGGAATGACCTACAAGTGCTTAAGGACGTTCTAGACACTTTCTAGGGGGTTCTTAGTGCTCAACTAGCCGTTATGTGTCCACTAATTGCATTTGCAACGGCTAGTTAATTGACCCTGAAAAGTGCAGACATAACTCTTCTCGGTCAAAGATTTGTCGACCGAGAGTCCTTCTCGGTCAAAGATTTGTCGACCGAGGGACTTCCTGGAGCAAGTGTTTGCAATGTTCATTTCCAACTCCCAACCACCTTGTCTGCTGGGTCTAACGGCTAGTAGGGTCTATTCTCGATCGAAGATTTTGTCGACCGAGAGTTTCTCGGTCGAAGTTTTTGTCGATAGATATTTTCTCAATCGACGATTTGTCGACCGAGAATATTACTGACTCAATGTATTCATTTACTAAGTGTGTGTATCAATGTGAAATTGTGATACTATCTTGGGGAATGACCTATCTAAGTGTTGTGAGTGGATAGGGAAGATCTAAACGCTTGATTTACATGATATCTAATTACTTGTACATTATATATTTGTACAAGCATTTACATTTGATTACAATCATGAAAATAAAGCGATTTTATCAAATTGTTCTTCCAAGTCTTTGTTATACACCACCTTATATACTTGTTCCTAAAATACTCAAATAGCATGTTAAAACCACAAGAATGAAATGTTTGTCATCATCAAAATAAAGGGATTATAATAATGTCCAATTTAGCCAACAATCTCCCCCTTTTTGAAGATGACACACATTTCCTAAATATAAAATAAGGAAATATAAAACATATGAGTTTCATACCTGAAGTTTACCTTTTGTAGCCATTCTCTTGTTTGCAAGTGTGTGCTGGCCCGAGATTTATGAAACTCATTTTACTTTATGTTTTTGATTTTATATTATTTCTCCCCCTTTGTCATTTCAAAAAGATATCTAATATAAACATTTAGTATGACTTTTATTTCTCTCCCTTAATTTTATTGATATGCTCCCCCTAACTATGATATTCAGTTTTTAAAAGCAGGGATTAATATAAATGTAAACCTTTTGTTGTCGAATTTAGCCACAATTTGTGTCTCAATCATTTGCAAAGGATGTTAAGCCTTGACATGATATGAGATCCTTTTAGATCCATGGCATATGTATTTTGATTTCTCATCCATTTTACAAGGGTTGTTAAGCCCTGAAATTGACATGAGAATCCTTTAAGCTTATGTATGTATCTCTAACCAAATACACGGGATGTTAAGCCCTAATTTGTTTAGAGAATTCCATTAAGAATAAGATATATGTCATATTGTAGATTTCTTTGTTTTCATAACCAAAAATACTTTTAAGGATACTAAGGTCATAATAAGCTTCAAATGATGTTTACAAAGTTTTGTAAGTTTTTTTAATCTTATAATCAAGATAGTTTGTGTGAGCTCCCCCTTAATCTTGTAGTCAAGATAATTTAAGGATTCTAAGGTCACAATCAATATTAGATCATAATAAGTTGACCTTTTATGAGAGTTATGCACCAAAATTATATTTTCAATATGATAAACACATTTTGAATCAAGATACTAAGATTAAGTGCAGTAAAATGATGTACAAATAAGCATTTTGTCAAGCTTATTTTAGGTCAACCTTGACTTCGACCATAGCGCCCCTTGGTCAAACTTGATTTCAACCAAGAGGTAATTTCTACAGATTTTCAAATTAAGATTCATTTGTGCCATGAAATTTTACTATTTATACAAAATAGAATCTTCATATAAGCTAAATGACGATGATCAAGAATATTATCCATCCATGGTTTGTATATAGGGATTAAAGATTATTTTAAACAAACCAATGAAACATAATGAGCATGGCACAATGATTTTGATACAACAGTAGAAGCATTCAATATAATGATAATTTCATGAAATACAATGATTATGATCATTTAGACCAAAAATCAATACACATGGTTCCTATATGGATACACCGAGAAATACTTTAGGAAAAGCCATGTGAATAATGATAAAACAATAATTTCTTTTGATTAAACTAATCATGATTTTCAGTTTTAAACCATTTAGAGGATAAACCAAAATAATCTCATTTAGGTTTATAAGTTTTTAAAGATGGTTTCCAAAATTTATTCTTGTTTTGCATGTAAAATCAGTCATTAATAACAAATTGATAGCAATTAGATTAATTAAAAACATATTCAGCAGATTTATTGCAGACTGGAAATCAGTAACCTTCTCGGTCGACGATTTCTCGATCGACAGTTCTCTCGGTCGACAGTTTCTCGACCGAGAAAGGTTCTGTACTGTTTTCAAACTATTTTCAGTAATTGCTTTCGAGTAAAAACAAAATTATGAAAGTTAGAGCTCGATTGTGTTGAGATATGACATTTGTATATCAAGAATCAGTTTAGGTCAAATCTCAACTAGTCAAATTTAAATTTCTAAGTTTTAGGAACCCAAGCTAGATCATCATTCCTTTTCTTGTATGGGTATGAAAAAGAGTAGTGTCCAAGGCGCAAGCAATAATGACAACTAATAGAGTCAACTTCATTTCTTTTTCTAGGAATTGTGTTCTTAGGTACAAACATAGTCTTAGTCTTGGATGCTTTAGCTCTTTTGGGTTGATTTCTCTTTGGATCATATCCTAATCCTCTTCTTCCATTGTAACTAGAGGGAATTTTCAGAATATTATCAAGGATATCATTTCCTGTTAACTCATTTATTTTTCTTTGTAGCTTAGCAATATCATCCATCTTCTTGTTTATATCTTTCCTTGCTTGATCCAAATCAGATAATAGAGAGTTTCTTTCTTTTACAACATTATCATAATCTAAATGTGAACACAAAATAGATTGTCTTTGAAGATCATTTACTTGAGTTTGCAAGTTTAACTTTTCTAAGGAAAGAAGATTGCAATTTGCTTCTACATATTTTAACTTAATATCATAATCTTCAATAGTCTTTTTGAGATTTTTATTTTCAGATGTGAGAGCAAGAAGTTTAACGTTTAACTCATCTTTTACTTTATTTGATTTCTTAAATTTCTTCTTGCACTCAATATACTTCTCATGGGTATCTTGAAGACTAGCAATTAGATCTTCTTTTGGCAGATCAAAAAGACTTACCTCTTCTTCTTCTTCTTCATTTGTTGTAGCAATAAGGCATTCTACTTCTTCTTTTTCATCATCACTCTCATCACTTGAATCATCCCATGCAGGTTTATATGCTCTTTCTTTCTTTCTTTCTTTCTTTCTTTCTTTCTTTTTGTGAGATGATTTATTCCCTTTCTTGAGTTTTGGACAATCACCTTTCATGTGGCACCAGACGGTTGGAGGAGCGAACCGATCAGTTGGAGGAGCCAACCGATCGGCTGGTGGCACCAGACGACCGGCCAGAGAGAGCAGATCATTCATAGGATGAGTTGATCAACTCGGATGGAAAGGCACAGAGTTCATCTTGTACAGGTTGCATGTGATGTAGACCTAGATGACCGTGATCCCTCTTGGCTTGAGGAATCACATTAGGATGGCCATAATCATCGCTTTTATCATTTGTGCATGTTTTCTGTGGGATATAGCATGTATATGATATGTACTATGTATTGTGGTGATTGGATATGTATATGTATATAAAAACCAAATCCCTCATTAAAATATTAAGTCTTATATGCCTTCCATTAGCGGCACACATGAAAAGCTCGATCGACCAAGCGTAGGTTACGCCAAAGCGTGGTGCGCCGTCTATCTTTTGGAAGTGTGAAGGGTAGACATGTAGGTTCTGCCAAACCAGGGTGCATGTTTACCATGTCGGCTTTTGGGTTAGACTTAACTGGTTATTCTTAGAGCATCTAAGCCCAGAGGCAAGGAATGTTCATGGCAAGGTGTTGTGCATGTTCATTCAACAAGAGTTGCATATGATGTAATTGGTAAGAGTTGCCTACCTAAGAGATCTAAGTTGTGGGCGATCAGCCCTAGCTGACTCATGACTTAGAGGATTTCAGGATCTTGCCCACTAGAAGGTTGTACGCTGCAATCTTCCGAATTAATGGTGAGGGCTATCAATTTGAAATAAAATAGTGGGAGCGATATTTAATTAAAGGCCTAATTTTATCGTCAACTTTTCAAATCAATCAAACAAGTCAAAAATGAGTTTTGGACTAAAATTGCATAATTTTCCTTTTTGTAGTACAAATGGAAAGAAACAACAACAACTTTTCTTTGCGACCGGTCCTTGACAAGGACAAGCTAAATGGGACTAACTTCCATGACTGGTATCGGACATTGAGAATTGTTCTCACTCAAGAGCAAAAGCTCTATGTCCTGGATACTCCAATTCCATAGGAACCCGCTCCTAATGCACCAAAGGCAGAAAGGGATGCTTGCAAGAAGCATGCTGATGATGCCATTGATGCTAAGTGCTTGATGCTATGTTCAATGAACCATGAGTTGCAGAGACAACATGAGAACATGGGTGTCATAGAGATGATTCAGCATCTCAGGAACATGTATGAAGATCAGGCACAGCAAGAGAGATACAATGTTTCTAGGGCGCTGTTC
This sequence comes from Alisma plantago-aquatica, assembly GCA_963693085.1. Lineage (NCBI taxonomy): Eukaryota > Viridiplantae > Streptophyta > Magnoliopsida > Alismatales > Alismataceae > Alisma > Alisma plantago-aquatica. Next base: position 748,295,238 of record OY856412.1, read on the forward strand.
AAGTGCGTCATGACAGAAGGAGATCCAGTTGGTCCTCACACACTCAAGATGATTGGGTATGTGGAGAACCTGCAAAGACTGGGATTTCCACTGAGCCAAGAGTTGGCTACTGACGTGATACTGCAATCGTTGCCAGAATCATACAGTCAGTTTGTGATGAACTACAACATGAACAACTTTGATAGGCCACTGTCAGAGTTGTTGGGCATGTTGAGGACAACCGAGATACAGATGAAGAAGGACAAGCCCAAGTCTGTGATGGTGATCACGGGCAAGAAAGGCAAGTCCAAGCGCAAGGGCAAGGGCAAAGCTAAGAAAGGTTCTGATGCTAGCCAGGAGCCCAAGACGACTTCAGCTCTCAAGGCCAAGGGAGGCGTGACCAAGAAAGGAAATTGCCACCACTGTCAAAAGCCAGGACATTGGAAAAGGAATTGTCCTCTCTATCTGGAAGAACAAAAGAAGAAGGAGGCGACTGAAGCCTCTGCTTAAAGGTGTCATGAACGTAAACTTGTAACACTTTTTGAGGTATATGATACCAAGATGTAAAGTGTAAAGCACTCATAATTGGGGCAAGTGTTGCCACCATAGATAGGAGTACTTTAGTTTATTTTCAGCCTACAAGGCATGTAATACAGTTATGAACTGCTATTTCATATTTGCCAATAGATAGAAACACTTTATTTTTGCATATTGTATGACAATGATGGCAATTAATGAAGTTGATGTTTCAATCTTAAAAGATGTGATCTTTGTGGAAATGCCTTGTTTATCTTGTGATATTTGATATGCATGAGATAAAATGATACCTAAAGTTATAGATAACTCAAACAATCAAATTAGCATCAATCATGAGAAATTCATTTCTAGTTTCCATGTGATGGATAAATCTAGACTCTTTTGGTTAGAGAACCAGTAAGAGACATGAATATCTTGGACATGGTTAATCAATATTCACTAAGGTAGTGGGAGAATGATTATCCTATAAGGTATAATACATGTGATGTATTTACATACCTATTGGAACAAATGCTAATACTTCAAATGGTGTTTAGAGAAATACCAATATGAATATCTTGAAGTGTTCAAGATTATCATAGATGAAGTGCAAATTTGGTAAAGTGTTAATTCTTGATGAGATCAATGAATGAAACACTTGGACCAAATGTTTGAGATTCTTATGAGTGATTATGATAGTGTATCATAGTGAACTCATGATTAAGGCATGATGATGTCTAAATCAAGAAGGAATCATACTCTAAGGAGTTAGAGAATGATTATCAGATAACTTAATTCTTCTTAATAAAGAATGCCCCTCACTAATAAAAGAAATTAAGAATCACAAGGGTTGTGAGTTCTTATATCTTTAACAGATACACTTCAATTATCTATGTGATGAGTTGTTCATGTGATGAGTCAACTATCCAGATGAATATGAGGAACCGGATTTTGATTTATGATATATGACCATTACATCCTAAATGACATCCATGTGAACCATAAGGTATGACCTTGATGGTAGCACCCATTGGATCATATCCATAAGTGCAAATGAGTCTTAAGTGTTAAGACACATGGATAACATTTTGAGAAGGATGATGCTTGTTGATTGCAACTTGATGACTAAGACATTTGGCATATGGATACAAAAACCGCATTCCTATGACGAATAAAACAAGGATGTGTACGTGACACAACCTGTAAGGTTTATGAATCCACTAATGCAAATGAAGTCTATAAGTTACAATAGACTAATCAATGTGATTGATTGAGTACAAGCAACTCAGAATGGGTTCTTGACTTTGATGATATAGTCAAAGGGTTTGACTGATATGTCAAAGATAAAGAGTGGAAACTATCTTTAAGGAATATAGAGATTTTTCCTATGTGATAGGAATAGAGATCTATAGAGATAGTTCTCGAAAAACCTCTTGACCTAAAAAGAGAGAGCATACATTGGCAATCTGTACTGAAGTGTTCAGTATGCACAGATTCAATGGGAGAAAACTTGTCCATGCTACATGGAGTTAGTATCCCAAGGCCAAGTGTCCAATTCTTATGAAGAATGGAAACACTAAGAATAGATATGGATCTATCATGTATGTAATCATCCCATTATCTTGCATGTATGACATGGCAAGAATAGCGTGCATTCATCATTTTACATGTAGGACATGGCAATATGATGTGCTCATCCTGATAACTCGTATGTGTGATATGACGAGTGGATGTCTGTCTATTTCCAGTAAGGGTTACTGGAATACCATGAGAACTTGATAAGTACTTGGGAAGTACTAGTTCTATGGAGATAAGGAAGAGTTCGATGTAAAGAGTTACATTGATGCGAACTTCCGAAAGGACAGAAAATTAATCGCAAAACATATATAGGATATATAAAAGTGAAAGTTTGTTGATAATTGGAAGTGTTCCAATAAAGACATTTAAAAGGAAATGCCAGATATCTATGCGTTAGAGAACTCCAGTGGATACTATATGGATATGGAAGTTCATGAGATGAACTTATAGATATTCCGCTCATTGATGACAAGTCTGGAATCCTTGATCATGCAATGTGGCTAAAAGTTAGTAAAGGAATACTAGATCGCATATTACGGCAACTCCATCTCATACGTGTGAAGTACAATGAAGAGATGTGAGACATGCAATTTATACTGACTTTGGCAAGGTGTTGCCATTACTCACTTTGATCGCACTAGAGCACAATAACATGTGGGACATGTTTGAAGATCACTATGAATATGATTCAATGGTGATTGGCTCGCAGTGCAAGTGGGAGTCTGTTGGTATGTATGCCCTGAGAGCCAATCATGGGATGATTGGTGGGATACATTAAGATTGATTTGATAAACCATAAAGGCAAGCTTCCAATTCTTTATGGTTCAGTCATATGAGATAGTGATAGAACATATTGAATGTCTAGAGAATGACAGTACTCAATGATGTATGCTTTCAGGTTGAGCATCTGAACAATGAGATCATACGGATGCTAAGAGTTTGTACATTCTTGTTATGTCCCTAGTCAGATGTCATTGTGGAAGGTATATAGATAGCAATGACACACAAGACTAGATTGTGGTGTTGGCTGATGACAGAATCTCATTAGTCATGATATAGAGATATCAAACCAAACACATAGGTACTTTTTAGAGAACAAGGTACCGGACAGACCCACCGTGAGTTTGACACATGGAACCATGACATGGTAGTCACAGTCAGTACTCACAGTGATGGTGGTGAGTGTGATTCTTAGACCTAAATTCACTACACTCAACACATGTCGTTGGGCACACTTTGACATCATCAAACGCAGTCCTGAAACATGGGTTGTTATAAAGGTGATGATTGGGTGGCTTTGACACATGGGGCTTTTGAGGGGTGAGTGATAGATATGGGATTTGTCCCTCCTAAGGGAGTTTGATATCCATGGCCACTTGATGAGTAGGATTGAGATAGGCGTGCGCACGCATGTGTGAATCGGTATGTGATATTGATGTCATACATATCTCGTTCAATCTACTCTGAGATCAAGAAAAGTGAATGAACGTTGAAAGGATGATTGTTCCATGCCTTGAGTTCATTCGGGATATCAGTGACAAAGGAATTATACACTCGTTGTAACACCATTCATGGATTGTAGGATGAAAGTTGTTCTCTAGCTTTCTACTTTCACTTGGGTAGCAATGATGTGTGACTAGGCACCGCTCTTTGCTTGTGAAGTCATAAGTGTTATGGACTTTCACTGCCAACGTGAAATGGACCTACAGGGTCACACACATAGGATTTAACCTGGAAGAGGAGTTTTGTCCACAAAGCAATGTTTAGATTGATTACTAAAGGAGTTTAGTAGTTAAATTAAACACTCAATCAGTCGATGGCTCAATTTCATATGGTTCAAGATGTTGGACGCATTGATTGGAGTATCAGATTGATTGAAATCGCAATTGACTGATTTTGCCCAACCTGTGCTCCCAACCGATCGGCTCAAGTGTTGAACCGGTCAGTTGAGGTTGCTGAACCGGTCGGCTGGAGTGTCCAACCGATCGGCTCATTACCAGGTTGAAATGACCGGTTCAAGGGTTGAACCGATCGGCTCAACTGGTGCAACCGACCAGTTGGGAAAGTCATGTCGGCAAGAATTTTCCTTTGGTTTCAAATTGCCCAATTTGATTGGGAATATTATTGGTATTCGATACCAATTGGGAAAGAAACAAGGAAAGTCCTTTTGAGCCGGATTAGGACCATGAACCGATCGGTTTAGGGCACCAACCGATCGGTTGGAGTGCCCCAAACGGTCGGCTCAGGTCCAACCGATCGGCTCAATGGTCGAACCGATCGGTTCAGCTATGAACCGATCATTTCAGGTTGCGAACCGATTGTTTTTTGTGGAAAATCTCGAACCCTTCTACTCCTGCGTTTAGTCCCGTATTTCCCGGGATAGAGAACCCTGTCCCATGACCCTCCTATATATATAGGGGTAGTGGGGGCTTCTCAGACAACAACTCAGTGCAACCAGTTGCTCTGCAAAGTTGTCGTTCTCTTTGGTTTTGGTAACCGAGAGAGAGCCCGAGCAAGTGCTTCCCGCAAAAGGGAGGTGCAGTAAGGGAAGGAAAACTACAATTGCAACTGGAGGCAGGAGAGTGTGTTGGCGACTAGTATGTCAATAGGAGGGTGCGACTCCTTCCACTTCCTTGTGGGACAAGGAGAGTGGAGTTCCAGGTGGTCCGTGTGGACTACTACAGAGGCGGGAGGACACTGCCGCTTAGGAGGACAACTGTCATCCGACAGTCCGGTAGGAGGAGGAGTCGTCAGTCCCGGTGCGACCAGGAGCTGCACAGACACCGTCCAAGACCGGAGGTAAAGACCGCGCATTGCGCGAGGTATTGTCGCCGAGCAAGCCTCGGGACAAGGTATGATTCCACAAACCATCCTTTCCTATTATATAGATGTTGACGCGTTTCCTCGTGCTGGGTTTGGGGGAGAATTTTTTTTTGTTTCCACTGCCTTCTCTGCGTCCTCTAAAACCCAACAATTTTTTTATTAGTTTTAAAACTTTTATACTGCTTACCATTTACAATGAGAGTTTCTTCTTCACTATCATCTTCACTTGTATCATGATTGTTCTTGGTTGATGCTTTGAATGCAATGTCCTTCTTTCTCCCTTGTTGAAGTTCACGTTCTCTTCTTTCTTCCTCTTCCAAAGTTGCCTCATGAGCTTCTAGGTTGCCAATGAGTTGTTCCATCCTCAGTCGGGTGAGGTCATTTGCTTCTTCAATGGCCGTTACTTTGGGATTGTATTTGGGAGGAAGTGATCTAAGAATCTTTGACACCTGATCTTCCTCACTAATAACTTTACCTAAAGCATTCAAACCATTTACAATAGAAGAGAATTTTGCATACATTTCACTAATAGATTCATTTTGATCCATACAGAACAGTTCAAATTTCTATTTAAGCATTCCAATCTTGGAATTCTTAACTTGTACAATTCCTTCATAAGTTATGGAAAGTCTATGCCAAATTTCGTAGGATGTTTCACAATTTGATATCCTATTAAATTCTCCAACTGAAATTGAACAATAAAGTATACTTACAACCTTTGCATTCATTTGGGCAGATTTTACCGTATTGGTGTCCCAAGCTGCATATTCAGCTTGAGGAAGCTCGTAGGGAGTTGACACCATCCTCCATAGATCCCAACTTATCCCTTGGAAGTAAAATTGCATCCTTCTTTTCCAGTAGGTGTAGTTAGTTCCATCAAATGCAGGAGGCCTAGCCACAAGTGTCCCTTCAAGTTTGAGGTTGTTGAGCAACCCATCACCCATTCTTCAAGACTTGGTTAGAGTTCCTTGAAGCCTGCTCTGATACCAATTGAAAAACCACTAGAGGGGGGGGTGAATAGGGTTTTATGATAATTTTAATATAATTTAAACTCAAATAAGCAACCAAAAAAAAATTGGACAAGGGGACAAGGATTAGAGTGGTTCCAACCTTAGCAAATACTAAGGCATTCAATCCACTACCCGGTTGCTTACCCAACCAGGATTTTGAAAGAATAAAATTTTATTACCTCGCAAGGAATTTACATAAAATTACAATTCTTTCACCAAACCCTTCAGACAGCCTTCACCTAGAAGTAATTGCACCAACTTTGAAGCAACCTTCTTGAAGTAACTTCAAGCTCCCCCTTGAAGTAGCTTTCCTCTTGAAGTAGCTTCCCATTGCAATAGCCTTCTTGAAGTAGTCCGGAGTCCACCTTCTCCACCGAGAAGAACCTTCTCCAATCCACAACCTCCAACCCTAGGAGTAGCAAGGAGAATACAAGAGATAAAATGAACAAGAAGGAAAAATAGAAATTACAATACCACTTGTAGCTCAAGGCTTGATTTCCTATATCAAGCGTTTTGATCTCCTAACCAATGTATATAGAAGTGTAAGTGTTGTGGATAGGAGATTCTAGCCTATAGAACACGAATTTGGAGCAATGAAAAGAATAGTCAATGCTAGTGTTGCTCAATTGCTCAAACAGATTGCCAATTGCAAGTGTAACCTCAAGTATTGCACAAGTGTAGATTGGTGAGTTTGGGTGTCCTAAGGCATGTCCTATTTATAGGAATGACCTACAAGTGCTTAAGGACATTCTAGACACTTTCTAGGGGGTTCTTAGTGCTCAACTAGCCGTTATGTGTCCACTAATTGCATTTGCAACGGCTAGTTAATTGACCCTAAAAAGTGCAGACATAACTCTTCTCGGTCGAAGATTTGTCGACCGAGAGTCCTTCTCGGTCGAAGATTTGTCGACCGAGGGACTTCCTGGAGCAAGTGTTTACAGCGTTCATTTCCAACTCCCAACCACCTTGTCTGCTGGGTCTAACGACTAGTAGGGTCTATTCTCGATCGAATATTTTGTCGACCGAGAGTTTCTCAGTCGAAGTTTTTGTCGACCGATATTTTCTTGATCGACGATTTTTCGACCGAGAATATTACTGACTCAATGTATTCATTTACTAAGTGTGTGTATCAATGTGCAATTGTGATACTATCTTGGGGAATGACCTATCTATGTGTTGTGAGTGGATAGGGAAGATCTAAACGCTTGATTTACATGATATCTAATTGCGTGTACATTATATATTTGTACAAGCATTTACATTTGATTACAATCATGAAAATAAAGTGATTTTATCAAATTGTTCTTCCAAGTCTTTGTTATCCACCACCTTATATGCTTGTTCCTGAAATACTCAAATAGTACGTTAAAACCACAAGAATGAAATGTTTGTCATCATCAAAATAAAGGGATTATAATAATGTCCAATTTAGCCAACAACATAATTGCTAGTCAACCTTGTTAGGGGTGAAACAACAACACTATCTTCACCTTACTAGGAATTACACAACCTACTTAGAAGACATATCATGATCCCATAAAGACATTTAATCAACCCCATCTCACTCTTGTTCAACTTGTCTCATAGCTATTGCTGTTTTGGCAACCCTAAGGTTTTTGAAGAAATATTGATCATATTTTTGACCATATTTGAAATACTTTGACATGTCATCATTCAAAGCTTGATATAACTTGTATGACATGACTGGAACACTTTGTTCCTCCTATTCATAAATTCTATTTGTACATTGGTTAGTCTAAAGGACATAACTCTAAACTCATCATGGTCATGTAAATTATCTCATCCAATCTAACTCTTATGCATTGATATCTGATCATAGGTTTATCTTAAAGGAACACAATATCACATATCTATTGACCAATAAACCATCTATCCTTGATAGTGGTCTTGCCTAGATATCACTGAACCATACACAACATTATAGAATCAATTTTGTTTTTCCTTCCAAATAACATTTAGAGGGTCACATCAACTCTCTCTCCCTCTCTTTAAGGAGGAGGAATACTTGATATGTTAGTAAACCTCTCCAACCTTCACATAATTCCCATATTGTTGATACATCTTGGATACTAGGATTCATTACCTTGGTATCCACCTCATGTGCTATAAGGAACTCACATCCTTATCTCATCTACTTTTACCAACATAATAAATTTCAAAACATATAAGAGGAGTCTCCCAAATTATTGGAAGGCTCAAGAGCAAACTCATCACAAACTTTATGATCTTGGAACCATAGTCCAAGCAACCTTATGCTATAATAAGCTATCCACCCTCATGTTTGCAGTGAATCCACACGTACCAAGTGGCAATGATCCACTTGAAAGTTGTTCCCTAGAAAGGAAAGATACAAATGGAAACACACTTCCCATACCATAGTATTATTGTTCAAGGGTTACTAGCAAAAAGGTAACCAATTCTATTTTCATTATGCAAGTTACAACTTCTTATGTATCATTTTACCCTTTTCATTTTGGGTTCCTTACCATTAGTATAGGAATCATCATGATTAACATATCTCATTACTCCTTCCTTGATGGCTATTTATCACACTTGGGTATGTTCTCCTATTTTATTATATTTTTCAACCACTTATCAACAGGTAAATACTCATATTCCACATTTTCTTCATTAAACATGGATCATCTCCCATAATTTCTTGTCTTCTTTAAGGTAGGATTGAGATATTCACATCATGATTTTTTATTCATTATGCTCTTTAGATTGTCTCAAAATGACTAATTGATCAGAGTAATCAAAGATTACAATCTAAGAGTTACATACTTACCTTTCTTCAATAATTGAATACCTGGCCAGGGCATCCAAGTACTGAGATTATGCAGTATGCACCATGTTTTTGTATCACGTTCCTAACTTAGACATCATCCTAGTCTTAAGTCCTAGTGTCCCTATAGACTCAGTGAACCTAAATCTCTGATACCAACTTGTGAGAACCTATTACACTAAACGAGATTACTCAAAACATAAAACATAATCAATCACCAATTAACCACATACCTAAAATTATTGGTAAATTAAAACTGATTTCAACTTCAACACCTGCTCAGAAACATTTGTATAATAGCCCAACATCTTTCTTTTATCCATACTACGACAATAATTTGATACAAATCATTCTATCACCTAAGACACAACATATATACACATGATAACAATATTTGTATATGCCACACAAACAAGCATTTACATGCTAACAAAATTCTGATTCGTTTGAAACACCATATACAAACTTTTCCTACCCAGACCTGAGAGTACAGGGATGACTCTAGGACACACTAGACATCTAATCAACTTTCTCAAAGATTCATAACTATAGCTCCTCTTTGCTACCACATGTTTGTTTTTGTCACTTCAGATTACCTAAAAAAAGGTGACGAACCACAAGAGTGAGACCCATGTCCCAGCAAGAGATATAACCTCCAACCACACTTATTGATTACAACATTTTAAATAGTAGATAACTAATTAGTTGGAGTATTTAATAATCAATTGAATAGATTGAATAGTTCAAGTATGCTAAACAAATTAAGAAATTAATCTTAGCAACAAGTATGATCATCAATGCATATATAGATAAAAATAAATCCATATCTTTGGATAGATATCTACTCAAATATCATCAAATTGCATCTAATAATAATCATTATCATTAATATGACTATCATCATATTCCTTGCTAACAACACAAGTAATCTAGTAGCATAAGCATTCCTAACATCATTAATATGTCTAGTAACATAACATGGCTATCAATATTGGCATCTCAAATAAAAGGAACAGATCTATATCATAAGTAGAACTAACATCATAACACAATGAACTACATAGGCATGATTAACAGTTTAAGCATTTTGAATTACATAGGCATGGCTAGCAATATTAAACATAGCTAGAAGCAACATCTTAACCATCAATGTCAGTATATTTGACAACATAAGCATGTTTACAACATGAGCATAACTACAACATAAGTATATCTATTATCTCTTATTGTACTATACATGATCTCAGTGAAAAGAAAGCAAACAAAGTGTTATCATCCAATTTGAAGCATTGTGTATAATCCTAAATAGATATGCTACACAGCTATCTTACATCTTTTATTATGCCCTAGGGAATTTGAATCGTACCATCCAAAGTCCAACCGACCCCTACGATGGGCTATTCCATTCCGTACAATATCTAGGAGTGCCGATATCTAAAGATCTCTTCCCCTCAGTTAGTACGAGTAAAAAAGCAATCATATATCAATCAAAGTGCCAACACATTGACATATAGTCAAGTTGCTAACCACTAGTCCGCCCTTGGTACAGGTCACGACACTAGAAACCAGGGTATACAAAACCCTCTAATCCTAGGTACAACCGTAGTTGTCCTCAATTACGTCATATGTATGAGGCATGACAATAGCCATCCTCCACAAACTGCATTGTGGATGACAAGGATATATCCTCAACTTGCCACCCCACATACTCAACAGTATCCACTCCGAGTTTCTCTTAGGAATACTCATTTCACCATCCAAAAAGTTCGGACATTGAAAATGGCTCTATGACACAGGGTACTACATGATTAGAGTTGCACTTGATTAGTTATGACAATTGGGTGAATTAAGGCTGCATCAAACAAGTGGACATACAAACCCTAATTCACTTCTAGCAAGCATATAAATATCACAACTTCAAAAGATATTAAACATGTGAAATATAATTTCTCATCTTATCATCACATGGCACTATTCACTTTCCATTCATGAGACTACACAAGTCATCATACTATCACAAGATATAAAACCTTTTCACAATATCATAGGGTATCATCCCTTATCAACATAAGAGGATTACACCTCATTCAGGGATCAACCATGCCCAAAGGTCATTAAGACCATTATACTATCACATGATATAAATCCTTTTCACAATATCACAGGGTATAAACCCTTATCAACACAAGAGGATTACACCTCATTCTGGGCTCAACCATGCCCAAAGGTCATTAAGACCATCATACTATTCCCTGCAAGATTATCATTATCTTTGCATGTCATATAAGAAGGCTCAACAACATTACTTATATATAATACACTAGATCAAAACAATATTGCATTAATGAGCTAGGAGATATTTATAAACAATCATAGTAGGGTTATATTAACATTAAGAACATTCCTTTATTACATCAACATGCAAGGAATCTATATATGATTAACCCTCATCATATTCATAATGCACATGTGTAGCATAAGAAAGTATCAACTATGTGGCTATGATAACCACCAATTAACAAATTAAGGTTATGATATAGTAAGGAGGTTATTCCACCATCATTCCATCATATCAGAGTGTTAAACATGAATACTCATCTTTATCTATTTGCATTAGAGTTAGGTTCAACATGATAAATTTTATCAATGTTACTAATCAACACTTATACCCAAACCCTAACTCACGACATCCCCATTGGATCATGGGTGCATAAGGTGAAGCATCACCATCACATTCCATACTATTCTAAAGTATGAACCCACACATAAATCAAGGTGAAACCATCGAGTTATAGAAAACTAGGGTTTCTACAATAGTAACAGAGTATTGCATGATTTTATTAGTCATTCATGGACTATTCATACCCAATTACCATCATTTAGCTATATTAAAAACAAGTATAACAAGCTATACCTCATTAGGGTTACATATCAACACAATATGGTTATCATACCTTCTATGCATATGAGTGAATAGGTAAGACTTCCTTATTAAGGGTAACCCTCCATTTGTTCCATCATCATTCAACCCATATCACCATACCACAAAGTCACCCAGAACCATTGGATGTTTAAAAGGTAAGACCATTAGTTGTTTACATAAGTAAACACCTTGAATGAATCATCTATGATGTTATTGAGTTGATATCTATAAAAGTTACCATTTAACCCTAGACATCCTTTGGTTAACAATAATAAGGGTTTTATTGAGAGTAGGGTAAAACCCACTATCGACTGTTCATTTAAAACAAGCCATCCATTGTCCACAAGTAATCTCCTTAAGTTGATCATATAAAGGAAACCATCTAAATCACATTATTAGTACCAACATATTACATTAGCCATCATTTCACTTTATTGGAGGAATAAACATTAGATCTTGACCATTGGGTCAAGTTCATATGTTATGACCATCAATTACAGTATAGGTCTGACTATTGCATCAAGTGACCCAAGAAACTATTGGTCTAAGGCTTAATTGATGCTAAAAATATATGATTAACTCACCATAGGTTGTGGATACTTGATCCACCATCATTAGTGACCATTAAGTCACCATAGGTTGTTAGATCAACACTATATTCATTAATTAGCATCAAATATTAAGCAAATGTCACCATTGATTGATAACATCAGTAGGGTACTTAATGGTTGATCATTAAACTTCTAATTGATCCAAAACCTAACCTACGGGGGTGAACATAGGTTGTCACAATAATATGACACATTTGATCCTAACCATCAGTTTTCATAAAGACAACACCACAGGGTTGTTGCAATGGTACCATCATCGGGTCATGGGTTTATAGAAGAAATCAGCTTTAAACCCTAAAATTGACCAGTGGTTGATAGGTTCTTAACACCATAAATTGCCAAACCAACCTGATCCAAGTCATATTATACCTTAGGAATAATGTACACATGATCACAGGTTAATATAGAACTGAAATAAGAACAGGAAACATTATAAAAATCGAAATCCAAGTCAAGCATAGCTTTTTAGTGCATGGATCATCATTTTCAAGCAAGAACATGAGCTAGAAAGCTTATGGTAACCAATAAACGTGGAGCAAGTTATAAAACTTTCCTCTATTTCGAAGATAAGCTCCCAAACAGAAGAAAACACAAGCAGGTAGGGTAGGAAGTCCAAGCATAAGTTGTGAACTCGTCCATCTAGTACCTTTCTTCATCAAATGAGCAAACCCTAAGCATAAGGAGAAAGAAAGGTAGGGTTTTAGAGATTTAGAGCAATTTCTACCATGGAACAGCAAGGTTCCGACCTGGATAAAGGTAGGAGGAAGGATAACAAAGAAATCACAGAGGAAAGAAGGAGATTCTTACTCTTTTAGGTCAAGATCACTAGAAGGAATCTTTTCAAACCCTAAAAGGAAGTCAATTGCAACCCTAGATTCTTTTTCCAAGGAGATCCCCTCTTTCTTCTTCCTTGGATAGGAAATTCATAGCAGCACAGAGGGAGAATGGGGTTTGTAGAAGGGGGGAAGTGGTGGAGAGAAAATGGATCATTTTGGTGCTTAGGGATAAGTATATGAAACTTTAAGATAAAGAAAAAGAAAAAGTTTTCTAGTATCTTTCCAAGTGTCCATGGACTTAAACTATTAAGAATATATAAGTACACACACAAGAAAATACCCCACCATCCATAAAGACATGATTATCACTTATTTCTTAAATTTCCAAGAAAAACAAATAATTCATTAGTTGATAGCTACTAAAGGTAGCTCATCCATGAAGGGGTAAATCCTAAATACCCTTGGAGAAAAAACCTTCAAACCAAGGATAAAATAGGCACCCTATGGATAAAAAATCTCAATAATGATGAGAGAATATCAAACAAACATAGTTAGAGTGATAAATTGCGAAGAAAACCTCTCAATTGGGTAAATTGTAGAAAAGTCCAAAATGTGCATAAAATTGCATCACTTTCTCAAACAATGTCCAAATTGGACCAAATTTGAAAATTAAGCTTGTATTATGATTTAAAAGCATATTTCAAGGTTATATTAGGGTTATAAGAATTCAATTATGATACATAAGCTTATTCAACTCATTAAGCAAGTTTAGGGGCCATACAATTAAGGTCTCATGTGACATATGATTTCTGACAGACCTAATGCTATGAAAGTGTTGCAAGAAACTCACTTCAGTCAAGGGGATGTATTGATGCATTTATAATTGGTCGACTAGATGAAGCCCAAAAATATACTAAAAAGGGAAATTTTGAAAATTTTGAAAATTTCAAATCTAATATACACAACACAATGAAAATTGCTAAAAGGAAATATAGAGTGGGTGGAATGGGTACGTACCACCCACCTCCACATGAAACTTAAAATTTTGTTCATCCCAAGAAAAAATTTAATCTGAAATGGAGGGAGTAATTTCACAAAGACTCACCAGGCATCCTTGGTAGCTCAAAAAATGTCCAATTAAAGAGGGTGTTGATGGGGGATAGAGCTTTTAACAAGGGAGCTTCATGATACACCCAATGATTGGGTGGTTGTGGAAGCTCAAAGGGGCTTTATGGTTGGTTAAAATGATGTTGCTTTCCCTCTTGCGGTCCCTCTAGTAGGATCCATAAATCTTCCTTCATCAGTGGAGGAGCAGTTTTTGATGTGTGTCGATGGGGGACATGATAATGCTCATCGGTGTCTTTGGGGTTAACTGTTCCCCAAATACCCATGGTGGACCGCCTTTTTCTAAGGATAAGGTGGTATAAGATGAATCCACTCTATGTAGCACTATCTGTGGTAGATCAAGTAGAGGATCTGGTCCAAGTTTCTCCTCTTCACCTGGTTCTACACGTAGTAGACATGGTGCATGTATAAGAGGAACTATCTTTTCAGCCTGGTACAACTTTTTATGTGTCTGGGTGTTCGCTTTGTCTATCATTCCATCAACATTAATGTTTATGGAGGCATCAAGGTCCTTTACAATGCCAAGATGTGGATCTGATTCTTTCATGAAGAATATTCCCAATTCAATGGTTTTAGATTGAACTACATCACAATCTAGAAATCGAGTACGTAGACTTCTTGTAGAGGTGGAATCACCTGATGGTTCAACCATATATGAAACAAAGGATGGTTGAGGTGGAATACATGGATTTTGATGGAGAATCCCTTCTTCAAAAAGATCCATCAGTACATGGTGGAAAGGTGGTGGTACATTATCCTGAATAAGATCAACTAAAGTTAGTTGATCTTTATAAATGTCTAGATCTGTGCCTCCAATAGGGAAGAGTGGCAGAGCCTTAGGATATTGGGAGATTCTTTGAGCTTTCCAAGAGTCAACTCTTTTTCCTATGGTTTCATGGATTGTGGATTTCTCCCCACAGGAAACCATCCACTCGCTCTCAATATTATATTGTTGATCATGGCCCCATGTAGTTGCTTCCCGGGCTACCTTGAATTCCTCCTTCCTGGCGGCCTTGGACTCCGCAAGAAATCTATCGATCTCAATTTTAAAATCTTGATCCACCTTACGTTGAATCTAGAGTGTTGCGGTGTCTCAAGCTTCTTGCATTGGGATAGTGCAAACCTTTAATTCAGCTGTGATGGCCGCTCTATGTGCAACAAAGGCCTGCTCCATTTGCCAGTTTGCCTCTTCCTCACTTACAAGGTGCAATGCTTCATATTTCTCCTTGGGGGGTCTAATATAATGCACAAGATAGAGTTGTCACATATTTACTTTGTGTGCAGACAACTTGTGGCACTCCCATATAACATGATAGCAGGAGCCACATCTCTCACATCGCACATTCTGTGGTTCCAACCACTCCATTTTTTATGAAAAAAAACAAAGGTAGCAAAAATCTAAGATAGGAAAAAAATATAATCCGAAAATAAAATTATGGAACAAAACAAAGAGTTATAGAAATAAACTAAGAAAATATAAAAAATAAAATTACAAAATAAGCCAAGAAATCATAAAACAAAACTAAAAATTTAAAAACCAACAAAAATTATAAAAATAAACTATAAGAGAAAACATCCTAATTATTCAAAGCAATGAGGGTTCAAAGAAAACTCCATTGCCATCCTAGATAACGGTGCAAAATTTTGATGTGTCTCTGAGAACACAAAAAATTATAGGAGGGAATCCTAGAGTTTAACCTTTAAATGGCAAACAATCCACTGGTAAAATAAGCAAGTATATTTGATTCTAGAAAGGTATTGGTCCCAAGGAAAAACTTACTCAGAGTTAATTCAAATTGGATGCGAAGAACAAATTGAAAATCTAGTTATAGAGAGCTTGCTTAAAACTATAGAAAGAATCAAAAGTGTAGAAATAAAACTAGTCCATTTGGATCAAGGATAAGAGATAATGGGGTTCCAAGGGATTACAAGCGTAGACAACAATCTTACATTAACCAATTTAACGCCTTAGTTTTATGATTGAATCAGGATCATGTGGATTTGTGCAAATTCCATAAGGGTCAAACTTCTCTCTAATCTGGGGTTTCAGTGTTTGAAGATACTCATCTAAGCATTCAATGAAATCCAAATAGTGATATCATGAAGAATACATGATTTTCTTCTGACGTTTAAACTTATGGATCAGGGGACTCATCACCATAACCTATAACAAATAAGATAAACTGGGTAAAAGATCATATGGAGTCTTGTCAAGAGATTATGGATTCATTCTTGTTGGGATCAGTGCCTCATCACTCCATAAGAATATAATATATCTAACTAAAAACAAGTGCAAGGTTAGATTTTAAAAATATCATAATCTCAATCAAGGGTATTTCTAGGAGATTATGATTTTATTCTTGTTGGGATCAGGGTCCTTGTCTAGGAATGGCAACAAAACCCTTTCCTACCCTACCCGACCTGACCCGACCCTCAAAATGAGGTTCTTTTGGGCTCACATGTTTTGTGGGTTGACACAATGAACGTCGTGACTATCGTCTGGTGGATGCGTTTGCATATGAGGGAAACATGCAGGTACCCACACCCACACCACACTCCCCCACTCCACTAGTCTCTCATAATTCTCACTCTTGCATAGTGGTGACTCAAGTCTGGACACTCACTTTGGTGATCTAGGGTTTCTGTTCTCACAGTCTCCATCCTCTTCGATCTCCATCATATCTCTAGGGTTCTCACAGTCAACATCCTCTCCAATTCTCACGAGGCAAGGAGAATGGTGAAGAGCAACAAGGCGACTAGCGATCCATGGTGATCGAGCGAAGGAGGTTGGACTGTGATTGAGTGAAGACAAAAAATGAACTTCACAACCCTCTTATCACAAATCTTAGGTGTGTTTTCTCCTTTGTCTTCTCCCATTCTTTAGATTCTGGCTATCTTCTTCTCTTCTCTACCCAAAATCATGTGATATCTTCCCTCCTGGAAGACGACGATGCACTACTTTTCCCCTTCGTCACATCTGTATTTGATTACCTATTGGTTTATACTTCTTTTTTTTGGCACATGGCAAGCAAAGAAGGGATATGTCTAGTAACAATCATTATCATTAATATGACTATCATCATATTCCTTGCTAACAATACAAGAAATATAGTAGCATAAGCATCCCTAACATCATTAATGTGTCTAGTAACATAACATGGCTATCAATATTGGCATCTCAATTAAAGGGAACAAATCTATATCATAAGTAGAACTAACATCATAACACAATGAACTACATAGGCATGATTAGAAGTTTAAGCATTTCTAATTATATAGGCATGTCTAGCAATATTAAACGTAGAAGACGGCGATGCACTACTTTTCCCCTTCGTCAAATCTATATTTGATTACCTATTATTTTATACTTTTTTTTGGAACATGGCAAGCAGAGAAGGGTGAGGCTCATATAGTCAGAAATCTTCTAGTTAGTTATGAGCTACCAGAGAGAAGAACCTTCCTAAAATTGAAGACCAAAGTTATGAACGAGTTCAACTGACATCCTTGTCTAGAGAGCGAGTTTGAGAAGCTGGTCGATAGGATGAACAAACCAAGGTGAGTTTTATTCACCAGTCTTGGAGCAAATTCACATCCACCTTCATCCCCATCCCAATCTTCTCTCTCTGATCATTTCCCCTCTAATAACTCCAATGCCCTTGTGGATAATGTATGTTCTAGCCTAGGTAAGGTTAGGTCAGGATGAACATGCCGAGATGAGTGTGGTGAGCTCCCGCCAATGGTGTTACACACTACTCAGTTTGGAGTTGTGTATAGATGCAACCCCATGGACGGAAGCAGACATGTGGATTCACTTTCAAAATTTATAAAACCTAACTTAACACATACTTCTACTAAAACAGCTACACCCGAAAGTGCACGGGGTCATGTCATAGTATAGGTAAGCGACAAGTATAGGGTCGATCCACAGGGAGAAGAGGGGGCACTAGAGATAGGTTTAGTTTTGATAGGTTCCTACTGCGGAGACTAGGGTTAAGGGTTTAAAGGTTGTTTTGATTGTTAAACTACTATGAACAAGCAAGGAATTAAAGGCTAGAATGAAATCTACATTGATCCTAGACTAGATTAAGGCTAAACAGGCAGGAAAGGATTAAGCTAGGTATGAAAGTCCAAATTACACTAAGGCAAGAAAGAGAGAAGAAAAAGAGAAATTAAAGAGCTAAGCTATCATGAACAAGACAAGAGCAAGGAAATAATCTAACTAAACAAGAAAAGAACTAATTAAGCTAAGCAAGCACAAAACTAGGGTTTTAAGCAGTAAAGAGAGGTATGGGATGTATAGGGGTATGAACTTATCACTTAAGTTAGGGGTGACATATGAACATAATGATTCCATTTAAATTATCCAAACCAAACAACAAGTTAGAGTCTAATTAATTAACCAAAACTACTAACTAGCCATGGATATGTTAGGTTGTGTATAGGGGAACTAGTCCCTAACACCCCTACTGCCCTTACGAGGCTCAATTGGGTTAGGGAATAGGTTCAATTCAAGTAGAATCTAATCAAGTCTAGGCTTCTATATTAGGCATTCCTAGGGAAATTAGGGGCCGAGGGTAGTAATGGGGAGGTCAAATTAGGGTTTTGGACCCCAATTCCCCCACATTCTAG
The DNA here is from genome assembly GCA_963693085.1 of Alisma plantago-aquatica. Lineage (NCBI taxonomy): Eukaryota > Viridiplantae > Streptophyta > Magnoliopsida > Alismatales > Alismataceae > Alisma > Alisma plantago-aquatica. The sequence continues at coordinate 748,314,014 of OY856412.1, forward strand.
CCTTGAGAAGGCTCCATGCTAATTGCACTAGAATTATCTAATCTAGCTACTTAGATCTCTCACTTAGGTTTAGGGAGATTGATTAGGATGTAGGAAGATGGGAGTAAACCTAGGGATCCAAGAATTGGACCTAGGGGCAAATCCCAAAATTCACAGATACAAGTAATTTGCCAAAATTCCTAGGTGATTTCACACACAAACCAACAAGTGATTCATGGAGAAATTAGATGCAAATAGAATAGAATCATTAACAAATGGAATTACAAAGTTTACATGTCATTTTCCCCCAACATGGTATCAAAGTAACATAATTTCCCCAAACAGCCCACCCAAGGGGCCTAGCTACTCATAACAAAGCAAAATACAAAAAGAAAGGAGATAGAGGAAGAAATAGACATGGAGCTCGGTGTAGATGAGGAATCTCCTCCCTCCAGCTACTGCAAGGACTTCCTCCTTCTTCTCCTTGGATGGAGTGGAGTGGGATGATGGTGGGAAGTGGATGGAAGGCTTAGATATGGGGGGTTATGTGGTGGAAATGGTGAAATGGAGTGGATTTGAGGTGGAGGTGAAGTGGAATGGAGTGGAGGTGACAAGGGAGAGAAAATGGGATTGTAAGCAGCCAACCCCCCACCTCCAGCTGCCACTAGGGATTATATAGGGATCTAGGGGGTCTAGGGTTAAGTTAGGGGTAAAATAGGTAAAGCAGTGAAAACTAGGTGGGTTTTGTGAGTAGAACAGTCGTGGTAGGTCACCACGGCCGTGGTAGGTCACCACGGCCATGGTGGGTAGGGGTTGACCACGGTCATGGTGAATGGGCACAGTCGTGGAAATTAAAAAGTGGAGATCACATGGATATGTTAATGGATGGCAACGGACGTGGGGGTTCACCACGGTCGTGGTGGGGATCTATGGCCACGGGCATGTTGATCACCACAGTCGATTTGGCCATATTCATCCATTTCTGGGAGTTTTAGTGATTTTTTGTGCTTGGGGCATGTCCACCACGACTGTGGTGATGTAACACGGCCGTTTTGGTGTCCCTCCCATGCATTTGAGCTTTGAACTTGATCATCCATGTAGGGTATTGCTTCAAAACTTTCTTTGACCACTTGGGGTAGGTTGAAAGTGGTTTTGGCCTCATTTTGGGCTCTTCCAAGCCTGAGGAAACCCTAGATTGGACCATCTTCTTTCCATACCATCAAGTAGTGGAAAAAGTACCTATAAAACATGCAAAAAGCCTCCATAAGTGCATTTGATAGAAATAAGCATAGTGGGGGAAATAAAATGTAATCTAACAAGTATAGATGTGGTTGAAATGCAATATGACACAAGATGAAGACATATAATAGGGCTGAATCACCACCCCAAACTTGAAGCATACTTGTCCTCAAGTATGCTCTAACTCAATCTCTCTACAAATTTTCCACAATCAAGAAATGACAAATGCAATATAAAAGATGATTGTTGCTGAATGGGATCAAAGATGACAAAGTACATGCATTTAACCTCTCTCCTCTCCTACTTTCACAATCCATCCATGAAAAGAGCACAAAGCATATGAACTTCAAATATAGTGCATAGAATACACAAGTTATCCATACTTCTTCCATAAAGTTTCGGGTAAACCATTTCATGATGGTGTTAATCAAGGATGACTAGGAGTGTTGTTTCACATTCATGCATTCAGTCTTATATTTCAAATCATACCAAATGACCCACGTGGCTGTGAAAAAAGGCAAAATGAGCTAATTTTGATGCTTCTTAGCTCAATGGGTATGAAAGTGGAAGAAAGGGTCGCGGTAAGATTTTTGGAGTGTTTTTACACACTCATCTTTTCTTTATTTGAATGCTCTTAAACAAGAGCATCCTTTTATTTTATTTTTGCTTTTCTTTTTCTTTGCTTTTTTCTTTGCTCTTGGTGTAGATAGGGAATATGGTGGATGGAGTGAAGCGGGGAGATAAAGATATGGCCACCCCAAATTTTTGGAGGTGGCCAAGGCTGATTATGTGCACTAGGGCATCTTTTTATGAGGCGGAGGGGTATGAAGATGGTGGAAGAATAGTCAGATCAAAGAGGGGTCATTGGTATGATTTTCCACATAAGACATCCTGCATGAAAATTAATCCAACACTTCATCTAAGATATCACACCACATGAATGAACAAGATGAAATTGATATATCAAACAAGTGATTCTACAAACACTAAGCATTCAAAGCTTGCTCAATTTCACAATTCAACCAATTCAATCATAATCCTAAGAGAGGTGATGCACATGTAAAAAGTCACCCATTGATACCACTTAGCAAAAAACAATGGTAATTCACTTGCATTTGTCAAAGGTCTTCATTTTTACTTAAAATAGTAGAGATTGGGTTAAAACACACTTTTTAGACAAGAAATTACAAATTTGGGCAAAATTGGCCAAAACGGTGCCAAGTTGCCTTCAATCACATCTAAACCTATATTTTTGAACTTAAAGCAGTAAACAAGCAAATCCTAACTAAAACATGCAAAAATTACCAAAAATATACATGATATGCAATGCATGGCGAAAACGGTGCCAAGTTTCCTTCAATCACATCTAAACCTATACTTTTGAACTTAAAGCAGTAAACAAGCAAATCCTAACTAAAACATGCAAAAATTACCAAAAATCTAAATGATATGCAATGCATGGCAAAAGAGAATTTTTTAATAAAATTATGTAAAAATTGCAAGAAAGTAAACTACATGACATGCAAGTATGCAAAGCAGTAAAGATGACTAGGATAGATAGCAAACATAAGAAGAAAAAAGTGGATGTGGTACGTGAAATGTAAAGTGAAACTAGGGCATACCTACCCTACCACCCCAAACTTTTGAATCATGATGTCCTCAACATAATCCTAGAGTTTAGGATGATAGGGTAGACGATCATGGCTCTCTTGAGGCTCTGGCGGTGTTCCTCCCTGTGGTGGAGGATATGCGTAGTAGCTTCCACACTAATCTACCTTCAGTGGCTAAAATTGGTCTGCAGCACGGCCGTACTGCGCATCACGACCATGGTGGCTTCACGGCACAACCGTGGTGCAGTCCTTTGGCAGCTTTTCTCAATTTTGCTTCTGAATCCAGAGACTTGGTGTGTTTTTCATGCAAATGAACACTGTCGTATTGATGTGCCACGGGCGTGGTGGTCCCTTTAGCTGCTACTCTCAAAATGAGGAACATCAAACACTCACAAACTTGACCCAAAGCGGTTTTTCTTTGAATCTTTCTGTCAATTGTACTCAAATTTCCTTCATTTCACCCTGTTACCACCTGCACATCTTAAAACTAGACAAAAACTAATAAACACAAGCGTGCATGTGTGTTTTCTTGGAAAGTGTAAAAACAAAGTGATTGTATCAAAAAGTGAAGGTTGGGTCAAAATTTCCCAAACCTATGTGGGTTGCCTCCCACAAGCGCTAAGTTTCATGCCTTGAGTCAGGATTCTTGTTCTTTCACCATCAACCATTGTCCAAAAACAAAATGGTTGTGCCCCCATCATAGGAAATCCTCTCAAATGCTTTCCTTGATTGATCTTCCTCCCAAGGGTCATGCAAGCTTCTTGAGTGCTTCTCAACAACTTCCTCTCCTTGGGGATCATCATCATAGATCTTAATTAGCCTTAAGACCTTTAGTAATCTCATGCCATAGTTTCTCTCTCTATTGAGAAATGGGTCTTCATAGGAATCAAAGAGGGGGGGTTTAATCATATGGGACACTTGCGAACAAGGACTTTCTGGCAAGAGCTCTTCACTAAGATCTTTGTCAACTTGATTCCCTCCCTTGATAAGCTTCTCAACAACCTTGTCACACCCCATGATTGAAACCATATCCATTTTCTCATAGGAAGTAGGGGGAGCATGTGATAGTTGTAGTGGTGGCATTGTTGTTAATGGCCTTGGGAATTGAGGTGGAGGAGGGAATTGAGGTTGGAAGGTGAAATGGTGGGAAGGTTGTGGCGATGGAGGTGGTGGGGGTGTGTAAGGCTTAGGATAGCCTTAGAGGTAGGGCAGTGGAGAAAATGGATGGGTTCGTGCATCTTGGCCTTCCATCTTGTCTTCCTCGAATGGCTTGTCACATGCACAAAGCACAACCAAACAAAAGAGAACAAGTTAGTAAACCAATATACACAAAGAATGCAAAGAATGATGAATAAAGAATAACAATGATGAGGGTAGTAGGAAAAGTCAAAACAAAACTAACTAGCTAGGCCGAGCGCCTCTAATCCCCGGCAACAACACCAGAAAGCTTGGTGCACTCCCGCCAATGGTGTTACACACTACTCAATTTGGAGTTGTGAATAGATGCAACCCTGCGGACGGAAGCGCACGTGTGGATTCACTTTCGAAATTTATAAAACCTAACTTAACACCTACTTCTACTAAAACAGCTACACCCGCAAGCGCACGGGGTCATGTCATAGTATAAGTAAGCGGCAAGTATAGGGTCGATCCACAGGGAGAAGAGGGGGCACTAGAGCTAGGTTTAGTTTTGTTAAGTTCCTACTTAGGAGACTAGGGTTAAGGGTTTAAAGGTTGTTTTGATTGTTAAACTACTATGAACAAGTGAGGAATTAAAGGCAAGAATGAAATCGACATTCACCCTAGACTAGATTATGGCTAAACAGGCAGGAAAGGATTAAGCTAGGTATGAAAGTGCAAATTACACTAAAGCAAGCAAGAGAGAAGAAAAGAGAAATTAAAGAGCTAAGATAGAATGAACAAGATAAGAGCAAGGAAATAAGCTAACTAAGCAAGAAAAGAACTAATTAAGCTAAGCAAACACAAAACTATGGTTTTAAGCAGTAAAGAGAGGTATGGGCTGTTTAGGGGTATGAACTTATCACTTAAGTTGGGGGTGACATATGAACATAATGATTCCATTTAGATTACCCAAACCAAACAACAAGTTAGAGTCTTATGAATTAACGAAAGCTACTAACTGGCCATGGATATGCTAGGTTTTGTATAGGGGAACTAGTCCCTAACACCCCCTACTGCCCTTACGAGGCTCAATTGGGTTAGGGATTAGTTTCAATTCAAGTAGAGTCTAATCAACTCTAGGCTTCTAGATTAGGCATTCCTAGGGAAATTAGGGGCCGAGGGTAGTAATGGGGAGGTCAAATTAGGGTTTTGGACCCCAATTCCCCCACATTCTAGCCTTGAGAAGGCTCCATGCTAATTGCACTAGAATTATCTAATCTAGCTACTTAGATCTCTCACTTAGGTTTAGGGAGATTGATTATGATGTAGGAATATGGGAGGCAACCTAGGGATCCAAGAATTGGACCTAGGGGCAAATCCCAAAATTCACACATACAAGCAATTTGCCTAAATTCCTAGGTGATTTCACACACAAACCAACAAGCGATTCATGGAGAAATGATATGCAAATAGAATATAATCATTAACAAATGGAATTACAAAGTTTACATGTCATTTTACCCCAACATGGTATCAATGTAACATAATTTCCCCCAAATAGCCCACCCAAGGGGCCTAGCTACTCATAATAAAGCAAAATACAAAAAGAAAGGAGATAGAGGAAGAAGTAGCCATGGAGCTCAGTGTAGATGAGGAATCGCCTCCCTCCAGCTACTGCAAGGATGTCCTCCTTCTTCTCCTTGGATGGAGTGGAGTGGGATGATGGTGGGAAGTGGATGGAAGGCTTAGATATGGGGGGTTATGTGGTGGAAATGGTGAAATGGAGTAGATTTGAGGTGGAGGTGAAGTGGAATGGAGTAGAGGTGACAAGGGAGAGAAAATGGGATACTAAGTAGCCAACGCCCCACCCCAGCTTCCACTATGGCTTATATAGGGATCTAGGGGGTCTAGGGTTAAGTTAGGGGTAAATAGGTAAAGAAGTGAAAACTAGGTGGGTTTTGTGAGTAGCACGGCCGTGGTGGGTAGGGTAGACCACGACCATGGTGGATGGGCATGATCATGGGTATTAAAAATTGGAGATCACAGGGATATGTTCATGGATGGCCACGACCGTGGGGGGTCACCACGGTCGTGGTGGGGACCTATGGCCACGGGCATGTTGATCACCACGGTCGTTTTGGCCATATTCATCAATTTCTGGGAGTTTTAGTGATTTTTTGTGCTTGGGGCATGTCCACCACGGCCGTGGTGAAGTACCATGACCGTTTTGGTGTCCCACTCATGCTTTTGAGCTTTGAACTTGATCATCTATGGAGGGTATTGCTTCAAAACTTTCTTTGACCACTTAGGGTAGGTTGGAAGTGGTTTTGACCTCATTTTGGGCTCCTCCAAGCCTGAGGAAACCCTAGATTGGACCATCTTCTTTCCATGCCATCAAGTAGTGGACAAAGTACCTATAAAATATGCAAAAATCCTCCATAAGTGCATTTGATAGAAATATGCATATTGGGGGAAATAAAATGTAATCTAACAAGTATAGATGTGGTTGAAATGCAATATGACACTAGATGAAGCCTGAAAATAGGGCTGAATCAGAGTGTTATACACCTTCGTCCAGTTTACAGTTGGGTGTTTGAAACCCCAAATTCCTCTTCTGGCAATTTCTCCATTCGGTTAACATGTCATACTGAATTGTGTATGGGCTGAATCCTTAGTGTTATCTCATTAGGCTACTGAATAGGATTACAAGGGTGGGTGATTTTAATGGGTTGCTAGCTACTTGGTATTGACCATCCATCACTATATTGATTTGTTTCTCATAGTTAACGACATGTATATGATGGTATTGATTGCTTCTTAATAATGTTATTGAGTGTTGTCAGTCCAGGTGCAGTATGCTGTAAAGAATCACACACAGCTGTATCGGTTGGGTCATCCACTTATGACAACCATCTCTCTCTACTCAACAGTAAGGACAGGCAATCCACCTTTTCTAACCAGATTGAGTAGCATCTTGTATTGGTAGTGATCATCCTCATTTGTAATGGTGTCCATTCTTAATGCTATGTGTAAAATGAAGTATTGGTGTGCATAATCATGTTCTCAAAATGATAGTTCTTCACACTTGCAGGTCCTCTCCCTGACTTCCTCTCAGGTGACACCATTTATACTTACAGTGGCCTCCATCTCTCTCTACTCTATAGCAAGGATAGGTGAGCCACCTCTTGTAACCAGATTGAGTAGCATCTTGTATTGGCATGATCATTTTCATTTGTAATGGTGCCCATTCTTAATCAGTATGTAAAATAAAGTATTGGTGTGCATAATCATGTTTTAAAAATGGCAGTTCTTCACACTTGAATGTCCTCTCCCTAAATTCCTCTCAGGTGACACCATTTCTACTTACAGTGGCCTCCATCTCTCTCTACTCAACAACAAGGATAGGTGAGCCATCTTTTGTAACCAGATTGAGTAGCATCTTGCATTGGTGTGATCATCCTGTATCCACTCTTAATACTATATGTAAAATGAAGTATTGGTGTGCATAATCATGTTCTCAAAATGGTAGTTCTTCACACTTGCAGATCCTCTCTCTAACTTCCTCTCAGGTGACACCATTTCTACTTATAGTGGCCTCCATCTCTCTCTACTCTACAACAAGGACAGGTGATCCACCTCTTATAACCAGATTGAGTAGCATCTTGTATTGTTGTGATCATCCTCATTTGTAATAGTGACAATTCTCAAGCAGCATGTAAAATGAAGTATTGGTGTGCATAATTAGTTTTACTTAATCAATCAGGACCTTATATGTGCATTCTTATTCAGTCAGTACCTTATATGCACATTCTTAATCAGTTCTTAGTCAGATATTTGCAATTTGTAATGGTGTGCATTCTTAATTAGTCTCCATACAATGCGTGCAATATAAATCAGTTATGTGTAAATTAATGACCATTCATCATTCACAATTCTCTTGTGGTTCTTCTTATTCTATTTATGCAAACACCATTATTACATCTAAACCCATGGCTACTGATCTTAGTGACAAATGTCTAAATCCCATAGACATGGATAGTGGTGTTGAAGAAAGTCAGTTACAAAGTATTTTTGGGACATCCTCTACTAGAAAAAGGAAGTGAAGGGGTAATATTTGGATTGAATCTACTAAAAAGGATGTAGGTGGTGTCAAGAAGGTAATTTGTAACCATTGTGGGAAACCTCTATCACACAATACTAGAAATGGTATCAATCACCTTCACAATCATTATAAAAGTCCATGTCTAGATTGAAAAGGCTTGGCCAATGAAGACATAAGAAACAGTTTCCACTTACAATCAGGGCATTTCCATGAGAAACCTAATGAGAATGATTGTGAAACATGAATATCCCATCTCAACAGTGGACCATGCTAGCTTTAGGGAATACTCTTCTTCTCTTCAACCTCTTTTCCAATGTCCTTCAAGAAACATGGTGAAAAAATCATATCTTGTCGGCTTATAAATCTGAGAGAATTAGGCTAAGGCAAACTATTGAGAGAAATATGTCAAGGTTTGTAATTACTACAGATATATAGAAATCCAAACATCAGAGTAGAGGGTACATGGTGATCACTACCCACTACATAGACCACACATGTGAAAAACCACTAGAGGGGGGTGAATAGGGTTTTATAATAATTTTAATATTAATTCAACCAAGCAACCACAATTGAAAATTTGGAGAAGGAGACACGACGTTTAGTGTGGTTCCACCCTTAGCAAATACTAAGGGAGTCAGTCCACTACTCAATCGTTTCCAATTGGGATTTTGAAAGAACTTGTATTTTATTACCTGACAAGGATGTTACATAAGATACAAATACCTTCACCCTTAGGATAGCCTTCACCTAGAAGTAGTCTCACCAACCTTGAAGCAGCCTTCCTTGAAGTAACTCCAAGCCCCCCCTTGAAGTAGCCTTCCTCTTAAAGTAGCTTCCCGTTGAGACAACCTTCTTGAAGTAATCCTAAGTCCGCTGAGCTACCTTCACCACTGAAAAAGCTCCAACAACCTCCTTTCCATAGCCTCCAACCTAGGAGTAGAAAAGGAGAACCAAAGAAATAAAAAGGAACAAGAAAGAAGCAGGAAATTACAACTTTACCAATGTAGCACAAGGCTTGAATCCTATATCAAGCGTTTGATCTCCTAACCAAAGTGGATGGACGTGAATGTATAGTGGATAGGAGATATCAGCCTATTGGACACGAATTCACAACTTGTGGAAATGTTTTGCAAGTGAAAGCTTTGCTAATGGCTTGCTACAATGTGATCTCAAGTGAATTGTATATACAAGTTGTGTACTCAAGTGAGTTTAGGTGTTCTAAGGCATGCCCTATTTATAGGAATGGCCTACTAGTACTTAGTGATGTTCTAGACACTTTCTAGGGGGTTCTTAGTGCTCAACTAGCCGTTAGTTGTCCAATAATTGCATTAGTAATGGTGAGTTAATTACTTCTGAAAAGTGCATATAGACACCTTCTCGATCGAGAAGTTTGTCGACCGAGTGTCTCTCGGTCGAGAAGATTGTCGACCGAGGGTGAGTTTGGAGCAACGTTCAACTCCACTCCCAACTATTTTTTCCTCTAACTCTAACAGTTATGTAACTAGGTCTAATGGCTATAGAACCTGCTCTAGACTGTCTCGGTCGAAGTGAAGTTCGACCGAGCCCTTCTCTGTGATGACTTATGGAAGGTTTTGCAAAGATGTTCGTGCTTTATACTTGAGAGTTTCTCGGTCAGAAAGATGTTTGACCGAGAGTATCTCAGTCGAGAAGTTTGTCGACCGAGACAAACTCTGTTTCAGAACTTTAACTCATATGCTAAGTGTAACAAATGAATGTACAATTGCGATGCTCACTTAGGGATGACCTATCTAAGTGTTGTGTCTGGATAGGAAGATCTAAACGCTTGATTTACATGATATCTAAGTACTTGTACATTATAAACTTATACAAGTTTTTACATTGATTACGATCATGAAAATAAAGCAATTTTAGCAAATTGATCTTCCAAGTCTTCTCTATCCACCACCTTAGATGCTTGTCAGTGAAACACTCAAATATCAAGTTAAAACCACAAGAAATAAATGTTTGTTATCATCAAAATATAGGGACTATAATAATGTCCAATTTAGCCAACAATCTCCCCCTTTTTGAAGATGGAAAACATTTCCAATATAAATCAAAGTAATGTAAATCATAGGAGTTTCATACCTGAAATTTCCATTGCATATCCTTTTCATGTATTCTCTTATTCAAACGATATCATTTTTAAAACCAAGAGATTATGAAACTCTTTTCATTTGATTTATATTTTTTCTCCCCCTTTTTCATTTCAAAAAGATAACCAAGCTAAACATTAATTATAACTTTTATTTATCCCCCTTAATTTGATAATTTGATACTCAAAGCAAACCACTTATGTCAAATTTATCCACAATTTATTTCTCAATCATTTGCAAAGGATGTTAATCCTTGAAATGACATGATATCATTTTAGATTCATGGCATATGTGTTTTGATTTCTCATCCATTTTACAAGGGATGTTAAGCCCTGAAAATGACATGAGAATCCTTTAAGATCATGAGTATATTTAGTAGTTTCTCAACCATTTACAAGGGATGTTAAGCCCTGAAATGATATGAGATTCTTTTAAGATTATAGTAGAATGAATGAATGTATCTCTAACCAAATGCATGAGATGTTAAGCCCTAATTTGTTTATAGAATTCCATTATGTTCATAAATATTGTAGGCTCCAAGATTACTTTAAAGATACTAGTTTCAAATTTTCTTTATGATGTTTACAAAATTTTGTGAACTCCTTTGTAATATTATAGTCAAGATAGTTTTTGTGAGCTCCCCCATAATCTTATAATCAAGATAATTTAAGGATTCTAAGGTCACAATAAGAATTAGATCATAATAAGTTAACCTTTTATGAGATTTATTCACTAAAATCTTATTTTCAATATACGAAGATTGAGTGCAAGGAAAAGATTTACAATTAAGCATTTTGTGAAGCTTATTTTAGGTCGACCTTGACTTCGACCTGGGCGCCCCTTGGTTGATTTTATATTTTGACCGAGAGGCAATTTCTGCATGTTTCCAATTTAATCATTTATAATGATCTACTTGATTGAATTTTTGAAACATAGCTTACAGAGTATCATACAAAGAGTATTCATGTATAATAAGGATGATATCATTTTCCATAAGCTAAGCATAAGATAATCATTTAACTAATATGTCAAGATGCATTTATGCCATAGAGATGTATCTTGATGCAAAAATTGTATTTTCAATGATAACATTATCTTTATGTGTAATGAGCTGAATCACTATGATCATTTTGAAAACAATATCCATTCATGATTTATATACATATAGATCAAAGATTATTTTAAGCCAACCAAGTAGAAGATGGAACACAATGATCACGGTGAAATAGTAAAGACATATTCGTAATTACAATGATCATGATCATTTAAAGGGCAAATTTCAAGACACATGGTTTCTATATAGATAAACCAAGGAATACTTAGGACAAACCATGTGGATTATTATAAATCAGTAATTTCCTTGATTAAATCAACATGGTTCATAATTTTCAGTTTTAATCCAAACTATGTAGGAGATTATATCAATTAAAAATGACCTTGCAATCTATGCTATATCTGTATTGATTCATTTTTGCAAGAAGGCATGTCCAATTTTAGTTTGCAAAATGTATACATGTTTTTAATCAACATGTTTTGTAACAAGTTTAATAAGAATGCTATAATCAAAGTATACTTTCATTTAATAAGCCATAATGCAAGCTTATCAATATGTTTAAAGAATTGTCTCCAAGATTCATTCTTGATGTGCAGATTAAATCAATCATTAATAGCAAATCGATAGCATATTGGATTCAACAGAACTTGATTCGGTCGAACTTTTCTTCGATCGAATTTAACTCGATCGAAGATTTTCTTGACCGAGTATTGTACTGTTTGTACATGTTTTATCAGGTTTTTGCAAGCTTAAAACAGTAACCTACTCGATCGACTAATTCTCGACTAAAAGTGTCTTGGTCGAATATTTTCTCAATCGAGTGTGTTTCTATATTGTATTTTAGTAATTATTTGCAAGCAAAACATAAAGTAATATAATTTTGCAAGAGTATGAAAGTTAAGGCTCAGTTTTGTTGAGATAAGACATTTGAATATCAAAGTAATGTTTTAGGTCAAATCTCAACTAATCAAATTCAAATCTCCAAGTTTTAGGAACCCAAAGTAGATCATCATCCTTTTTCTTATATGGGCATGAAAAAGAGTAATGTCCAACACGCAAGCAATAGTGACAACAAATAAAGTCAATTTCATTTCTCTTTCTAGGAGATGAGTTGTTCTTGGGTACATACATAATCTTGGCCTTGGGTGCTTGTGTTCCTCTAGGTTTATGTTGATAGAATTTCCCTTTTTGAAACATATCCTAAACCTCTCCTTCCATTAGAACTAGAAGAATTTCTCAGAATTTTATCAAGAACATCATTGTTTCTCAAGCTATTAATTTCTCTTTGTAACTTGGAAATTCTTTTTGATATCTAACTTTGCTTGATCTAGATTAGATGACAAAGCATCTCTTTCCTTAACAATGGCATCATAATCTAGATGATTACATAGGATAGGTTGAGTCTGAAAATTATACAGTTTTGCAAGCAAATCAACCTTTTCTTGAGAAAGAAGATCATGATTTGTTTCTAAAGTAAGAAACTTCATATTGCAATCATTTAAATATGATTTTAAAGTAAGGTTTTCAGAAACAATATTGTCCTTTTCAAAAGAGAGATTATTTATTTTAACAAACAAATCCTCATTAGTTTTAATATCTTTCTTTAGTTTCTTTTTGCAAACAACATATTTCTCATGTGTATCTTGAACACTAGCAATTAGATCTTCTTTTGGCAAATAAAAAAGGCTTACCTCTTCTTCTTCTTCTTCATTTGTTGTAGCAATAAGGCACTCTACTTCTTTATCTCCATCTTCACTATCATCACTTGAATCATTACATGCAGATTTATATGCTCTTTCTTTCTTCTTGTGAGATGATTTCTTCCCCTTCTTAAGTTTTGGACAATCACCTTTCAGGTGTCCCTTTTTGCCACATTCAAAGCACCTGGAAGAAGAAACACTAGAAGTTTTATTAGTTTTAAAACTTCTATACTGCTTACCGTTTACAATGAGAGTTTCTTCTTCACTATCATCTTCACTTGTATTAAGACTAATCTTGGTCGATGCTTTGAATGCAATGTCCTTCGTTCTCCCTTGTTGAAGTTCACGCTCTCTTCTTTCTTCCTCTTCCAAGGTCGCCTCATGTGCTTCTAAGTTGCCAATGAGTTGTTCCATCCTTAGCCGGGTGAGATCATTAGCTTCTTGAATTGCCGTTACTTTAGGCTTGTACTTGGGAGGAAGAGATCTAAGAATTTTTGACACTTGATCCTCTTCACTGATTGTTTTACCTAAAGCATTCAAACCATTAACAATAGAAGAAAACTTTGCATACATTTCACTAATAGACTCATATGGTTCCATACGAAACTGTTCAAACTTTTGTTTAAGCATACCAATTTTAGAATTCTTTACTTGAACAGTTCCTTCATAAGTAATAGAGAGTCTATGCCATATTTCATATGCAGTTTCACAATTTGATATTCTACTGAACTCACCTATAAAAATTGAACAATAAAGAATACTTACAGCCTTTGCACTCAATTAGGCTAGCTTTACCATATTAGCATCCCATGTAGCATACTCTGTTTGAGGAAGAGTGTAATCATTTGAAACCATTCTCTGTAAATCCCAGCTTATGCCTTGAAAGTAAAATTGCATACTCCTCTTCCAAGAGGTGTAGTTGGTGCCATAAAATGGTGGATGTCGAGCCACAAGTGTTCCTTCCAAGTTGAGGTGGTTTAGTACCCCATCACCCATTTTCTTCAAGACTTGTTAGAGTTCCTTGAATCCTGCTCTGATACCAATTGAAAAACCACTAGAGGGGGTGAATAGGGTTTTATAATAATTTTTATATTAATTCAACCAAGCAACCACAATTGAAAATTTGGAGAAGGAGACACGACGTTTAGAGTGGTTCCACCCTTAGCAAATACTAAGGGAGTCAGTCCACTACCCAATTGTTTCCAATTGGGATTTTGAAAGCACTTGTATTTTATTACCTCACAAGGATGTTACATACGATACAAATACCTTCACCCTTAGGATATCCTTCACCTAGAAGTAGTCTCGCCAACCTTGAAGCAACCTTCCTTGAAGTAACTACAAGCTCCCCCTTGAAGTAGCCTTCCTCATGAAGTAGCTTCCCGTTGAGACAACCTTCTTGAAGTTATCCTAAGTCTTCTGAGCTACCTTCACCACCGAAGAAGCTCCAACAACCTCCTTTCCACAACCTCCAACCTAGGAGTAGCAAAGGAGAACCAAAGCAATAAAAAGGAACAAGAAAGAAGTAGGAAATTACAACTTTACCAATGTAGCACAAGGCTTAAATCATATATCAAGCATTTGATCTCCTAACCAAAGTGGATGGATGTGAATGTATAGTGGATAGGAGATATCAGCCTATAGGACACGAATTCACTGCTTGTGGAAATGTTTTGCAAGTGAAAGCTTTGCTAATGGCTTGCTACAATGTGATCTCAAGTGAATTGTATATGCAAGTTGTGTACTCAAGTGAGTTTAGGTATCCTAAGGCATGTCCTATTTATAAAAATGGCGTACTAGTACTTATGGACGTTCTAGACACTTTCTAGGGGTACTTAGTGCTCAACTAGCCGTTAGTAGCCCACTAATTGCATTAGTAACGACTAGTTAATTACTTTTGAAAAGTGCAGACAGAAACCTTCTCGGTCAAGAAGTTTGTCGACCGAGTGTCTCTCGGTCGAGAATATTGTCGACTGAGGGTGAGTCTAGATCAACGTTCAACTCAACTCCCAACTACTTTTTCCACTAACTCTAATGGTTATGTAACTAGGTCTAACGGCTATAGAACCTGCTCGAGACACTGTCTCGGTCGAAGTGAAGTTCGACCGAGCCCTTCTCTATGATGACTTATGGCAGGTTTTGCAAAGATGTTCGTGCTTTAGACTTGGGAGTTTCTCGGTCAAAAATATGTTCGACCGAGAGTATCTCGGTCGAGAAGTTTGTCGACCGAGACAAACTCTGTTTTAGAACTTTAACTCATATGCTATGTGTAACAAATGAATGTGCAATTGTGATGCTCACTTAGGGATGACCTATCTAAGTGTTGTGTGTGGATAGGAAGATCTAAATGCTTGATTTACATGATATCTAAGTACTTGTACATTATAAACTTGTACACATTTTTACATTGATTACGATCATGAAAATAAAGTAATTTTAGAAAATTGATCTTCTAAGTCTTCTCTATCCACCACCTTATATGCTTGTCCCTAAAACACTCAAATTGTGACACACCGTTAAAAAAAAAACGTTACTAACTAAGCGGAAGAGAACATCAACATCAGAATTACTGAAAATCACTATAAATTAAAACCATTTGCAAAGAGATCCAAACATAGGAAAAACTCTTTATTAAGAACCAATGTATTTCATTTACATCCTAGTTCATAAGTACATATCCTGTAACATCTCTTCTCAAGGATTACAAGCATTAACTGCCTTGTTAAAACTACACATAGACAACATAAGAACCTCGAGGTATCAAGCCAAAATCTCGGATCGGTTCATTAAAAGTACTTACTACTAACTCTGAGGACCTGAGAGTACAGAGATGACACATAGGACTCTCTATACAAGACATGACAACTAGTATCTCCACCTCAGAAATCATTGTTGTCCCTGCTGCTGCTGCTGCTCTTCCCCTGCAATATGATTTCTATCTCTTCTTCTGCGTCTACCTAAAAAGTTGGATCCCACGGGGGTGAGACAATTGAAATTGCCCCAGTGAGAGATATAACTCTCCGCCAGAAATATTATTATTGCAAATTAATGGAATAAAACTGAGCAGAGGAATCATGAGTATTCAATAGCAGATAAATCAATAATCTAAGCATATTAGAGCAATGTTCTTCTTCAAAGTATTTCAGCTTATAATTTGATAAAGCAGTATGTTGTTTATCCAATAAGGAATATGAAGAACATGTATAACATTTATCCATCTAGAATATACTAAGCAAGATATCATCAATCAATGATTCTCGTATTTCAACCTTAAGCAAATACGCTACACAGCTGATTATATTTTACAATCATACTTAAGCCCTGAGGAGATGAGGTATACCGCTCATACTCCAACCGACCATTGTGAAATCGAAATCGGTACCATACATAGGTCAATGGAAGAGCCAGATTCCCATGACCTCATCTTCCTCAATTAGTGTGAGGATCAAATGCAGGACATCTTGTGTCTCTGCTAAATAGCTTTCTAGGGTATACTGGCAACTTCTTTATAGAGTTACATTGGCAGTTGTACTCTCTTCGCAATCGAGAGATTTCATGTTTATCTCACATCGATCTGGCATTAACATCATCAGGAGATTAGTGATACATTCATCCAAGCATTTAGGTGATTAGTGATACATCCAACCCGACATATATAATGAAGGATTGAGAGATTTAATGTTTATCTCACATCAATTCCTCCATTAGGGCGTAAGGATATTCACGCCCATAACCCCCACATACTCAACAGTATACCCTCCAGGAGTTCCCATAGGAAAACCTATTTCACCATCACCAACTACTGACGATGATGGATCTATGGCCATGGCTCTACATGATAATATTTCACTTGGTTAATTAAGTGCATTACCATATTCTTTTAGCATCAGGCTAGTTTTCAAACATAAATCATTATAATAATTGCTACTCATAATATGTAATACTTCTATCAAATACCTTTTGCAACTTAGTAATATCATTGGGATCGCAATCCCTTGTCACAACATGGATATTCTCCTCCCTTAACATCTCATCATCATGATTATGGAATATGGGTATTCAAATCCTCAATTCATCAACAACACTTGTTACCACTTATCAGGTAACAATTACCTTTAGGTTATCTGACCAAGGTAAACATGATACTTGCAATACAGGTATCTCACATGGCTCTTAAATCCCATTGATCTCTTGTTACCTCTCACTAGGCAACACAACATATTATGGCTTACAAGGCCCATAAACAATTTCATAAATAAAACATCATAGCTCATACCTAGCTATGTCCAACATCAAATGATACCTGCATGATTAGAGCACATGATAACAGTTATATCAATTAAATATCATCACTATGCAATGTAAGAGTAACATCACTATCTCCTTATTAGAGTTAGGTTTTCCCAATTCATGTCAATTAGGAATAGTCATCCCATTACCCAAATTAGGGTTATGGTTTATCATCATATTGCCCAAGATTAGGGTTTCATACACTATAATCCAAATTTAGGATTTCACATACCTTCACCCTATATTAGGGTTGGATTTCATATAACATTACATAGCATCACCCTTGATTAGGGTTCACAATACCTTTTTGCATTATGGTTTCACATGGCATCACCCTTGATTAGGGTTTCACATGACATCAACCTTAATTAGGGTTTCACATGACATCACCCTTAATTAGGGTTTCACATGACATCACGCTTAATTAAGGTTTCACATGTCATTACCCTTAATTAGGGTTTTAAGTAACTTTAACCGAAATTAGGGTTTCATGAAGCATCCTCCTAAATTAGGGTTTTTCTTTATATTACTCTGAATTGGAATTTCTTATATCATCACCCTAGATTAGGGTTACATCATTACCCTAGATTAGGGTTTCATGTAGCATTTCCCTAAATTAGGGTTAGGACTCATCTACCTTTTCAATTAGGGTTTCATGATCTCTTTACCAAGAATCATACCCTAATTACATATTTTATTCATGTTGAGAGTGTTGAGGTTTAACCATTACATGATTATTATACATGTATGGATTTCTCTCTCTCTCAACCTCTCTAGGATATTAATTACTTCGAACTTGATTAAATTAGGTTAACTTGAAAGAAGGGTTAACATAGTATATTGAGGCATTGCTTCCATAAACATCAAAGGTTAACCACTCAAAAGGTACTAATCACTTAAGTACCTTGAAGGTACCATTGTAATTACCTTTCGTAAACATCATCAACAATCATGGGGTTGATTGTACTTACAAAATTTGAATCAATTAAACCTTCAAACGGTTTTGAGGTATTAGACCTTCAAACAGTCTTGAAGTATTTTGACCTTCAATCGGTTTTGAAGACCGTTAGACCTTAAAAGGTCTTGGTTCAATTATGTCTCCATACGGTCTTGAGGTTCTTGACCTCCAATCGGTCTTGCCCTAACTCCTTCAATCAGTTTTGAAACTGTTTGCTCAAATGAAACCAAATGAACATCAAACGCTTTTGAGACCGTTTACCCTTCAAATGGTCTGAGGACCGTTTGATCCCAAATGGTCTCAAAACTGTTTGGACTCAAATGGTCTCAAGACCGTTTGGTCCAAAACATCTTGAAACCGATTAGATCAACTAGGGTTTCCTCCAACCAATCGATTGATTTTAGGGTTTGCTTTATTGAATCGATCATCAATTGAACCATTGAGAGTACATCCAATTACAGCCCTTGGATCTCCAACCATCCATCACAACCCTTGAACTCCAAATGGTCTTGCGACCGTTTGCCTCCAAACGGTCTTGAGACCGTTTGAACCATCAACCAAGCAATTGATCCAATTCAATTAGGAATTCTTCAATCAATCGATTAGGGTTTGCAATCCATGGATCATTCATTCTAAAATTCATTATAATTAAATCAATTTGAGAAATTGGATCTTCATCTTTCACATCAGCAATCAACCTCACTTGGTTTTGAAGTTCAATTTATCCATTCGATCTTGAGATCCATTACCCATTCGACTTTGAACTCAATTACCCATTCGATCTTGTAGTTAATTACCCATTCGGTCTTGGACTTAATTACCCATTCGGTTTGAAGTAAATAACCCATTGGGTCTTGGGTTCAACTACCCATTCAGTCCTGGGTTCAACTACCCATTTGGTCTTGAACTCAATTGCCCATTCTGTCTTGAAACCGAATCAATTCAATCGGTTTTAAAACCAAATTAATTCAATCATTTTGAAAACTGATTGCCCCGTCCTTTGTTGAGGCGTGTGCTTAAGATGACATCATCATCTTCCAACTTCAAACCTTTAAAATCGGTTGTGATTCTTATGGTGATTTCAACAACTAATAAAAAGGATGTCGAGAAAGAAGAAAGGTTCAACACATAATGAAGAAATTGCAAGCAATAATGACATTTAAGGGTTCAAGTTTTATAACCCACCTTCAAAATTGAATCCAAGCTTCAGGCTGTTGGCTAAATGGACATCTATAAATCCCTTTGTTTTGATTATTACAAACATTTCATTCTTATTGATCTAACGAGATACTTGAGTGTGCAGGAACAAGGTGGATGAAAAAAGCAATTAGGGAAATCCATATGCTTATATGCTTGTATTTTCATGAAATGCAATCGCCTTGTAAAAACTTGTACAAATATATAATGTACAAGTACTTAGATTTCATGTAAATCAAGTGTTAGATTCTCCCTAGATAAACACCATATTTAGATAGGTCATCCCCTTCAAATAGGATCACATATGCACACTCATACATATAATTAGTGCCTAAATTGAAACATTGAAACAAGATCAATCTCGGTCGACAAACTCCTCGACCGAGACACTCTCGGTCGACAATCTTCTCGACCGAGAAAGATCCAAAGTAGCCGTTAGACACAACTGACAAGGTAGTTGGCAGTTGGAGATAGACGTTGCAAATCACTTGTTCCAGAGAGCCTGTCGGTCGACAAAAGTTCGACCGAGTAGGTGTCTCGGTCGACCATTCCTCGACCGAGATGGTCTCTGACAGCAACTGCAGAATTAATTAATTAGCCGTTGTTAAAGCAACAAACTTGTACCTAACGGCTAGTTAAGCACTTAGAAACCCCTAGAAGTTGTCTAGAACGTCCTTAAGCATCCTTAGGCCATTCCTATAAATAGGACAAGCCATAGGACACTCAAACTCACTTGTTACACTTGAGAAATCCTTGAGCATACTTTGAGCAATCTGTTTGTGAGCAATTTGAGCATTGTGACAATTGGCCATTTCCTTCCTTAGCTCAAAATTCGTGTCCTATAGGCTAGTATCTCCTACCCACTGCAATCACAAGTTCATACACTTGGTTAGGAGATCTATACGCTTGATCTAGGCAAATCAAGCCTTGGGCTACAAAGGATAAGTTGTAATTTCCTTTTTTCCTTTCTTGTTCTCTATTATCGTTTGTACTCTCCTTGCTACTCCTAGGTTGGAGGCTGCTGATTGAGAGGGTGGAGATCTTCTTGGTGAAGAAGGTGACTTTGAGCTACTTCAGAAGGCTGGTGCAATGGGAGGTTACTTCTAGAGAGGAAGGCTACTTCAAGGGGGAGCTTGGAGTTACTTCAAGAAGGCTACCTCAAAGTTGGTGCACCTACTTCAAGTGAAGGCTGTTCAAAGGGTGTAAAGGAAAGTATTGTATTTTGTATAAATCCTTGAGAAGGTAATAAAATAAATACTTTCAAAATCTCGGTTGGGTAAGCAACCGGGTAGTGGACTGACAACTTTAGTATTTGCTAAAATTGGAACCACTCTAAACACCTGTCTCCTTCTTCCAATTTTCAATTGTGGTTGTTTGAGTTTAATAAATTGTTAAAATTATTTTAAAACTCTATTCACCCCCCTCTAGTGTTTTTCAATTGGTATCAGAGCAGGCTTCAAGGAACCCTAACAAGGTCTTGAAGAAATGAGTGATGGAGTACTCAACAACCTTAACCTCGAAGGGACACTTGTTGCTAGGCCTCCAGCGTTCGATGGAACAAACTACCAATACTGGAAGAGAAGGATGCAGTTCTACTTCCAAGGCATCAATTGGGACTTATGGAGAATGGTGTCAACTCCATATGAGCTCCCTCAAACTCAATTTGCAGAATGGGATGCAAATACGGTAAAGCTAGCTCAAATGAATGCAAAAGCTGTAAGCATTTTATATTGTTCTATATCGGTAGGAGAATTTAATAGAATATCTAATTGTGACACAGCCTATGATATTTGGCATAGACTATCCATAACCTATGAAGGAACAGTCCAAGTCAAAAATTCCCAAATTAGCATGTTTAAACAAAAGTTTGAACACTTTCGTATGGATCCTGATGAATCTATTAGTGAAATGTTTGCAAAATTTACTACTATTGTTAATGGTTTAAGTGCCCTAGGAAAACATGTCCTTGAAGAAGATCAGGTATCAAAAATCCTTCGATCACTCCCTCCAAAATATAAGCCAAAGGTG
The DNA here is from genome assembly GCA_963693085.1 of Alisma plantago-aquatica. Classification (NCBI taxonomy): domain Eukaryota; kingdom Viridiplantae; phylum Streptophyta; class Magnoliopsida; order Alismatales; family Alismataceae; genus Alisma; species Alisma plantago-aquatica. The sequence goes on from OY856412.1 coordinate 748,335,410, forward strand.
ACAACCATTGAAGAAGCAAACGACCTCACTCGACTGAAAATGGAGCAACTTATTGGCAACCTAGAAGCTCATGAAGCAACCCTAGAAGAGGAGGAAAGAAGAGCACGTGAACTTCAGCAAGGAAAGAAGAAGGATGTGGCTCTAAAAGCTTCAAAAGTCGTCACACAAGAAAGTGAGGAGTCAAGTGAAGAAGAAGGAGAAGAAGCCTTGATCGTCAACGGTAAGAAATACAAAAGATTTAAATCTAACAAAATTTCCAGCTCTTCTTCTACCCCTCCTAGGTGCTTTGAACGTGGGAAGAAAGGGCATTTCAAAAATGAATGTCCTAAAGCAAAGAAAGGAAAGAAAAGCTCACACAAGAAGAAGGGAGAAAAAGCCTATAAAGCTGCATGGGACGAGTCAAGTGACAGTGAAAGCGGAGAAGAAACGGTGGATTGTCTAATGGTAAGAGAAGATGATGAAGACTCTCAAGAGGTAAGCCTACTTGATCTTCCTAAAGAAGAGTTAGTTACTAGTCTACAAGAAATTCATGATAAGTATGTTGATGTCAAGAAGAAACTAAAGAAGGTTATCAAATCAAATGATGAGCTAATTGCTAAATTAGATAATCTTTCTTCTGAAAAGAATAACATTGATCTTGAGAATTTGTCTTTAAAAACATCTTTAGATGATTGCACTAGAAAGCTACTCACTTTAGAAACAAATGTTGATCTTCTTTCTAAAGAAAAGACTGACTTGTTAGCTAAACTAAAAGATTTTCAGACTCAACCTATTTTGTGTAACCATCTAGACCATGATAATGTTATAAACAAAAGAGATTCATTGTTATCTGATTTAGATCAAGCAAGAAATGATCTACACAAGAAGATGAATGATATTGCTCAGCTGCAAAGAGAACTTTATGAGTTAAGAAGAAAAGATATACTTGATAACATTCTAAGCATTGGTACTGTTTTTAACGGAAGAAAAGGTTTGGGATATGCTCCAAAGAAAAATCAACCCAAAAGAACTCAAACTATGTTTGTACCCAAGAACACAATGGCTAGAAAGAGAAATGAAGTTGATTCTATTACTTGCCATTTTTGTTTACGTCTTGGACACTATTCCTTTTCATGCCCTTATAAAACTAAGGATTCCGAATTAGTTTGGGTCCCAAAACCTCAAACTTAGTAGAGTCAAATGGAATTTAGTTGAGATATGGCCAAACACTCCATCTTGCTATTTATATTGTCTTATCTCAACTAAACAAAAGATTTCATGCATATTGTTAATTTTCTGCATTGTTGTACTGAAACAGAAACTTAGTCGGTCAAAGTATTGTCGACCGAACCATTAATCGGTCGAAGTATTGTCGACCGACCGGATGTCTGTAACATATCAAAATTTACAGCAATTATTTCGGTCGAAAATTGGTCAACCGAGCAAAATTTCTGTGTTTTTTTGTTTGTAATACAGTAATCTTCTCGATCGACAATTAGTCGACCGAGACAGATGTCGGTCGAACAATTGTCGACCGACTGGATTTCTGATTCAGAACTCTTATACAGGTCTGTACTTAAATGATTCTAACCATATCGGACCATCACATGGGTACCAAAATCTACATTTTAATGCAGGAATGGGTGGTTGACAGTGGATGTTCCAAACATATGACCGGGAACAAGGATGCATTTCAAACCTTTGAAGAAAAGAAAAGTGGAACGGTCACCTTTGGAGACAATGGTAAGGGCAAAATCGTTGGAATAGGTAATGTTGGTACAAACCTCGAAATAAAGAATGTTCTACTCGTTGATGGTTTGCACCATAATTTGATAAGTGTTAGTCAATTATGTGATAGTGGTTATGATGTGTTATTTAACAAAACTTGCTGCAAGTTATTGATAGAAAACACTACAAATGTTGTTTATGAAGGAAATAGAGTTGGAAATCTTTATGTCCTTAAACCTAACTCTATGAAATCAGTAGTGGGAAAATGCTTGCTTGCAAATGAAAATACCTTACAACTATGGCATAAAAAGCTAGGACATGCTAGTTCACATGTTATTAAAAAGTTAGTGAAATATGATCTTGTTCGTGGATTGCCTACTTTATCTTTTGATCAAGTTGAAAACTGTGAACCATGCACAATGGGAAAGCAAACCAAAACCTCTTTTAAACCAAAACATGTACTTAGCACCAGTAGGTCCTTAGAATTAATTCATATGGATTTATTTGGACCCATGAGGACACAATCTATTGGTGGTAAAAGATAATGTTTTGTTATTGTTGATGATTATAGTAGATACACATGGGTACACTTTATTGCAACCAAAGATGATACTATTCATGTTTTTATACAATTTTGTTCCAAGATTGAAAATCTATTACAAAGCAAAATATGTACCATTAGAAGTGATCATGGTGGAGAATTTGAAAATCATACATTTGAGGAATTTTGTACATCTCAAGGGTACACTCATAATTTTTCTGCTCCACGCACCCCACAACAAAATGGTATAGTCGAAAGGAAAAATTGATCACTACAAGAAATGGCTAGAACTATGATGCTCGAACACAACACACCCAAAACCTTTTGGGATGAAGCTGTAAACACTGCATGCTATGTGTTAAATAGAGTATCTATTCACTCTCACTTGAAGAAAACTCCATATGAAATAATACATTCTAAGAAACCTAGAGTTGACTATTTTCATACTTTTGGCTCCACATGCTATATTTTAAATACCAAAGATGATAGAGATAAGTTTGACTCTAAATCACACAAAGCATTCTTTTTGGGATATTCCACTTCTAGCAAAGCTTTTAGAGTATATAACACTATCTCTAGAAAAGTTGAGGAATCTATTCATGTTTCTTTTCATGAAGAGACCAAATCTGAAAATCTAGAAATCATAGATCTCACTAATCAATTCGAAAATTTAAACATACCAAATGATAGTGAGAAAGTTACTACAAATAATCACCAAGCTGAACCACAACCTACACCTAGGCTTATTAAGGATCATCCTCAAGAACTTATTATTGGAAATCCTAATGATAAAGTCAAAACTCGGTCTTCCTTCAAAGATGTTGCAAACATGGCTTTTGTTTCTATCATTGAACCTAAAAAGATATCTGAAGCTCTTAAAGATGACTATTGGATAATAGCCATGCAAGAAGAATTGAATCAATTCACTAAAAATGATGTATGGGATTTAGTTCCTAAACCACAAGATAAAACCATCATAGGAACTAAATGGGTTTTTAGGAATAAGCTAAATGAGGCAGGAGAAGTAATAAGGAATAAAGCTTGGTTAGTAGCACAAGGATATAATCAACAAGAAGGAATAGATTTTGATGAAACATATGCACCGGTAGCTAGACTTGAAGATATTAGAATGTTACTAGCTATTGCTGCACATAAAAACATCAAACTCTACCAAATGGATGTAAAAAGTGCATTTCTAAATGGCATTATTCAAGAAGAAGTATATGTTGCCCAACCACCAAGTTTTGAAATACCGGAAAAAGGTGACTATGTTTATAAACTTAAGAAAGCACTTTATGGTTTAAAACAAGCACCTAGGAATTGGTATGAAAGGCTCAAGACATATCTCTTTGATAGTAATTTTTCTATTGGAAATTCAGATTCTACTTTATTTTTCAAAACATATACATCTGATTTCCTAGTTGTGCAAATATATGTTGATGACATTATTTTTGGAGCTTCTAATGATTCATTGTGCACACAATTCAGTGACATTATGCAAAAAGAATTTGAAATGAGCCTGATGGGTGAACTAACTTTCTTTCTTAGTTTTCAAATTAAGCAAACACCTGTCGGAATATTCATAAGCCAAGAAAAATATGCTAAGGAACTCTTAAAGCGTTTCGGGATGGATCAGTGCAAACATGCTACTACTCCTATGGCTACTTCTATTAAAATTGATAAGGATGAAAATGGGGAACCTATTGATGATTCCTTATATAGAGCCATGATTGGTAGTTTGCTTTACTTAACTGCTTCTAGACCGGACATTATGTTTTCCATTGGTCTTTGTGCTCGATTTCAATCTCAACCTATGCACTCTCATTTTCTAGCAGTTAAACGAATTATTCGTTACCTAGCCGGCACTACTTGTTTTGGTTTATGGTATCCAAAAGGACAATCCTTGGATTTTAAAGCTTATACTGATGCAGATTATGCTGGTTGTCGCCTTGATCGCAAGAGTACTAGTGGTGGCTGTTTCTTGTTAGGAAGAGCTTTAGTATCTTGGTTTAGCAAGAAACAAAATACGGTTGCCCTATCTACAACTGAAGCTGAATATATGGCAGCCAGGTCTTGTTGTGCTCAAGTGCTTTATATGCAACAAGTGTTAAACGATTATGGTTTTACTCTTTCATCTACGCCTATTTTTTGTGACAACACGAGCGCTATAAACTTAGCACACAATCCTATTTTACACAGCCGAGCTAAACATATTGAAATCCGTCATCACTTTTTAAGGGATCATATCTCCGAGAATCATGTTTCCCTTCATCATGTTGATACAGAAGATCAATTGGCTGATATTTTTACAAAACCGCTTCCACTAGATCAATTTAACAAAATTAAGAAGCAACTGCTTATCACTCCTTTGGAAGATGTTTTCTTTGATATTTGTGCTACTTAAACAAAAACTCTTACTTGCATCATGATATTTTGGCTTTTAAATGGACATCTTTTTCATTAGATTTGATGGGACATCTAATTAAGGGGGAGTTTTTATTTCTAACGGATATCTTTTTGAAATGACAAAGGGGGAGAAATAAATATAAAACTAAAACTTAGTAATTAGGAAACACTCAATCAATGAGTTTCATAAATAAACTCTTGGCTTTACATTGAAAAGATTGCTAAATTCCCTAGTGAATTGGATTTCATGTTCCATAAATTCAAGGGGAATAATAAGCACACATTTTATAAACAAGAGGAAAAGCTACAAAAGGTAATCTAAAGGTATGAAACTCATATGGTTTATATTTCCTTTATTTATATTTTTGGAAATGTTTGTCATCTTCAAAAAGGGGGAGATTGTTGGCTAAATGGACATCTATAAATCCCTTTGTTTTGATTATGACAAACATTTAATTCTTATTGATCTAACGAGCTACTTGAGTGTGCAGGAACAAGGTGGATGACAAAAGCAATTAGGGAAATCCATATGCTTATATGTTTGTATTTTCATGAAATGTAATCGCCTTGTAAAAACTTGTACAAATATATAATGTACAAGTACTTAGATTTCATGTAAATCAAGCGTTAGATTCTCCCTAGCTAAACACCATATTTAGATAGGTCATCCCCTTCAAATAGGATCACATATGCACACTCATACATATAATTAGTGCCTAAATTGAAACATTGAAACAGGATCAATCTCGGTCGACAAACTCCTCGACCGAGACACTCTCGGTCGACAATCTTCTCGACCGAGAAAGATCCAAAGTAGCCATTAGACACAACTGACAAGGTAGTTGGCAGTTGGAGATAGACGTTGCAAATCACTTGTTCCAGAGAGCCTGTCGGTCGACAAAAGTTCGACTGAGTAGGTGTCTCGGTCGACCATTCCTCGACCGAGATGGTCTCTGACAGCAACTGCATAATTAATTAATTAGCCGTTGTTAAAGCAACAAACTTGTACCTAACGGCTAGTTAAGCACTTAGAAACCCCTAGAAGTTGTCTAGAACGTCCTTAAGCATCCTTAGGCCATTCCTATAAATAGGACAAGCCATAGGACACTCAAACTCACTTGTTACACTTGAGAAATCCTTGAGCATACTTTGAGCAATCTGTTTGTGAGCAATTTGAGCATTGTGACAATTGGCCATTTCCTTCCTTAGCTCAAAATTCGTGTCCTATAGGCTAGTATCTCCTACCCACTGCAATCACAAGTTCATACACTTGGTTAGGAGATCTATACGCTTGATCTAGGCAAATCAAGCCTTGGGCTACAAAGGATAAGTTGTAATTTCCTTTTTCCTTTCTTGTTCTCTATTATCGTTGGTACTCTCCTTGCTACTCCTAGGTTGGAGGCTGCTGATTGGAGAGGGTGGAGATCTTCTTGGTGAAGAAGGTGACTTTGAGCTACTTCAGAAGGCTGGTGCAACGGGAGGTTACTTCTAGAGAGGAAGGCTACTTCAAGGGGGAGCTTGGAGTTACTTCAAGAAGGCTACCTCAAAGTTGGTGCACCTACTTCAAGTGAAGGCTGTTCAAAGGGTGTAAAGGAAAGTATTGTATTTTGTATAAATCCTTGAGAAGGTAATAAAATAAATACTTTCAAAATCCCGGTTGGGTAAGCAACCGGGTAGTGGACTGACAACTTTAGTATTTGCTAAAGTTGGAACCACTCTAAACACCTGTCTCCTTCTTCCAATTTTCAATTGTGGTTGTTTGAGTTTAATAAATTGTTAAAATTATTTTAAAACTATATTCACCCCCCCTCTAGTGTTTTTCACAGGCTTCATGTCCTCAATGGTGAATGAAGCTTCTTCAACTTCCAAAGGCTCGTCCTCAAGTCTTTGAGTGAAAAGAATGACCAAGGTTGAAGATTTAATGAAGAAAAGAAGAAATTAAGCATTGAATTTCGATTTCCACCATGAAATCAAGGTTGAAGATGACTATGGAGCTTACCTACAGGTTGGGGCACATCCTCCTATTTCTCCTAAGCTCCTTTGTGCATGGACAAAGCAAGCAAAGAAAAAGGGATCAAAAAAGCCTTTCATGTGGGTTACAATTGGAATGTATATAAGAGAATTTCAATGAGAGAGAAAGTGATAAATAATTCCTTCAACTCCCAAAATTGATGCCACATACTCTCCTCCATTCCTTGCATACGAAGCCATACCTTGTAATTACTCTTCCTTATCCATGAATTAAAAGAAAACAAATTAAGCACCTTAACAATTATAATAATAATATCCAAAATTGAGTGGATATTACTTTTTCTTTAATTAATGTGAGTGGGTTCTCCACTCACTTTAGATATTTCGTGGCCTTTGCAAGGCACAAGGAAGTTCACACTTATGAAACCATCTCATTTTTGATTGAAGGGTACTTCCATTAATATATTTATTTTTGCATTAAATTGAATTAGAATTTCAATTATGCTTAAATCTTGATTATTTTAATATCAAGATTCTCTCTCCTCCAAAAAAGATTCAAATGAGTTGCCACTCTGATATTCTTGTCTCTAATTGATACCAAGAAATATTAGGGACTCTCTAGAAGTGGTATTTTGCATATTGAACCCTAGGTTTTGGGTAAATTGCACATTACACCAAAACTAGGTTTTAACGCACAAACATTGCTCAACAAGTTCTTTCTTGGTACTCAGGCTACCACAAGCCATACCTCTACATCATTCTCATTCTTATGATGCTTCAATCACTTGAGGAACATTTTACCATGTAACATTTGCAAATCAACCCCTCAACTTGGGTATTTTGCACTTTAGTCCAAAACATCAAAACATTGTTTCAACATTATTAAAAAAGGACTAAAATTGAAACATAAGTTCCTCTTGAGCCTTAATTAATTTTCAAGAGATAAGAGCAAGCATATAATTAACTTTATTAAACAAAACATCTAGGGTTAAATCATAACCCAGGTCAGGGATGGTACAAGTTTATCCACCCCTAAATGGGATTTCGTCCCCGAAATCATCAAGAGAAAAGAGAAGGGTACTTCCTCCTCATCTCTTCCTCTAGCTCCCATGTAGCTTCTTCAATGCCATGATGATGCCAGAGAGCTTTCATAAGACATGTGTCTTTCTTTTTTAGCTTTTTAATTCTTTTATCAAGGATCATCACAGGTCTTTCAACATATGATATATCATCATTTAATTCTACCTCCATAGGTTACAGAACTAACTCTGTGTCAAGATGACACTTTCTCAGCATGGAGATATGGAACACTGGATGCAACTTATGCAGCTCAAGTGGCAATTCCAGCTTATAGGCTACCTTTCCAATTCGTTCAATGATTGGATATGGCCCCATAAATCTAGGAGCTAACTTTCCTTTCTTTCCAAATCTAAGGACACCTTTCCAAGGTGAGACCTTGAGGTATACTCTGTCTCCAACTTGGAATTCTAAAGGTCTTTTCCGTTTTTCGGCGTACGACTTCTGTCTATCCTGTGCAGTCTTCAATTGTTGTTGTATTACTTTACTCTTCTATGTTGTCTGCTGCACAAGCTCATGACCCAAAAGTTGATATTCTCTTATTTCATACCAACATAAAGGAGATCTACAATTTCTACCATATAATGCTTCATATGGTGCCATATCAATACTGTGCTGATAGCTATTATTGTAAGCAAATTCTATCATGCTCAGGTGTAGAACCCAACTTCCTACAAACTGAAGGACACATGCCCTAAGCAAATCCTCCAATGTTTGTATGGTCCTCTCAGATTGTCCATCTATCTATGGGTGAAAGGCAGTACTAAACCTTAACTGTGTACCCAAAGCTTTATGTAGTTGTTCCCAAAAATGACTTGTGAACTGGGGACCTCTATCAGAAACGATAGTAGCTAGAACCCTGTGCAACTGCACTATCTCATCTATATATATCTGTGCAAGCTTCTCAGTAGTGTAGGTTGTTTTGACAGGAAGGAAATGTACTGTCTTAGTCAACCTATCAACTACCACCCATATGGAATTATGACCTTTGGTTGTTCTAGGAAAAGCAACCACAAAGTCCATGGTCACATGATCCCATTTCCACTGCGGTATAGGAAAAGGTTGCATTGTTCCTGCGGGCTTTTGATGTTCAGGTTTAACCTGCTGACACACCAGACATTGCATAACAAACTCAGCTACATCCTTCTTCAATCTTGGCCACCAATACATATCCTTCAAATTATGATACATTTTGGTGCTCCCTGGATGCATTGCCTACATCGAAGAATGAGCTTCCTCCAAGACTAACTTCCTTAAGTCATTGACATCAGGTACTACCATCCTACCATGGTAACAGACTACCTGATCCTCTGACTCATGAAAGCCATCCCATTTCTTACTACCATACTCTGACCTAATCTACTGAACTACAACATCAGCTTGCTGTCCTTCTTTAATCTGCTATCTCAGAGTAGATTTTACTTGCATCTCAGCTAACAACCCAGCTAACAATGATACCTTAAGCTGTATATTGTTTTCCTCAAGGAGATGAGCATATCTCTTGTAAAGCACACTAAGGAGTTCAATTGTGCTTTATCTAAGGTTGGTGATGATGATTTCCTGCTTAGTGCATCAGCCACTACGTTAGCCTTCCCTGGATGATAATCAATTGTACAATCATAGTCCTTGATTAACTCCATCCAGCAGCATTGTCTCATGTTCAACTCATGTTGTAAGAAGATATATTTTAGATTCTTATGGTCTGTGAAAATTTGGAATGTTTCTCCATTAAGATAATGTCTCCAGATCTTCAAACCATGGACCACAACAGCTAGCTCTAGATCATGTGTCGGATAATTCTCTTCGTGTTTCATAAGCTGTCGAGAGGAAAAAGAAATCACTTGATTATCCTGCATCAACACACATCCTAGACCATTCTTAGATGCATCACAAAAAACTATGAACCCCTTCCCTTACTTAGGTAACACCCGCACATGTGTACTTGTTAACCTTTCTTTCAACAAGTGGAAAGAATGTTGACACTTGTCATTCCAGACAAAAGGAACCTCCTTCCTGGTCAACTTGGTTAGGGGTAAAGCTATAGAACTGAAGTTCTTAATGAACCTTCTATAATGTCCTACCAGTCCTAGGATACTACGTATCTCTGTTGGTGTCTTTGGCTGTTCCCGTTGTAGGACATATTCTACCTTATTAGGATCAGCACGGATACCTGAGGTAGATATTACGTGTCCTAGAAAAGAAACTTCTGGTAACCAGAACTCACATTTGCTAAACTTAGCATACTGCTTATGCTCTCTTAGCAAAGTTAAAGCCTGATGGAGGTACTGGTCATGTTGTTGAGCACCTCTATTGTATACCAAGATGTCATCTATGAAGACTACTATAAATTTATCAAGAAAAGGTCAAAAGATTCTATTCATGAGTTCCATGAATGCAGCTGGTGCATTAGTTAGTCCAAATGACATAACTATGAACTAATAGTGACCATAACTTGTCCTAAAGGCAGACTTAGGTATGTCACTCTCCTTGATAAACAACTGATGATATCTCGACCTCAGATCTATCTTAGAGAAGATAGTTGCACCACACAACTGATCAAATAGGTCATCGATCATTAGCAGAGGATACTTGTTCTTTATGGTTACTTTATTCAACTGTCTGTAATCGATGCATAACCACATCAATCCGTCCTTCTTCTTGACAAAGAGAATCAGATCACCCCATGGTGAAGTACTTGGTCGGATAAAACCTTTCTCAAGCTACTCCTGTAGCTATTTCTTAAGCTCTTCCATCTCAGCAGGTGCCATTCTATACGGTGTTTGTGCTATTGGTTGCGTGCCAGGGATTAGATTAATCTCAAAATCAATCTCTCGGGGCGGAGGTACACCAGGAAGTTCCTTAGGGAACACATCTTCAAACTCCCTAACTATTGGAACGTCAAAAAGATTAGAGCTCTCCATTGTGGTGTCTACCACATGTGCCAAGAATGCAAGGCATCCTTGTCTCATCAGCTTCTCAACTACCATTGCTGACACTAGATAGGTTGGAAGAATCTTTCTATCTCCCTGAAAGATCCATGTGTCACCATCATTTGTGAACATAACTTGCTTGGAATCACAATCCAAGACAACCTTATATTTTTCTAGGGTGTCCATCCCAAGAATTATATCAAACCTATGCATTTCAAGTGGTATAAGATCCACATGAATGCGATGTTTAGAAAAGGAAAGAATGCAGGGAGAACACACCTCCCGCAGCACTGTAGATCCCAACAAAGGGGTTTCTAACCACATACTATCTACTCTATGACTAATCGTCATATTGCAGTCAAGGATCACTCTACTAGTGATAAAGGAATGCATAGCACTCGAATCAATTAAAACAAATATGAAGCAGGATGAGGACATATCAGAATGAAATAGTTCCATCTGACATGTCACAACTCGAGGATTGACTACTGGTTCGGGTTGATTCATCGCATAGAATCTCGTCGTTGGTTGCTGTTGACCCTTTGCTCGGTTGTTAGGTGCTGGAAAAACCAGCTTGGGATGCTTGTCCACGTCCTCTAGCGACACTCGGAAATTGTCTCCTCTGCGAGCCTTGCTGACTTTGCCTCTGAGGTTGAGTCACACTTACTTCTCTAGCTCGACAATCTTTCATCAAATGCCCCATCTTTCCACATATAAAACAACCTCTGTTCCCCGACTGTGGCCTGGGTGGTCCTGTTACTGACACTGATGCTGAGCTTTGGGCTCCTTCTGGTGGTAAACTACGGCTTCTACCCCTATTCGACATCCATTGTGTCTGGGTATTGAATCTTGGTGGTGCTATTGGTGCAGAAAATCTCAGTTTCTTGAAACTTTTAGACCCTTGTCCTTGGAACTGAGTATACACCTTCTTACTCTTAGTCTGATGCTTCTCAATCACCGACCTTTCTATCCTTCTTACGGACTCCACAAAGGTGGCGAACCTCTCCCTGTTCTCTAAAGTAGACACAAGAGTGGTCAAATCAGCGTTTAGCCCCTTCTCAAAATCCCGAATTCTTTCTTCATCAGTAGATGCCATATGCGGACAGAACCGCAAAAGCTCCATGAACTTAACTTCATACTCACTAATGTTCATTTGTCCTTGCCTTAACCTCTCAAATTGAGAGATATTCTCATCTAGAAATGTCTTAGGGAAGTATCTATTGACGAATTCTCATCGAAAATCTCCCCATCCAATATCAACACCTGGCCTCTTGCCCTCTTCTATTGTCCACCAATGACCAGCACTCCCTTTAAGAAGGTACACCGCATGCCTCACCTTCTATACTTCAGGGATATTAAGGATTCTAAAGGCCTTCTCCAGCTTAGTCAGCCACATATATGCATCTGCTGGGTCAGCTATACCAACATATTCTGTGGATCCAACCCGATGAAGTCATTCAAAAGTCTTGCCGGCTCCTTATCCTTCATGGTGAGATGGTGCCCTAGGTGTAGTTGGTGGCATCCTATTTGCCATATGCATCATGGTTGCCATGAACTACCCAAACAGATCATGGAAGGCTGGGTTTTCCAGTGCAGCCTGGTTAAGCTGGGGATGTTCAGGTTCTGGTTCATCCCTATTCTGGTCCCTTGCACCTCTTCCTGGTGCAGCAACGCTGCTCTCAGCAGCATGTTCTTCGTGTGATCCAGACATCTTTAAGTTCTTCTTCTCCTCCTATATGAGCAGAAGACACTATCAGATTATTGGAAGACACTAGAACAAACTCAATGACCTTAATCCTATGTCTCTGTAGACTCAGCGAACCTAGATCTCTGATACCAACTAATTGTGACACACCGTTTGAACAAGACATTATTAACTAAGCGGAAGCGAACATCAACAGTGGAATTACTGAAAATCACTAAAAATTAAAACCATTTGCAAAGAGATCCAAACATAGGAAAAACTCTTTTATCAAGAACCAATGTATTTCATTTACATCCTGGTTCATAAGTACATATCTTGTACTGTCTCTTCTTGAGGATTACAAGCATTAACTGCCTTGTTAAAACTATACATAGATAGCATAAGAACCTCGAGGCATCAAGCCAAAATCTCAGATTGGTTCATTAAAAGTACTGACTACTAACTCTTAGGACCTGAGAGTAGAGAGACGACACATAAGACTCTCTATACAAGACATGACAACCAATGTCTCCACCTGAGAAATCACTGTTGTCCCTGCTACTGCTCTTCCCCTACAGTAGGGTTTCTGCCTCTTCTTCTGCGTCTACCTAAAACGTTGAATCCCATGGGGGTGAGACAATTGAAATTGCCCTAGTGAGAGATATAAATCTCCTCCAAAAATATTATTATTGCAAATTCATGGAATAAAACTGAGAAGAGGAATCATGAGTATTCAACATCAGATAAATCAATTATCTAAGCATATTAGAGCAATATTCTTCTTCAAAGTATTTTAGCTTGTAATTTGATAAAGCAGTATGTTGTTTATCCAATAAAGAATATGAAGAACATGTATAACATTTATACATCTAGAATATACTAAGCAAGATATCATCAATCAATGATTCTCGTATTTCAACCTTAAGCAAATACGCTACATGACTGATTACATTTTACAATCATACTTAAGCCCTGAGGAGACGAGGTATACCACTCATACTCCAACCGACCATTGTGAAATCGAAATCGGTACCATACATAGGTCAATGGAAGAGCCAGATTCCCATGACCTCATCTTCCTCAGTCAGTGTGAGGATCAAATGCAGGACATCTTGTGTCTCTGCTAAATATCCTTCCAGGGTATACTGGAAACTTCGCTATAGAGTTACACTGGCAGTTGTACTCTCTTCGCAATCAACAGATTTCATGTTTATCTCACATCGGTTTGACATTAACATCGTCAGGAGATTAGTGATACATCCATCCTGGAATTCGAGAGATTAGTGATACATCCATCGCTGCATATATAATGAAGGATTGAGAGATTTAATTTTTATCTCACATCAATTCCTCCATTAGGGCGTAAGGATATTCACACCCATAACCCCCACATACTCAACAGTATGCCCTCCAGAAGTTCCCGTAGGAAAACTTGTTTCACCATCACCAACTACTGACGATGATCGATCTATGGCCAGGGCTCTACATGATAAGATTTCACTTGGTTAATTAAGTGCATTACCATATTCTTTTGGCATCAGACATGTTTTCAAACATAAATCATTATAATAATTGCTACTCAGAATATGTAATACTTCTATCAAATACCTTTTGCAGCTTAATAAAATCATTGGGATCGCAATCCCTTGTCACATCATGGATATTCTCCTCCCTTAACATCTCATCATCATGATTATGGAATATGGGTATTCAAATCCTCAATTCATCAAGAACACTTGTTATCACTTATCAGGTAACTATTACCTTCAGGTCATCTGACCAAGGTAAACATGATACTTGCAATACATGTATCTCACATGGCTCTTAAAGCCCATTGATCTCTTATTACCTCTCACTAGGCAACACAACATATTATGGCTTACAAGGCCCATAAACAATTTCATAAATAAAACATCATAGCTCATACCTGGCTATGTCCAACATCTCATGATACCTGCATGATTAGTGCACATGATAACAGTTATATCAATTACATATCATCACTATGCAATGTAAGAGTAACATCACTATTTCCTCATTAGAGTTAGGATTTCCCAATTCATGTCAATTAGAAATACTCATCCCATTACCCAAATTAGGGTTATGATTTATCATCATATTGCCCAAGATTAGGGTTTCATACACTATAATCCAAAATTAGGATTTCACATACCTTCACTCTATATTAGGGTTGGATTTCATATAGCATTACATAGCATGACCCTTGATTAGGGTTCACAATACCTTTCTGCATTAGGGTTTCACATGGCATCACCCTTGATTAGGCTTTCACATGTCATCACCCTTAATTAGGGTTTCACATGACATCACCTTTGATTAGGGTTTCACATGACATCACCCTTATTTAGGGTTTCACATGACATCACCCTTAATTAGGGTTTGACATGTCATCACCCTTAATTAGGGTTTTATGTAACTTTACCTGAAATTAGGGTTTCATGAAGCATCCTCCTAAATTAGGGTTTTTCTTTATATTACTCTGAAATGGAATTTCTTATATCATCACCCTAGATTAGGGTTACATCATTACCCTAGATTAGGGTTTCATGTAGCATTGCTCTAAATTAGGGTTAAGACCCATCAACCTTTTCAATTAGGGTTTCATGATCTCTTTACCAAGAATCATACCCTAATTACATATTTTATTCATGTTGAGAGTGTTGAGGTTTAACCATTACATGATTATTATGCATGTATGGGTTTCTCTCTCTCTCATCCTCTCTAGGATATTAATTACTTCGAACTTGATTAAATTAGGTTAACTTGAAAGAAGGGTTAACATAGTATATTGAGGCATTGCTTCCATAAACATCAAAGGTTGACCACTCAAAAGGTACTAATCACTTCAGTACCTTGAAGGTACAACCATTGTAATTACCTTTGATAAACATAATCAACAATCATGGGGTTGATTGTACTTACAAAATTTGAATCAATTAAACCTTCAAATGGTTTTGAGGTATTAGACCTTCAAACGGTCTTGAAGTATTTTAACCTTCAATCGGTCTTGAAGACTGTTAGACCTTAAACGGTCTTGGTTCAATTATATCTCCATACGGTCTTGAGGTGCTTGACCTCCAATCGGTCTTGCCCTAACTCCTTCAATCGGTTTTGAAACCATTTGCTCAAATGAAACTGAATGAACATCAAATAGTTTTGAGACCATTTACCCTTCAAACGGTCTCAAGACCATTTGGTCCAAAACATCTTGAAACCGATTGGATCAACTAGGGTTTCCTCCAACCAATCGATTGATTTTAGGGTTTTCTTTATTGAATCGATCATCAATTGAACCATTGAGAGTACATCCAATTACAACCCTAGGATCTCCAACATCCATCACAACCCTTGAACTCCAAATGGTCTTGATACCGTTTGGTCTCAAATGGTCTTGAGACCGTTTGAACCATCAACCAAGCAATTGATCCAATTCAATTAGGAATTCTTCAATCAATCGATTAGGGTTTGCAATCCATGGATCATTCATTCTAAAATTCATTATAATTAAATCAATTTGAGCCATTGGATCTTCATCTTTCACATCAGCAATCAACCTCAATCAGTTTTGAAGTTCAATTTATCCATTCGATCTTGAGATCCATTACCCATTCGGTTTTGAACTCAATTACCCATTCAATCTTGTAGTTAATTACCCATTCAGTCTTGGACTTAATAACCCATTCGGTCTTGGGTTCAACTACCCATTCGGTCTTGAACTCAATTTCCCATTCAGTCTTGAAACCGAATCAATTCAATCAGTTTTGAAATCGAATTAATTCAGTCGTTTTGAAAACCGATTGCCCCTTCCTTTGTTGAGGTGTGTGATTAAGATGACATCATCATCTTCAAGCTTCAAATCTTCGAAAATAGTTGTGATTCTTATGGTGATTTCAACAACTAATATAAAGGAAGTCAAGAAAGAAGAAAGGTTCAACACATAATGAAGAAATTGCAAGCAATAATGATATTTAAGGGTTCAAGTTATATAACCCGCCTTCAAAATTGAATCCAAGATTCAGTATTCATGTCCTCAATGGTGAATGAAGCTTCCTCAACTTCCAAAGGCTCATCCTCAAGTCTTTCGGTGAAAAGAATGACCAAGGTTGAATATTGAATGAAGAAAAGAAGAAATTAAGCATTGAATTTCGATTTCCACCATGAAATCAAGGCTGAAGATGACTATGGAGCTTACCTACAGGTTGGGGAACGTCCTCCTATTTCTCCTAAGCTCCTTTTTGCATGGCTAAAAGCAAGGAAAGAAAAAGGGATAATAAAAACCTTTCATGTGGGTTAAAAATGGAATGTATATAAGAGAATTTCAATGAGAGAGAAAGTGATAAATAATTCCTTCAACTCCGAAAATTGATGCCACATACTCTCCTTCATTCCTTGCATATGAATCCATCTCCCCCACCTTGTAATTACTCTTCATTATCCATGAATTAAAAGAAAACAAATTAAGCACCTTAACCATTATAATAATAATATCCAAAATTGAGTGGATATTACTTTTTCTTTAATTAATGTGAGTGGGTTCTCCAATCACTTTAGATATTTCGTGGCCTTTGCAAAGAACAAGGACGTTAACACTTATTAAAATTAAACCATATCATTTTTGGTTGAAGGGTACTTTCATTAATTTATTTATTTTTGCATTAAATTGAATTAGAATTTCAATTATGCTTAAATCTTGATTATTTTAATATCAAGATTCTCTCTCCTCCAAAAGAGATTCAAATGAGGCGCCCCTCTGATTTTCTTTTCTCTAATTGATACCAAGAAATATTAGGGACTCTCTAGAAGTGGTATTTTTCATATTGAACCCTAGGTTTTGGGAAAATTGCACATTACACCAAAACTAGGTTTTAATGCACAAACATTGCTCAACAAGTTCTTTCTTGGTACTCAGGCTACCACAAACCATACCTCTACATAATTCTCATTCTTATGATGCCTCAATCACTTGAGGAACATTTTACCATGTAACATTTGCAAATCAACCCCTCAACTTGGGTATTTTGCACTTTAGTCCAAAACAGCAAAACATTATTTCAACATTATTCAAAAAGGACTAAAATTGAAACATAAGTTCCTCTTGAGCCTTAATTACTTTTCAAGAGATAAGAGCAAGCATATAATTAACTTTATTAAACAAAACATCTAGGGTTAAAGCATAACCCAGGTGAGGGATGTTACATGAATAGCAAGTTAAAACCACAAGAAAGAAATGTTTGTCGTCATCAAAATAAAGGGATTATAATAATGTCCAATTTAGCCAACAATCTCCCCCTTTTTGAAGATGGCAAACATTTCCAATATAAATCAAAATAATGTAAATCATAGGAGTTTCATACCTGAAATTTCCTTTACATTTCCTTTTCATGTATTCTCTTGTTCAAACGATATCATTTTTAAAACCAAGAGATTATGAAACTCTTTTCATTTGATTTATATTGTTTCTCCCCATTTGTCATTTCAAAAAGGTAACCAAGCTAAGCATTAATTATAACTTTTATTTCTCCCCCTTAATTTGATAATTTGATACTCAAAGCAAACCACTTATGTCAAATTTAGCCACAATTTATTTCTCAATCATTTGTAAAGGATGTTAAGCCTTGAAATGACATGAGATCCTTTTAGATTCATGGCATATGTGTTTTGATTTCTCATCCATTTTACAAGGGATGTTAAACCCTAAAAATGACATGAGAATCCTTTAAGCTCATGAGTATATTTAGTAGTTTCTCAACCATTTACAAGGGATGTTAAGCCCTGAAATGATATGAGATTCTTTTAAGCTTATAATAGAATCAATGAATGTATCTCTAACCAGATGCATGTGATTTTAAGCCCTAATTTGTTTAGAGAATTCCATTATGTTCATAAATATTGTAGGCTCCAATATTATTTTAAAGATACTAGTTTCAAATTTTCTTTACGATGCTTACAAAATTTTGTGAACTCCTTCGTAATCTTATAGTCAAGATATTTTTTGTGAGCTCCCCCTTAATCTTATAATCAAGATAATTTAAGGATTCTAAGGTCACAATAAGCATTAGATCATAATAAGTTAACCTTTTATGAGAGTTATGCACTAAAATCTTGTTTTCAATATACTAAGATTGAGTGCAAGGAAAAGATTTACAATTAAATTGTCAAGCTTATGTTAGGTCGACCTTGACTTCGACCTGGGCGCCCCTCGGTTGATTTTATATTTTGACCGAGAGGCAATTTCTGCATGTTTCTAGTTTACGCATTTACAATGATCTACTTGATTGAATTTTTGAAACATAGCTTACAGAGTATCATGCAAAGAGTATTCATGTATAACAAGGATGATATCATTTTCCATAAGCTAAGCAAAAGATAATCATTAAACTAATATGTCAATATGCATTTGTGCCATAGAGATTTATCTTGATGCAAAAATTGTATTTCAATGATAACATTATCTTTATGTGTAATGAGATGAATCACTATGATCTTTTTGAAAACAATATCTATTCATGATTTATATACATATAGATCAAATATTGTTTTAATCCAACCAAGTAGAAGATGAAACACAATGATCATGGTGAAATAGTAAAGGCATATTCTTAATTACAATGATCATGATCATTTAAAGGCAAATTTCAAGACATGTGATTTCTATATAGATAAACCAAGGAATACTTAGGACAAACCATGTGGATTATTCTAAATCAGTAATTTCCTTGATTAAATCAGCATGGTTCATAATTTTCAGTTTTAAGCCAAACTATGTAGGAGATTATAGAAATTAAAAATCAACTTGCAATCTATGTTATATCTGTATTGATTCATTTTTACAAGAAGGCATGTCCAATTTTAGTTTGCAAAAAGTATACAAGTTTTTAATCAACATGTTTTGTAACAAGTTTAATAAGAATATTATAATCAAAGTATACTTTCATTTAATAAGACATGATGCAAGCTTATCAATATGTTTAAAGAATTGTCTCCAAGATTCATTGTTGATGTGCAGATTAAATCAACCATTAATAGCAAATTGATAGCAAACTAGATTCAGCAGAACTTGATTCGGTTGAACTTTTCTTCGATCAAATTTATCTCGGTTGAAGATTTTCTTGACCGAGTATTCTACTGTTTGTACCAGTTTAATCAGGTTTTTGCAAGCTTAAAATAGTAACCTACTCGGTCGACTAATTCTCGACTGACAGTGTCTCGGTCGAATATTTTCTCAACCAAGTGTGTTTCTGTATTGTATTTCAGTAATTATTTGCAAGCAAAACATAAAGTAATATAATTTTGCAAGAATATGAAAGTTAAGGCTCAGTTTTGTTGAGATAAGACATTTAAATATCAAAGTAACATTTTAGGTCAAATCTCACCTAATAAAATTCAAATCTCCAAGGTTTAGGAACCCAAAGTAGATCATCATCCTTTTTCTTGTATGTGCATGAAAAAGAGTAATGTCTAAGATGCAAGCAATAGTGACAACAAATAAAGTCAATTTCATTTCTCTTTCTAGGAGATGAGTTGTTCTTGGGTACCTACATAATCTTGGCCTTGGGTGCTTGTGTTCTTCTAGGTTTATGTTGATAGGATTTCCGTTTTTGAAACATATCCTAAACCTCTCCTTCCATTATAACTAGAAGAATTTCTCAAAATTTTATCAAGAACATCATTGTTTCTCAAGCTATTAATTTCTCTTTATAACTTGGCAATCTCATCCATTTTCTTTTTGATATCTAACTTTGCTTGATCTAGATTAGATGATAAAGCATGTCTTTCCTTAACAATGGCATCATAATCTAGATGATTACATAGGATAGGTTGAGTCTAAAAATTATGCAGTTTTGCAAGCAAATCAACCTTTTCTTGAGAAAGAAGATCATGATTTATTTCTAAATTAAGAAACTTCATATTGCAATCATTTAAAGATGATTTTAAAGTAAAGTTTTCAGAAACAATATTGTCCTTTTCAAAAGAAAGATTATTTATTTTAACATACAAATCCTCATTAGTTTTAATAGCTTTCTTTAGTTTCTTTTTGCAAACAACATATTTCTCATGTGTATCTTGAACACTAGCAATTAGATCTTCTTTTGGAAAATAAAAAAGGCTTACCTCTTCTTCTTCTTCATTTGTTGTAGCAATAAGGCATTGTACTTCTTTATCTCCATCTTCACTATCATCACTTGAATCATCCCATGCAGCTTTATATGCTCTTTATTTCTTCTTGTGAGATGATTTCTTCCCCTTCTTAAGTTTTGAACAATCACCTTTCAAGTGTCCCTTTTTGCCACATTCAAAGCACCTAGAAGAAGAAATACTAGAAGTTTTGTTAGTTTTAAAACTTCTATATTGCTTACCATTTACAATGAGAGTTTCTTCTTTACTATCATCTTCACTTGTGTTATGACTAATCTTGGTTGATTCTTTGAATGGAATGTCCTTCTTTCTCCCTTGTTGAAGTTCACACTCTCATCTTTCTTCCTCTTCCAAGGTCGCCCCATGTGCTTCTAAGTTGCCAATGAGTTGTTCCATCCTTAGCAAGGTGAGATCATTGGATTCTTCAATTGCCGTTACTTTAGGCTTGTACTTGAGAGGAAGAGATCTAAGAATTTTTGAAACTTGATCCTCTTCACTGATTGTTTAATCTAAAGCATTCAAACCATTAAAAATAGAAGAAAACTTTGTATACATTTCACTAATAGACTCATATGGTTCCATACGAAACTGTTCAAACTTTTGTTTAAGCATACCAATTTTAGAATTCTTTACTTGAACAGTTCCTTCATAAGTAATAGAGAGTCTATGCCATATTTCATATGCAGTTTCACAATTTGATATTCTATTGAACTCACTTACGAAAATTGAACAATAAAGAATACTTACTGCCTTTGCATTCAATTGGGCTAGCTTTACCGTATTAGCATCCCATGTAGCATACTCCATTTGAGGAAGAGTGTAAGCATTTGAAACCATTCTCCATAAATCCCAGCTTATCCCTTGAAAGTAAAATTGCATGCTCCTCTTCCAATAGGTGTAGTTGGTGCCATCAAATGGTGGAGGCTGAGCCACAAGTGTTCCTTCCAGGTTGAGGTTGTTTAGTACCCCATCACCCATTTACTTCAAGACTTGTTAGAGTTCCTTGAAGCCTGCTCTGATACCAATTAAAAAACCACTAGAAGGGGGGTGAATAGGGTTTTATAATAATTTTAATATTAATTCAACCAAGCAACTACAACTAAAAATTTGGAGAAGTAGACACAACGTTTAGAGTGGTTCCACCCTTAGCAAATACTAAGGGAGTCCGTCCACTACACAATTGTTTCCAATTGGGATTTTGAAAGCACTTGTATTTTATTACCTCACAAGGATGTTACATAAGATACAAATACCTTCACCCTTAGGATAGCCTTCACCTAGAAGTAGTCTCACCAACCTTGAAGCAGCCTTCCTTGAAGTAACTCCAACCTCCCCTTTGAAGTAGCCTTCCTCTTAATGTAGCTTCCCGTTGAGATAACCTTCTTGAAGTAATCCTAAGTCCGCCGAGCTACCTTCACCACTGAAGAAGCTCCAACAACCTCCTTTCCGCAGCCTCCAACCTAGGAGTAGCAAAGGAGAACCAAAGTAATAAAAAGGAACAAGAAAGAAGTAGGAAATTACAACTTTACCAATGTAGCTCAAGGCTTGAATCCTATATCAAGCGTTTGATCTCCTAACCAAAGTGGATGGGCGTGAATGTATAGTGGATAGGAGATATCAGCCTATAGGACACGAATTCACAGCTTGTGGAAATGTTTTGCAAGTGAAAGCTTTGCTAATGGCTTGCTACAATGTGATCTCAAGTGAATTGTATATACAAGTTGTGTACTCAAGTGAGTTTAGGTGTCCTAAGGCATAACCTATTTATAGGAATGGCCTACTAGTACTTAGGGACGTTCTAGACACTTTCTAGGGGGTTCTTAGTGCTCAACTAGTCGTTAGTTGTCCACTAATTGCATTAGTAATGACTTGTTAATTACTTCTGAAAAGTGCAGACAGACACCTTCTCGGTCGAGAAGTTTGTCGACCAAGTGTCTCTCGGTCGAGAATATTTTTGACCGAGGGTGAGTCTAGAGCAACATTCAACTCCACTCCCAACTACTTTTCCCACTAACTCTAACAGTTATGTAACTAGGTCTAATGTCTATAGAACATGCTCGAGATATTGTCTCAGTCAAAGTGAAGTTCGACCGAGCCCTTCTCTGTGATGGCTTATGGCAGGTTTTGCAAAGATGTTCGTGCTTTAGACTTGGGAGTTTCTCGGTTGAAAAGATGTTCGACCGAGAGTATCACAGTCGAGAAGTTTGTCGACCGAGACAAACTCTGTTTCAGTACTTTAACTCATATGCTAAGTGTAACAAATGAATGTGAAATTGTGATTCTCACTTAGGGATGACCTATCTAAGTGTTGTGTGTGGATAGGAAGATCTAAATGCTTGATTTACATGATATCTAAGTACTTGTACATTATAAACTTGTACAAGTTTTTACATTGATTACGATCATGAAAATAAAGCAATTTTAGCAAATTGATCTTCCAAGTCTTCTCTATCCACCACCTTATATTCTTGTCCCTGAAACACTAAAATAGCAAGTTAAAACCACAAGAAAGAAATGTTTTTCATCATGAAAATAAAGGTATTATAATAATGTCCAATTTAGCCACAACATGGACACTGCATAATTTGATTTGTGGTATTTGTATATGCCATGTCCACATACCAAGGAGGTAATTGGAACTATTTTATTAAAGAGCTTGATGAAGTGGAACATTGATATAAAGCTATCTACAATAAATCTTGACAATTTCTCTACAAATGATGTTTTCTATAAAGGGATTAAGGGAGATATTTCCTATTACCTCATTGTTATTATTTGTCATATCACTCCACATGTGATGTTGTTATCATATACTTAACTTGATTGTGAAGGATGGGCTTTCTATCATTGAAAGTAGAATTAAGAAAGTTTGTGATAGTGTGGCATGCTGAATAGCTAAAGCAAAGAGGAAACAAAAATTTGAGGAGGTTCTAGACAATTCAAAGTCCCTAGGATAGAAAATTGTCCCTTGATTGTCCTACAAGGTGGAATTCCACCTAGCTCATGCTCCAGACTACATTGTTATACAAGAGTGTTTTCTATAGACTGAGTCAGAGAGAGGCACTTTTTGATACATTGCGTACTGTTAATAATTGGGATTTTGCTTCCTTGATTTGTGACAAACTTAATATTTTTCACTCATCTACTGAGTATTTTTTAGGGACAAAATATCCTACTTCAAACCTTTATTTTGCAAATATATGTGCTATCAAATTGAAGTTGAATGAATGGGAGAACTCGTGCAGTCCTGTCATAAAGAAAATGACAGGTGAAATGATGGAGAAGTTCAAGAAGTATCGGGATGACATTTATATCTTGATGGGAGTTGGTGTTATCTGGACCCTTGCTTCAAAATGGATATAATAAATTTTAGTTATCCTTCAATCTATGGGAAAAGTCAAAAGCCAAAGTTGATAAATTTTGCAAAGTATGTGATCAATTACTAAAGTAATACTAGAAAAGAAGGAATGTAAATGACCATGCATCTTCTAGCCAACAAAAAGTCTCATCTTAGTACCCTATTGTTGTATTCCCACTAAAACTAGTTCAGGAGTTCAAGGCACATGGTTGAAGACATAAAAGGTCAATAAACTCTAGAAAAATGGAGTTGCATGTGTACTTTGAAGAGGAAGTGATGTTGGTTAAAGATGATGATTATGAAATTATAACCTAGTGGAAAACTAATGAGGCAAATTATCCTGTATTAAGTGAGATAACTAGGGATATTTTAGCCAACTCCATTTCTACAATAGCATCAGAATCAACATTCAGCACTGGAGGTAGACTTCTTGACCCACATCACAGTCGTCTCACACCCAAGATCGTGGAGTCTTTGATGTGTCTTTAAAACTAGATTTCTACTTTTGGGGTTTAGATCTAAACTGTGATTTGTTATTTCATTCTCCACTAGTTAACTCTTCGTTTTCTTTTTGTAGGGGATTATTTTTCTGGAGACATTGTCACCTCTTACAAACATGAATATTATTAGTCTTGGTATTTTTCATTAATAAGTTTTTCATGTTGGATTTGATTTTGGTATTATATCTCATTTGAATTTGTTATTATATCTCGGATGTCAAAGTTTCATGTGAAATTTCCTCACATCATACTCAAGGTCAACATTCTCAATGTCATATATATTTCCTTTAGATTAGCCAAAGTTTCATGTTTAATACCATGTTTGCATGCCTAACGTGGGTGTTTAATCCCATGTTTGCATGCCTAACGTGGGTGTTTAATCCCATGTTTTTTAGATCACTAATCTTCTCAAGTTTCAAATTCACAATGGAGGCATCTTAAGGTAAAGTCTTAGTCCCCTTTAGCAATTAATGCACAATGGCTCTCTCTCTTTAGGCATGTCTCTTTCCTATTGGATCACTCAACACACATGGGATGATCATTCCACAACCAAGAAAGTCAGTAGGTCACCCTTAATGATAAAGTCCTATGTCGTAGGTCAGTAGGTCGCTCTTAATGTTTAGAGCCGGTTATGGTAAGCTCGTTGGGATATTTTAAAAATGATAGTATTATGTCAATGCAAAAAAGGTAAATTGACCGGTATGCTTATTGTGACTATTCTATATATAAGTTCTATTTCTAGTAGTATTCGGATCTTAGGGAAAAAGGATGCATGCATATGCTTTGAACTCGCTCCCGTTTATGTCTCTGATGATGTGTCCATTCTTAATCACTATCTGCATGCTTTATGTATATGGATGATACCTCCATTTTCAACGTAAGTTTACTTCTGTTACACTATATCCCATAACCTGCTACCTTGCATGTACACAAATATGATTGGTTTATTTTGAGTGTCTTGTTTATGGTATGTTTTCTCTCTACTACATGGGACCTTTAGGTGGGTTGTAAACACTTGATTAGTTTATTGCAGTTGTATAGCTGATTAGTTTATTACAGTTATTGTATTTCCTAGTAAGGAAATTTTACGTGGGCTTGGCTTCCTATTAATCCACTATTATAACTTATTAGTTTACTGTAGTTGTTGTACAGTAAACATTTCATGTACACGACTACACCAATTTATTGTTAATGCAATTTTAGTTGGTACTCTTTGGTCAATTCCATGTTTAACTATGGAAATGTTGCATGGCATTCTTCTGTGGGGGTGTGTTGAACTCTAAAAGAATGGAGTAGAAGGTGCAAGATTTTGAGGGAATGGTGTCATAGTCTAATGTGGGAGTATTCCATGGGAGAAGTACTTTCTTCTAAAGTCTGATTACTTTGGTCTAAGCAGAAGGTGCAAGAATCGGAGGGAATGGTGCCATATTCTTTTGTGGGAGCAATACTTTCTTGAGAAGTATTTTCTTGTCAAATGATTGAGACGGAAACTACTTTGGTCTTAATACTCTTAACTAGATCATCTTTTTGTCTTTCAGCATGGAGTTCTAACTAATATTTTGTCCTTTGTCAAATGGTTAGTAATTTGTCAAGTGGATTTTGTAATGTTTTACAGAATTGAAACTTTTAGAATGCATGAATCATTCTGAGATGGGTTTTATTTTGTTTCCAAGATGGTTATGTAATGTGTGAATTTGGTTATATATGTCAAATTTTTGAATCATCATCATCGTATCTTCACCGTGATATAGTTTGTGAACTTGGTTATATGTGTAATTTTGAGAAATTTGGTTTGTTCAATCGTAATGTTGTACGGTAATGCATCTGGTTGGCCTTGATTAACATGTGAGCATGATATGTATGTATATAAAAGGATCAATCAACTAGTATTACATGCAATATTATATAGGGAGTTACATGCAGTATTATATATGGTCAGGTATTTGCAGGTTTTAAAAAACCTATTATTAGGGTCGTGTTTTTTGGGTCTTGTTTTTGCGGTGTTTTTAAGTTAGTATATTTTTGGGTTTATGTTGGATATGGGTTTGCTAAAGTTGGTTAGGGTCAGGTTTGGGTGGTTTCTCATAAACCCCATGCCTACTCTTGTAACCCCACAAGAATATAATCTTTCTAACCACAAATCAAGTGAAAAAATGGGTGGAAAACATTCATTTACTGAAACATTGGAGTTAAATATGATTAAGTAAGGAACGCGCTATGGGGCTACTCCCCATGCCCCAGTAGAGAAACTACACATACATGATAAAAATAAAACTAGAAACATGCCTAGAGTATGATATATGATATCCTCTTTTGCTTGGACTCCCCCTCATTTATAGGGGAAATGTGGGTTGCAAACCCTAAAAAGGGTTTTTGACGGCGGCTTGGTCCATGAAGTCATTTGATCTATTGGAAATCTAGTCAATCATCTAGCTTAATGCTTGCTTTGACTCGAAGGAAGGTTTGACTACAATAATGGTCTTCTCGATCAAGGGTTTGATTGGGTCTTGATGGCGAGTTGATTGAATAGGATGTCGATTGATCGATTGGCTCTAAATGTTTACTTTTGACCTGATCGTTTGTCTGAAGTAATGAGCCTTCCTGATTCTGAGTTTGATTGGGTCTTGTTGATGAGTCAATTGATTGGGATGCCAATGATCAATTGGAGTTAATGTTTGCTTTGTCCCAAAGGCAAGTCAGTATACAAGTTGGTGATAAATTGGTCATTTCATCTATAATACTGAGCTTTCTCGAATCTAACTTTGACTCAGTATTTATTAGCAAGTTGATATACTAGGATGACGGTCGATCGATTGGAGTTTCTAATCTTGACAAATTCTTGCATGCGAGTCGATCAACTGGAAAGTCATTCGATTGATTGGAAAATTTGGGAGGTTGGATGCGCAAGTGAAGCCTCTAATTTTTGGATATTTTTAGTCTTTTGATTGATTTGATCATTTCCCAAAAAAAGTCACCAAATCTAGTAAAAAGTCCAAAAAAGAAGGAAAAAATTAACACAACTAACTCTAGAAGTAGGGAGTAATAAACAAATGCTCCTAAAGAGAGATCTAAAAGATGTAAATAAAATGGATAAATATGCATTATTAGCAACCACCTTTTTGGTTAGCACTATTTCTGCCCATGAGGTGTTCATTAAATATTACCATGAACTAGAGAAGATCAAATACAACTATTTAAACTAATGATCAACAACATTGAAATCGTAAGTATCTTTTCTCCTTTTCTTTTAAACTTCCAAAAACAACTCACTTATATATAAATAGATATACATACACACACATATTGATACACACACACAGATATATATATATATATATATATATATATATATATATATATATAGTCAGGCTAGAATACACTCGAGTGTATCCGGAGCGGAATACACTCAAGTAGTTTTTCATGATGCAATATTTTTTTCAAAAATCTAATCCATTGATCTTCTTAAACATCTTGTGAATAACTCATACGCAAAATTTGAGCACATTTGGATATTTATAGGTTGTGTTATAAAGACCGCAAAAATTATGCATTTCAAATTAGTTTCGCGCGTCGATTTTTTTGCCCTTGGATGAGTGACTTACACTCATACAAATGGGCTCAAAATTTGCATGTAGCCTAGTTATAGTATGACGGTGAAGATCAATAGTTTACGTTTTGCAAAAAATAGTCTTGATATGCAAACACACTTGAGTGTATTCATGCGATCTGTACACTCAAGTGTATTCTAGCATGACTATATATATATATATATATATATATATATATATATATAGTGGTGGATCAAATTTCTCAAAACATGTGATACATAGATAACTTTGATAAAAGATGGCCAACAAGGATGTCTAAACTACAAATATTGCAACTTGAAGTGTAGGTACTTCTATATTTAAAACATGAGAATAATGTTTTATTCACCAAAATAGAAAAATATTATATATTATATATTATATATTATATACTATATATTATATATTATATATTATACACATAGGATACTTGGTAGATTTTGATGTAGACATTTCTATTGATATTTCATTGGATATTTTTGGGGAAAATTTATCGATAAATCTTTATCATTTACATGTTTCATGCATCATATTCCAAAGTAGCTTATGAACTCCTATTTTCTCTAATGCATCTGGGTCAAAATTGTTGTGCTTTATAGCATGTAGAAGCTGCAGTGACACCATGGAGGCTAATTATGATGAGTTTGAGCCTCCTCTGCCACCTACCAGGCGTCAGACAAAGCGAAGTGTCCCCAAAGGCACATGTCCCTCTAGCCCCTTTGGATTCACTGACTTGTAGGAGAAACCTGATCACATAGAGACTAGCAAGACCTGTATGGAGTGGGAACAACATAGGTAGGGACACAAGTTCAACCACATCTATATGATTCAATAGACTCATGAGTGATGACATGCCAACAACAAAAGTTACAAATTCACACAAACACACTACCAGGACTACCACACCAGCCAGACAAACCCCCTACACTCTTCTTAGTATTGGGGGAGATAGTATATGGAGCCCACTGAGTATGTCACTTCATTAATATCTGGTGACCATGATTGGTCTGATAGACCATTATGGGATATTTTGTATGAGCAACAATAGCATGATATATCCTCATTGGGACATCACTATAACCGAAGTCCATTATAGTCATCTTTTTCTCATCCATTGTAGAATTAGGGCTTGCTTGAGGATAAGAAAATTTGTAATTTTGGGTGGAGGGTGGGTGATATGTCTCTGATTCACCCTTATTATCTTTTTTTGTGATGCTTTTTGCATGGGATCAACTTTTGTATCATGCATCCATAGTTGCTCATGCATTATTATTCTACTTGTAAAATTGTTCATGTTAGAACTAAAAGTAATCAACCATTATCTAGTCTTCCTGGATCCATTTACATGTTTGCATTGAATTCACTAGCATTAGTTCATCACCAACCCACTTGAATGAAGCAAATTCTTGTCTAACATAATTTTATGAAATTGTCCATGATATAACCTATCCTATCACTTAGGACCTTAAATAATATCATTCCCTAAAAATGTTGGCAATTCATACGGAATTGATTGAGATGAACTGCGACCTTTCATTTATTGTTGTTAGCTTAACATCATGTGAAAATGGCATTATTTTATAGGTTAGATGATATGATTATATTTTTTTCTAAGATTAATCCTATGTACTAAATTATAACATATGAGATGCACAAGTTTAGCCACTTGTAGACTTCTTTAATCACCATCTTAACCCACCATCACCCAAATATAATCAAAGAGCCAAAATTGCACCAAACCCTAAGTTTGGAGTGGCACCTTCACCCTCACTCTCTCTGCTTCTTGTATACCCCTCCTATGTAATAGAGGTGAAACACCAATAAATAAAAGATGTCAATGTGCACAAGAAAGAAAAATATGGAATCAACATAATTTTATAAGTAAAAAAGCTACCTCGAGTCGAATAGAGGAGATATCTGCAATTCTTCCTTCCATACCTCCATTCACTCCCTTTTTATACACAATGGTAGAAGAGTACCCCAATAACTCCCTTCTACAACTGGATTTGTTCTTATGATGAATCTCATAAAAATATGTAGAAATATATGAAGCATCAATGATATTACATTTGTTGCACTCTAGGTTTTGACACAAAAGCATGATTTTTGAATTGAAGTTAGGATAGGGAATTTGGATAGTTCAATTTTGTGATTTCATTAGTTGGAGTTTGTCCATGTTGTGGTAGGGAGAAAAATAGATATTGAGAACGAGAATATGATAGTCTAATAGTATCATTTGGTAGTTTGTTTGTGATTATCTATTACATGAGGATGATCAATGTTTAAGTTCTAGGTTTATTTGAAGAACAAATATTTCACCTATATTTATTGCATCTTTTAGATTAGATTCAATAACTTTGTATTTCTTATTTCCCCATTTTAGCATGATTTAGTCCATAATGAAATTTATATTTTAAACAGAATTCTCACTCTTTTGTAAGAAAATACACTCATCTAGTTCAAGGGAGTCACCTTGATCCATTGCCCATCTCATTTTCCATGCTTGGAAGTGTTTAAGGGCTCAAATATGACATTGACCGTGATCGACGAGGCCAGTCGATGGACTGATCTTAGTAGTCAATCAGTTTACCGAGACATAGAGGGAACCCATCAAGAAGCATATGAGCTATCTATCTCACCTAATGAGTTGATATACCAATTTGGGACAATTGTCATAGAGAGCTACATGTGTACCTTCTCACGAGCTATTAGTCGATCAAATGGTCATCCCAGTCGCTCAACCTAATCTTAGTATCACTTCATGAAGTCAAAGAAAGTTGACCGACTAGCGCAACGAGTCGAACAAATGCAAATTATCCAAAGACATGTATCATTACCAACCAATTAGATGACTATACCACTCAGACAACCAACATTTCATCCAATCAAAAGTATCAAGAAACAAGTCAGTTGACTCATCCAACGGGTTGATCAACTAACTTCTAGACACACACCCAATTATATGTCTTAAGAAACTAGAGTGGAAGAAGTAGAGTTGGGAAAGATCATAGTTAGCCCATTCAAGTTAAGTTTTGTGGGTCTACGACCCCCATATAAAAGAAATAACAAACCTAGTGACAAAGTCATGGATATTCTCTATTCTAATCCCATTTTTGGAGCATGGAGAAGAAAATAAAGGAGAAATGGTGCCCCTTTGGTGATCGCCTGATTTCTTATTGCTGAAGTGATCATCTCCTACTAGAGACAACTAGATGCATATTCTCTATTTTCTATGACATGATCCTTTCTTCCCTTTCTTGCATCTATGTATTTCCATTCATATGAGTGAGTAGTTCCAACACTAGGTCATGGAGAGTATCCCTAGTTCCATATTTCATCCTAGTTGTTACCAAACTTGGCAATTGTGGTTCAAAAATTACTTTACAATCATTTTATGCTAATTCTTTGACTTGATCAATCAATTTATATTTTTAATGAAATACTAGATGTAGATATCATAGATAACTAGGATTAGATTACTGATTGGATGTGTGGAACTCTGGATGATATCATAAAACGAGTTCTCTGGGGTAATTAGTTGATGATCCATGACTAGTGAGACCTTAAGCCCATGGGGAAACCAATATTTGTGCTATTCTATTCAACAGGATGTGAATTAAGATGGTGCTAATCTAATTATCCATATTTTGGTGAGTTGTAATAATAATATTGATAAAGTAGGTGGAAAAGGTGAAATCCACAATGCCTAGATGTATTTAAATCTTGATTCAATCATCCTTTTACTTCCCTAAAACTTTCTTACAATTAGTTAATCAATCAATAAGTACACCATTTCTAATTATTTATTTCCATCATTAAACTTAACTAAAATATCTTAAAAGGTTTCTTTATTGGGTTTGATCCTTTAGCTATATTGTGACAAGACTCCTCTGTTTGTGGGTGAGTGACATTGCACATATGAATATAATAAACCTTAGGTAAATTACATTGTTATAGTTTCTCATGTTGTAAACTCACAATCACATGTCGACAATGCCAAATATTGATGTGTCTAACGAAGGACACATCATGTTGTATCATCAATAACCACTCTAAAAGACAAATGATGCTACATCTCACTCCTTCAACATACCATGTTGAATTGTTACTAGTCATGATAGAGAGGCACAACATGTCTTCATTCATAATAACATGTCATTTTAGACTTATGCTAAAATATAAAAACTAGTAGAGCAATTTTGAAGATACATCTTTCATTTTATCACTCACCAACTTCAGGAAAAGATAAGGAGGCAACCTAGAGGGTGATCTTCACTCTACAAGAGGCTCAAAGGGCAAAGAAGATGGAGCAAAGGTGGGTTTTTGTTCCTCATTCTAGAGAAGCTTCTCATGCTTTTCCTTCAGATGATTTCTCCTGTACTTGTATTGTATCATGTTTCTGTCTTTTTTCTTCTCTAACCCTCCTTAGTCACTCCATAGAATTAATAGAAAGCATGATTTGTATTGTTGTTTGTGGATCACCTTTAGAATTGGGGTTGATTGCCTTGTGCTTGGCACCTTTTTGGAACCTATCACTAAATTTATCATATCTAGAAGGGATACGGATTTAGTTGGGAATCATTAAAGATCTAATCACCTACTACATGGAAATGAGTAGGGTCTTGCTACATTAGTATCTCATTTTGCTTGTCCTGAAGGCCTAACAGATCAAGAGAGTTGGCTCACCTCTCAACAATCAAGAGAGAGGGGCTTTGCACAACCTCCATCACATATCTCGGGAAACATGATAGATCATTTCCATATTGACTAGGCTCCCAACCTCTACTAGGTCAACATCCAACCAAGGCTCACCTCTCTAATCCATGGTGAGAGAAGAGTGTTGCCCAAGCAACTAGAGTATAGACTCACCTTTCAACAAGCAAGTGAGAGGAGTGTTGCCTATACCACTAGAGCTGAACTCACTTCTCAAGACCAAATAGAGAGAAAGGAGTTTTTCCCAAGAAACTCTACACATATGGTTCGGCTACCAAGGTCAAGAACACACCAACAACATGAACATATATCCACAAGATCAAAGATACCAAATAGAGCAAGAAACATATCTAACAAGAAGCATATCCAACAAAAACATGGCCGATCAAGGTGAAACATAACATGCAACAAGAAAAAGGAAGTAGTATAGCTAGGGTTAGGAGTTATGTAACCCGCCTTAAGCAAGCTCCAAGCTCCTAGCACTAAGCTCCCAAGCTCAAGAACCACCTTCGACCACCACAAGAAGAAGAACAAGGCACCCTAGGGCTCAGACACAATTAGAGGAAGAAGAATACTCCAAGGAGAAGGAGGAGGATGGGCCACCAACTATCAAAGGAGATGTGTTTCCCACCAAGGAAGGAAAGGAAGCAACACCAACAAAAGGGATCCTAAGCAAGAGAAAGGAGAGGCATATATAGAAGAGGGTGAAGGAGAAAACAAGGTAAGGTGTCGCCCACCAAGGGATACTTGTCCATGGGTAATGCCACTTCCTTATCTCACCCCATACACATGTCTAAGGCAATTGCCACATGCAAGCATCATGCACCAAGTGTCCACAAGGGTGGTGACACAAATAAAGCCAAAGGTCAACACACCCACATGGGAGACACACTCATGCCCGACACAAGCCATGGCCGATACACACCCAAACACACCCTTGCCCGATACAAGGTCCATCAAGGCAAGGTAAGGCCCAAACAAGGCAAAACAAGGCCCAACAAGGCTTAACCAAGCCCAAGGCAACTCAAGAAATGAGCCCAATCCTTCCTCTCAACTCTATAGGAAGCAAGGAGAGAGAGAAACACCTCTGAAGGTGACAAACTTGCTCATCAACCCTAGACTTGGGTTATTTGCAAGTGGCGCCTCCAACTCTCAATAAAGCACAAGCAACCTTAATCACCACTAGAGGTGATTAGCAAGCAACTAAACACAAGGTTTAGGCAAAGCAAACAGGATAAGCCCAAAATGGAGGTCAGGGTCCTTACAAGCCATAAACCTCTACAAAGGGATTTAGTCCCCGAAATTCGAAGAGAAAAGTGAGGGGTACTTCCTCCTCATCTCTTCCTCAAGCTCCCACGTGGCTTCCTCAATGCCACGATGATGCCAAAGAACTTTCACAAGAACCAGATCCTTTCTCTTCAACTTCTTCACTCTTCTGTCAAGGATCATCACTGGACCTTCTTCGTAGGTCACATCTTCATCAAGCTCAACCTCAATTGGCTGTATTACTGTCCCTGTGTTTGGATGACTTTTCTTCAACATGCTGACATGGAACACTGGATGTAACATGTGCAACTCTGGTGGCAATTCTAACTTATAAGCTACCTTGCCAACATGTGCTATTACCGGGTGCTAGTTTGCCTTTCTGGCCAAACCTCAACACGCCTTTCCAAGGTGAGACCTTGAGATACACTTTGTCTCCCACCTAGAACTCTAAAGGTTGTCAGCGATTATCTCCGTACAACTTCTGCCTTCCGCTTTCAACTTTTGTTGTATCACTCTGATCTTCTCTATTGTTTGTTGCACTAACTCAGGACCCAATAGTTGATATTCGCCAGACTCATACCAACATAAAGGAGATCTGCACTTCCTTCCATATAGAGCCTCATAAGGAGCCATGTCAATGCTCTGTTGGTAACTATTGTTGTAGGCGAACTCTATCAAACTGAGATGCATGTCCCAACTGCCTAGGAACTGCAAAACACAAACTCGGAGAAGATCCTTCAAAGTCTGAATAGTCCTTTCAGACTGCCCATCTGTCTGTGGGTAGAAAGTGATGTTGAACCTCAACTGCGTTCCCAATGCTTTGTGCAACTATTCCCAAAAATGACTCATGAACTGGGGTCCTCTGTTAGAGACTATCATTGCAGGCATGTCGTGCAAATGCACTATCTCATCTACATACACCTGAGCAAGCTTCTTTGTTGTATACGTTGTCTTCATAGGTATGAAATGAGCAGACTTCGTCGATCTGTCCGCTATCACCCAAATGGAATCATGATTCTTAGTTGTCCTTGGCAGACCAACTACGAAATCCATAGTTATATGATCCCATTTCTACTACGGTATCGGCAAGGGTTGCAATGTACCTATCGGCTTCTGATGCTCAACCTTAACCTATTGGCATATCGCACACCTTGCCACAAACTTGGCTGCATCCTTCTTTAAGTCAGGCCACCAATACATGTCCTTCAGATTATGATACATCTTGGTGACACCTGGATGCATGGCATACATCAATGTGTGTGCCTCCTCGAGCACTAACCTCCTCAAATCATCAACATCGAGGACCACCATCCTATCATGACAGAAAACTAGTCCATCCTCAGACTCATGGAACCCATCACACTTTTCGCTGCCAAACTCTGATCTTATCAACTGAACTGAAACATCTGCCTTCTGTGCGTCTTTGATATGCTATCTCAACATAGGCTTTACTTGCATTTGTGCCAAAAATCCTGCCAACAAAGAGACTTACATATATACATTCATCTGCCGCAAAGAGACAAGAATATCCCGCCTATGGCATACCAAAGAACTCAATTGTGCCTTCTTCATAGAGTGAGAAGAAGATTTCCTGCTAAGCGCATCGGATACCACATTCATCTTACCAGGATGATACTCAATGGTGCAATCATAATCATTGATCAGCTCCATCCAGTGACATTGTCGCATGTTTAGCTCACTCTGTGAGAAGATGTACTTCAAGTTCTTATGGTCTATAAAGATCTGACACACTTCCCCATAGAGATAGTGTCTCCAAATCTTCAACACTTGAACCACTACTACGAACTGCAAATCATGTGTCAAATAGTTCTCCTCATGTTTCTTAAGTTTTCGTGAAGCAAAAGAAACCACATGATCTTCCTGCATCAGCACACATCCCAAGCCTTTTTGGAAGCATCACAGAAAACAACATAGCCCTTCCCAAGCTCTGGCAGCACCAATACTGGAGCACTGGTCAGCTTCTCCTTCAAACCTTAGAAAGCTTGCTGACAACGATCATCTCAAACAAAAGGTACATCTTTCCTGGTCAACTTTGTCAGCAGTAACGTGATCACACTGAAATTCCTTATAAACCTCTGGTAGTATCCTGCTAAACCCAGAAAACTATGAACTCCTGTTGGTGTCTTCGGTTGCTCCCAATCTGTAACTGACTCCACCTTCTTAGGATCCATTCTAACTCCTTCTACAGATATCACATGACCCAAGAAAGGCACTTCTTCTAACCAGAACTCGCACTTACTAAACTTGGCATACAACTGATGTTGGCGAAGAAGAGTCAATGCTTGTCAAAGATGATGTTCATTCTCTTAACTTTCCCGACTATAGATCAAGATGTCATCTATAAAAACTACAACAAACTGATCTAGAAATGGACGGAACACCCTGTTCATCAGATCCATGAAAGCAGCAGACGCATTGGTTATCCCAAACAGCATAACCACAAACTCGAAGTGACCATACCTCGTCCTAAACACTGACTTTGGTATGTCCTCATCCTTAATCCTCAACTGATGATATCCAGACCGTAGATCTATCTTTGAGAACACTGTAGCACCACACAACTGATCAAACATATCATCTATCCTCGGCAACAGGTACTTATTCTTGATCGTGACTTCGTTCAACTGTCGGTAATTTATATACAGCCGCATCGACCCATCCTTCTTCTTTACGAACAGGACCGGAGCACCCCACA
Organism: Alisma plantago-aquatica; assembly: GCA_963693085.1. NCBI lineage: Eukaryota > Viridiplantae > Streptophyta > Magnoliopsida > Alismatales > Alismataceae > Alisma > Alisma plantago-aquatica. Next base: position 748,372,023 of record OY856412.1, read on the forward strand.
TCGATGTGCTCAATCTGATGAAACATTTATCCAGCAACTCCTGTAACTGCTTCTTCAGCTCTGCCATCTCAGCTGGAGCCATCCTGTATGGTGTCTGAGCAACTGACTGTGTTCCTGGCACCAGATTGATCTCAAAGTCAATCTCTCGAGGTGGGGGAACATCGGGGAACTCATCGAGAAACATATCCGCAAACTCTTAGACAACATGCACCTCCTCAAGGCTAGGACCCTTCACCTCGGTATCTACAACGTGAGCTAAGAATGTCTTACATCCTTGCTGTAGCAATTTCTTTGCCACCATCACTGATATTAAACACGTCGGAAGAATCTTCCTATCTCCTTGAAAGATCCATCTTTCACCATCATCATCAAACACTGCTTGCTTGGAACCACAGTCCATCACAACCTTATACTTTTCTAAGGTATCCATCCCAAGGATCACATCGAATCCATGTATCTCAAGTGGTATAAGATTCACTTGTATATTGTGTCCCAAAAAAGATAGAACACAAGATGGACACTCCTCTCGAAGCATCGAGGAACCATCAAGAGGGGTTTCTAACAACATGCTATCTTTCTTATAGCTAACAGGTAAAAGACATCTTTCAAGCATAGTTCGTGCGATAAAAGAGTGTGTAGCACCCGGGTCAACCAGAACAGATATAAAGCAAGAAGAAGACAAATTAGAATGAAATAACTCCATCTGACCTGCCACTACTCGCGGGTTGACTATCGCCTCCGGCTGACTCATAGCATAGAATCGAGCCATTGCTTGCTATCCACGTCCTTTGCTTCCTTGAGCAGACGATCCTGCTTGCAATGCTTGACCGTGTCCTCACCCTCTGCTACCACTGGGCTGTTGTCTATCTGACCCTTACTGATTCTACCTCGACTGCTGTGTCACTTCAACATCTTTCCTTGGGCAGTTTGACCTCCAATGCCCGATCTGACCACAAAGATGACATGACTAATCTCGCTGTTGTGGCCTAGAAGGCCATGTCACTACCACTGAAGTTGTACTATGTGCCTTTGATGACGGAGAACCATATCCTCTTCCCTTACTCAGGGACCACTGTGACAGTGCACTGGAACCTTGTATCACAAAAGGTGCTGAAAACCTTGGCTTCTAGAAGCCATCAAACCTCTGTCTCAGAAACTGAGCATACCTTTTCTTGGTCATGGACTCTCTCTTCTCCTTGACAGACTCCACAAACATAGCAAACCGCTCTCGATTCTCCCAAGTAGCAGTAGGTGTTGTCAACTCAACACTCAAACCCTTCTCAAATCGTCTGATCCGCTCATCATCTGTCCCCGCCATGTGAGGACAAAACCTCAGCAGGTCCATAAACTTGGCTTCATACTCAGTGATGCTCAACGATCATTGGCGCAAATGCTCAAACTGGTGGATCTTCTCGTCTAGATACGTCTTCGGGAAGTATCTGCTAACGAACTCTCACTAGAAAACCTCCCAACCGATCACCTCACTGGGTCGCTTCTCCTCCTCGATGGCCCACCAGTGGCCAACACTACCTTTCAAAAGGTAGACAGCATGCTTGACTTTGTCTGCTTTGGGGATGTCGAGGATCCGAAAGGCCTTCTCTAGACTTGTCAACCACATATTTGCATCCGCTGGATCAGCCGTTCCAACATAATATGAAGCTCTAACTCGACGAAGCCGCTCGAAGGTCTTCCCAATGCCTGATGATTCACCATGGGGAGCGTGTGCTCTTGGCGGAGGCACTGGCAATCTTTCCACCATGGGATTCATTGTAGCCATCAACTGCCCTATAAGGTGCTGATAGGTAGGGTTTTCAAGAATGGCTGGGTCAAGTTGGGGGACCTCAGGCACCTGATCTTCATGTGCCTACACTCTAGCTCCATCAACCGATGCAGCCTCACTGCTCTCGCCAGCATGTTCTTCATGGTTTCCAGACATCTTTAAGCTTTTTCTTCCACTGAGGGCAGAAGAGTATTGTAAGAAGATCTGGAAAACTCACAAGAACAGACACAAACCTAATCCTAGATCCCTATAGACTCAACGAACCTAGAGCTCTGATACCAAACTAACTATGACACCCTGCCATCACACAGACAGCAAGGTGACACGCGAAAACATGTGGATCCACATATTATTGAAAACATGGGTTAATTAAAACCGACCGCGGAAAGAAGATAAACAAAAAAACTATTACATCCAGATGTTGCAAGGAAACATGTTATATAAATATTACAAGCCTGATATATGTCCACAGCTTAGGGAAACCAGTTGTCCTGCCAGCACATGAGTTCATCACCTGTTTATACATAATGGCCACATCAGGCCAGTAGCAGGGTATACAAAGCTACATCAGGTAAACATTATAAAACATCATCAAAACATCTCTGAGGACCTGAGAGTACAGGGATGACTCTATGACTCTACTACAAAACCACCAAAACAGAAACATGTCCATCTCTTACCTTGTACTGCTCTTCTTCTTGCTGCTCAACTGCAACCTCAAGACCACCACCACGTCTAGCGTGACCACCTAAAAAGGTTGTAAACCAACGGGGTGAGACACACAGTCCCAGTGAGAAACATAACTCCCCGCCGAAACTATAAAACCTCAGATGGTTTAAAGCAGATAAAGCAGATAGCTGGTAAAGACATATAATAAGAGCAACATACTGAGCAAGACTATTATTACCATCAATTCTTACCAAGATATCTGAGAGGCATATAACCTGATTTTCTTTATAGAACATGATTGTCAAGATAAGATTTATAAGATATTACCACATAACATAAGGAATGTATAAGTAACTGCAAAGTATAACAAGATCAACTACACAAGCAAGGCCTCAACCAATGTTTCGTGTTTTGCCTTAAGCAATAAATACTATTCGGCTGGATTACGTATTATTATTCCCTAAGGAAGTGAGTCATGCCGCTCAAATCCAACCTTCGGTTGCGAAACCCAAGCCGGTGCCATAAAAGGTCAATGGAAGAGCTAGACTCCACGACCTCACCACCTCGTGGTCAGTGCATGAGTGCAAAACAAGCAGGACCGCAGTCTCATGCTTAAGTGGCCACAGCCACATGGTCAAGCTACCCTCTACCTAGCCCACCTCAGTACAGGTATCAACGCTAGTGAAACTGAGCCATGGGCATGATCACCGTGCTCTGAGCCATGAACACAATCATGCTCTCTTATCACACATCCTACGCCATGGGCCTATTCACCATGCTCTAACATATTGATCCACGGGCCTGAAACCACGCTCTGGAGTCTACAACTGAAGTTGCACTCTAATCCTCCTCAATTTCAGCTAGGAGAAGCCACACATATTCAACAATATGCGCTTCTAGGTTAACCCACAGGAAAACCTATTTCACCATCACCAGCTACTGACGATGATGGATCTATGGCCAAGGCAAACTACATGATATGTTCCACTGTAATTAATTAGTATATTTTAAGTGGATTGTTGAGGCAACCAAGTTGAAAAACATAAATAGCATTGAGTTACATTAATGTTGTCATTATCACATTATCATGGGATCTCAATCCCTCATCACAGAAAGCCACTGCCTCTCAAGGCATCATCATTTTACATCATCACCTGGATAACAATCCCCCGTCTCATCATCAAGAGGATAACACCTCACTGGGCACTCAGCCCTCATCAGGTCCTCAGACCTATCTCATCATACTGGTGATGCATGTTATCTCATCAACAAGAATTATCATCATATGCCTCATAGCTCTTACCTGGTTAGAATTCACCTGATACATCTGCATAGTTAGTATGCACATCAAGAGAGATAACTCAAAATCATCAGACATAGATCTTACTGATTATCATGTCATAAAGATTGCATATGTGCATGTCATGATTATAATCATATGAGGCATACATATGTATCAATTACATTATGGTTATCAAATCATAAGCATCCACTTCTACCATTTATCTTATAAACATAAACAATTATCTTGTTATCTGATCTAGTATTATCTTTAAGCATCAGGCATAGCACTGGTTCACAACCCATCATCCATATAATATCAACAACATAGGTGCGATTACAAGACAACACATCACTAGCTAGGGTTTCCAGGTTAAGCATAACCCTCACTAAAGGTACTAGTTACCCTCACTAAAAGTGTGACAGGTAGCGCCCCCCTTACCATAGGTGGTATCAGGTAGGGTAAAAACCCTCACTAAAGGCATGTCGGCCAAGGCACTTAGCCACACTATCGATCAACTCAAACACAAGAGCACATCGGGCAACCAGGTTTAGGGTGTGTCGTGCATCTGAGATCAAGGAGTGTAACATGTAGCTGGGTTAAGAGTACATATCATGCACCCAAGCTAGATGTGTATCGGGCATCTAACTGTATCCTCTAAGACCCTATCGGATAGCTAGGGTTAGGGTTGTATCGGGCAACCATCTCACCACTACAACGACCAAGATCGTGGTGCCCAAGGCAACGCTATAATGCCCACCATGTACACATCACCAAATGATAAAAGGGTACCACAAGGAAGCATATCATCCAACAAGATCAAGCACACCATATCGACCACCACTAAGGCAAGCACTAGGGTTTCACCACTCAACACATATCGGGCAGCAACCTTACCAACCTGTGTCGCCAAGGCATAAAATAAAGGCACCTACAGATATAACAACTAAGCACCATATCGGCCAAGGGGATAACACCTACAGATATAACAACTAAGCACCATACCACCCAACCCTTCCTCTCAACTCTAGAGGAAGCACGGAGAGAGAGAAACACCTCTCAAGGTGACAAACTTGCTCATCAACCCTAGACTTGGGTTATTTGCAAGTGGCACCTCCAATTGTCAACAAAGCACAAGAAACCTTAATCACCACTAGAGGTGATTAGCAAGCAACTAAACATAAGTTTTAGGCAAAGTAAATAGGATAAGCCCAAAATAGAGGTCAGGGTCCTCACAACAATAATGTTTAATTCCTCCTCTACCTCTTTGTACAATTTTTCATGTTCATATTGAACAATACATGGTCATTCAAACTCAGACAATTTTATTCCCATTGATTTTAAGCATATTGTAACGACCTCACTTTCAGCGTCCCCCTATTAAGGAAACACCTTCAAGTTGAGAGTCGTTACCTATTTTCCCAAGGATCCAGACTTAGCAAATAATAAATAACAGTAAATAATTTTATTTATTCTAAAAATTGTTTACAAATTGTACAACGATATTCCTCATGAAACTAACACCTATTTAGAAGAAGTAACTATCTATCTAATCCTCCTTTAACTTATCTTTAATACTTTCAGGTAACTTCCATCTGGTTTACCGCGTGTTGACATCTTCATAATTAGCATGTACCTAAAATGCCAACTAACAAAATGTGGATCAGCATAACAAGTTATATTGTGTACGTGGATGTAACAACCCTGACCTGGGTTATGAGTTAACCCTATTTTTTTTGGCTAATAAAGTTTCTTGGAACTTTAATATAATCCTATAAGGTGCTTTGTTATCATGTGACACATTTATGTTTCAATTTTGGTCCCGATTGAATGCTGTTTGAGCAATTTTCCTTTGTTTTGGACCAAAGTGCAATTTACCCAAATTGAGGGACTATAATGCAACATGTCACATGTTGAACATGCCTCATGTGTTTTAGAATCATTATTGAGAGAATGATGCAAGGTGGTGGCTTGTGAAAAGTTTAAATTCCAAGTTTGAACTTGTTTGAACAATGTTGGTACCTTGTGCACCAATTTTGGTACAAATTGTAATTTACCCAAAATATGGGGTTGATATGCAAATTACCACCTATAGAGTGTTACCACTTCCTATATGTATCATTTAGAGGAGAGAGAATGAATTAGACACCAAGTTTGATTCCATTATGAATGATGGTAATCTTGGTGAAGAAATGACCAAGAAAAGGGTTGAATTTGGAAGCTTAACTTGAGTTGTATCAAGTTGAAAAGCTTATATATGAGTGCCTATCGGCCATGGAGCCCAAGGAGGTGTCCCATATCGTTTTGTGAACTCTTGGAAAATTCCATATCGTGCAAAGCACCTCAAGGAGGTGAGGTTTGTCGGACAACAAGTTTCCTTAGAAAAAGTGTATCGACTTGACATGAAATAGTGATTAAACCTAGATAACTTATCCAAATGGATAAGTAATGGACGAAATTGCATCTCTAGATGATCCTAAACTGTTTTGCAAGACAAGATAAATGATGGTGCATTTATGGACACGTGTCACATATGCATTACACGTGGCACCTACTAGCTTAAAATGTTGACACCTCATTTTTGCCTTTCTTCATGATCAGCAAGTATATATACCCCTAGTTTGACCCCTTAATGGAATTTTTCGACCCTTACCACCCTCCTACATTGTGGTATCGTGCATGGGGCTCTTGTATGGTGCAATAGAGCAAGCATATCGTGCATAGGTCCTTGGATATCACCCATAGCAAAATCATATCGGCCAAGTAGGTGAAATTGGCCATATAAGGTTATATCGGCCAATAGGGTGAAGAGTTGAGTGCCATATAGTGCAAGTGAATGCCATATCGTGCAAGTGAGTGCCATATCGTGCAAGAGGGGTGGAATATCGTGCAAGAGCACAAGGGTATATTTCATAGGCCTTGCGTATCGGCCATAGCAAGTATATCGGCCATACCATGTTGATATTGCCCATAGCAAGTTGATATCGGCCAATTGAAGTGATTTTGGCCACAAGTGAGGGGGTATCGGCCACAAGCAAAGTTGTGTCGGCCAAGAGGAAGTCCATATCGCCCAAGAGTGGTAGTATGTCGGCCAAGGAGCTAAGGAAATCAATACTTAACCCTAAGGTGAGGATAAGATCATCTTCAACCTTGGATTGAAGCATGAATTTAGGGTTTTGATCTTCCTTTCTTTTCTTCTTCACCAATTGCTTATCCATGGTGATTCTTTGCATATAGAGGTGTTTTGAAGTCCATATTCAACCTTAGTAACGTGGAGCTTTGGAGCTTGGAGCTTTGAAGTCGTTCTTAAGGCGGGTTATATAACTTGAACTCAACCATGTTTTTATTCTTCACCTAAATTGTTATAATTAGTGAAATACTTTTAATTCCGAAATTTCCTGAAATAGTTGATGAAATTATGAGTTCTAGTAATTGATTAGACCTGTTTCCATGAACTATAACAGTTATAACAAAGTTCTAGAGCTTTAAGATGATGGTATCACCTTATAAAAGTGATATCGGGTGCAAGCATACAAGAAAACACCTTTAACCCGATATGATGATGCACCTACTTTACTTGAACAATATGGATATGAATGAATACATTTTTGCACGATTTGGGGGTGTAGTATACACCTCTTGCACGATAGGGAGTCAAGTATAGACTCCATGCACGATACAAGGTTGAATGAATACTTAAAAGTTGACATAAAACCCTAATTTGGGTAACCCGATATAAGTGTAGTATAACAAGTGCTATTGCATGATATAGTTGCACGACATGGTGGCACGATATGGTAGCCTGATACACAACCCTAGTTGATGTCTAACCCAACATGGGTGATACATACAAACCCCTCTAGCCCGATATGAATGGTGTGTATATACTTCTAGCCTGATATGGTGGTGCCTATACACCTATAATCCGATATGGTGAACATATGCACACCTTTAACCCGAGACACCTTGTAAAGGTGAGGGCAAGATACCCTTAGGAGTGATGAGTGAAACACCAAGTAATGGTATGGCTAATACCTTGATAGGTGAAACACCTAGAGTGGTTGATAATGGAGAACCTTATATTAATAATGTCTCAACCTGAGATAAGTCCATATCAATTGATGATGGTTGGACAATTCAAATGTATGACTTATGATCAATACACTACAAAATGAATGTGATGGGCTAGTGCATAAAGTATTAGGATGGGAAATACCCTAGTACAAGATAAGTTGATGAGTTTAAGTAAGTTAAAAGTGATGAGGGAAGTGATACATCAATACATGATATATATCACATCCAGCATTTCAAGGTTTATGTACCTTGATGCACCTTAAATCCAATATACTTGGATGAGTAACACATGAAGTGTGTTATGTAAATTGTTACATTGAGATGTAATAAGTTTAATACACTTTGATAAGTGTGGGCTAACATACCTTGAGAAAGGGTTAAGCCAAGTTAATAAAGTATGATGTAATCATACCCTGATAAGGATGAGAGAGGAACTCATACCTTGTGTTGATGATTCATTTAATGATAAATGATGAGAATAAATAAGTATGATTGAATACTTATGATATTAATATATGCTCCTAGATGTGTGGAGCAATGAATTAGGGTTTGGATTGATAATATGAACTTGAAACCCTATTCGGCTATAAAGGGGAAACCCTAACCCTAATAGTTGTTGCCTAGTGAGAGGTGACAAGATGTTTAATGGCCTTGTGAGCCATGTGGATAGTTGTTGCCTAGTGAGAGGTGACAAGATGTTTAATGGCCTTGTGAGCCATGTGGATAGTTGTTGCCTAGTGATAAGTGACAAGATGTTTAATGGGCCTTGTGAGCCATGTGAATAGTTGTTGCCTAGTGAAAGGTGACAAGATGATTAATGGGCCTGGTGAGCCATGTGAATAATTGTTTCCTAATGAGAGGTAACAACATGCTTATATCTAATGTAAGGAATGGTAATGTGCAAAATAAACTAAGGGAAATGGAAACCAGTAACTTCATAATAATAATAAATGGTTATAATAATAATGAAATCTTGATCATACATGCTTTATGCTAATAGCCAAACAAGGGCTATAGTGTTTTGAATATGCTTAAAGGAGATAAGAGGAACACTTGTAGTACTTAAAGAATGTGAATTGATATAATGGCTTGCCCCAGGGTATAATGCCTAGTAAAAGGATGTGATAACCAATGATGAATTTAAGGGATTGATATCCCATAACGAATGTGTAATCAGGAATGGTTAAAGTACAATACCTGGCAGAGGCGTGAAGCCTATAATCAGGAGTGGTTAGAGTCCACTGCCTGGCTATTTAATCAGGATTGGTTAAAGTCCAATACCTGGCAGAGGCGTAAAGCCTGTAATCAGGATTGGTTGCTGTAAGGACCCTGACCTGCGTTTAGGGTTTACTCTGTTTGTTTTGCTTGATCTTGATGCTTTTGTGCTTGTTAATCACCTTTAGTGGTGATTAGGGTTTTGATGTGCTTTGTTGAGTGTTTGAGGGGGGCTACTTGCAAATAACCCAAGTTTAAGGTTTTGTGTGCAGGTATGCCATCTTGTGAGATGTTTTCCCCTCTTTGCTTCCTCTAGGGTTAAGAGGAAGGCTTGGGCTTGTTGTTTGAGTTCTCTGGGCCTGAGTTGAGCTTGTTTGGGCCTTGAGGTGCCTTGTCTGGGCTTGCTTGAGCCTTGTGTCGGCCAAGTGAAGCTTGTGTCGCCCAACATGGTGGTGTGTCGCCCAGGTGCCCTGGTGTGTCGCCCAGCAGAGCTGATGCATGTGTCACCCATGTTGCTTGGTCTTGGTTGGTGGACACTTGGTGCATATCTTGGACAAGTTTCTCTTGGCTTGCTAGAGTGTTGGCTTGAACCCTAGGACAAGTGTCCCTTGGGTGGACGACACTTAGCATAGATCTACCTTGGTTTCTCCTCCCATTCTTTCTATATAGGTAGTTGTTTCCCTTGCCTTAGCCTCCTTTGCTCTTTTGGTCTCTCCTCCACCTTAAGTGCATGACACCCCTCTCCTTCTTGCTTGTGGTGGCTGATACACCCTCTAGGAGAAGCTTGGTGGACGATACCCTTGGACCTTGGAGTGCTTCTTCTTCCTTGGAGCTTGGAGCTTAAGGCGGGTTGCATAACTTCGAACCCTAACTTCATTACCTCTTGTTCTTGTTCTTGTTCATAAGTTAGTAGCTTAGATTTGTACCTTGCTTGTGTTTCCTTTGGTGGCCGATCTCCCCTTAGGGTTTAGGGTTTCTTTGTAGCTTAGTATACCTTGTGATCTAGGGTTTGTGCTCCCTTGAGTTGGAGGTTGAAGGTGACCTAGGGTGGGCGATACCCCTTCTTTTTTGGTGTGTTGGACGATATCCTTTTGAGTTGGACGACATGGTACCTTTGTCTTGGTGATGAACGATATGGTACCCTCCTTGATGGACGATATGGTGTGTATGATCATGGTGTCAGGCGATACCTTGCCCTTGTGTTGGGTGATAGGGTGAACTAGGGTTATGTTGGCCGATATGATGGTGACCATGATGGGCGATAGGGTTCCTCTTGTGATGAGCAATACCCTTGTTCTTCTCTTGGACGATAGGCCTTAGTATCTTGGTGGACGGTAGGGCCTAGTTTGGTGAGTTAGTTGGGTTGCACGATATGCAACATGGTGCTGGCCGATAGCCCTGACAGGCATTACCTCTTGGGTTGTGACACGCGATAGAGTTGGGTTGTGACGGGTGTCACACCCCTGGGTTGGGTATGTGTCGGCCGATAGGCCTGGATAGGTAGTTGCACGTTTTAAGGAGTGCTTCCTTCTCTCTTTCCTTCTCTCTCTTGGCCGTTGTGAGGTTGTTAGCTGGGTGATAGCCTTGAGTGCCGGGTGCCGTGATGAGCTGTGATGGTAGCGCCGAGACCTGTACCAAGGCGGGCTAGAGTGAGGGTAGCATATGGAGCTGACCCTGTGGCTTAGACCACTTCAGCATGTGACTACGGTTCTGCTTGTGTTGTACTCGTGTACTGACCACGAGGTGGGAGGTCGTGGAGTCCGGCTCTTCCATTGACCTTGTATGGCACCGGCTTTAGGCTTCGTAGCTAAAGGTTGGATTTGAATGGTACGATTCAAATCCTCGGGGCATGATAATACGTAATACAACCGTTTAGTATTTACTGCTTAGGATAAACACGAAACATTGGTTGAGGCCTTGTTTGTGTAATATCTCTGTTATATCTTGTAGGTTTTGTGACAATGTCTTACCTTGATAATCAGGTTATGTGGTAATATATCTTGTTCTGATAATCATGTTACATATATCTTATCTTGTCAATCATGTTCCATTGAAAGATATCCGGTTATATGCTTTTGAACAACTGGTAAGATTGTCGGTAAGAATAGCTTTGCTTTATATAAACTGCTCATCTTGTATCTGTTAAATAGTTATCTGCTGTTATAGTTTATCTTGCTGAGGTTCTGTAGTTGCGGTGGGGAGTTATGTTTCCCGCTGGGACAGTTGTTCAATTGTCTCCCCCCGTTGGTTTAACCCCTTTTTAGGTGGTTGAGGTAGATGTGGTCGTGGTCGTGGTGTTGCGGCCGAGCAGCTTGAGGAGCAGTAGAAGGCAAGCGTTGGACATGTTGCTGTTTTGGATGTTTGGTAGTAGAGTCTAGAGTCATCCCTGTACTCTCAGGTCCTTGGCAGTGTTTTGACGATGTTTTATGATGAACGACCGATGACATTTGTATATCCTGCTGTTGGCCGGATACGGGCCTTTATGTATATGAACAGGTGGTGATCTCATGTGATGGATGAATAGTTGTTTCTGTAAGCTGTAGACATGTATCAGATCTCGTGTATGTATATATATGACATGTTTCTCTGCAGGATGAGGACTGGAAAGTAATAGTTTCACAGTTTATCTGTTTTCCGCAATCGGTTTTAATTAACCTGTATTTTCATAATCTGTGGTTATGGTGATTTCCGCACATTTTCGTGTAACACCTCATTATCTATATGATAATGGGATGTGTTGCCACAAGTTTTGGTATCAGAGCTTTAGGTTCGCTGAGTCTACATGGATTTAGGACTAGGTTGAGTTGTTCTTATGAGTGTCCAGGTTTTCTTACAATATCTTCTGCCCTCAGTGGAAGAAAAGTCAAGATGTCTGGAAACCATGAGGAACACTCTGTTGAGTACAGTGATGCTGCATCGGTTGATGGAGCAGAGGCACAGGCACATGCAGATCGGGTGCCTGAGGTTCCCCAATTTAACCCAGCCATACTTGAACATCCTGCTTACCAACAGCTTATGGGTCAGTTAATGGCTACGATGAATCTCATGGTTGAGCGATTACTAGTGCCTCCTCCGCGAGCACAGGTTACCCATGGAGAAGCATCGGGTATTGGGAAGACCTTCGAGCAGCTTCGTCGAGTCGGAGCTTCGGATTATGCTGGAACGACTGATCCAGCGGATGCAGATCTGTGGCTGACAAGTCTCAAGAAGGCTTTCCGGATTCTCGACATCCCTGAAGAAGACAAGGTAAAGCATGCTGCCTACCTTCTGAAGGGTAGTGATGGTCACTGGTGGACCATCGAGGAAGAGAAGCGGCCTGGTGAGGTGATATGTTGGGAAGTGTTTCGACACGAGTTCGTCACCAGATACTTTCCGAAGACATACCTGGATGAGAAGGTTTATGGATTTGTTGAGGTTTTGTCCTCACATGGCGGCAACATATGAGGAACGGATCAGACGATTCGAGAAGGGTTTGAGTGCTGAGTTGAAGACCCCGATATCTGCGTTGGAAAATCGAGAACAGTTTACTACGTTCGTGGAATCTGTTCGACGGATCGAGAGGATGGTAAGGGAGAAAAGAGAGTCTATGTCTCACAAAAGACCTGCTCAGTTTCAAGGACGGAGGTTCGGTGGCTTTAAGAAGCCTAGGTTTTCAGCACCGTCAGCAATGAGAAGTGCCGGTGTACCCTCTCAGTGGTCTCCGAGTAAGGGAAGAGGTTATGTTTCTTCACCTTCTAAGGCACACAGTTCAGCTTCAGTGGCAGTGTCATGGCTAGCTAGGCCACGGTTTGAGGACAAGTCATGTCATCTTTGTGGACAAGTCGGACATTTCAGGCTTAATTGCCCGAATAGAGACGTTGAAGTGACGCAGCAGCCGAGGCAGAGTTTCCAGAGGTCAGAAAGAACACAAGCCAGTGGTGGCAGAGGACAAGGACGCGGTCAAGCGTCTCAGGAAGGATCGTCTGCTCAAGGAAGAAAAGGTTGCGGACAACAAGCAATGTTGTAAGAAGGATAGCTTGTAAGGACCCTAACCTGCGTTTAGGGTTTGCCCTGTTTGTTTTGCTTGATCTTGATGCTTTTGTGCTTGCTAATCACCTTTAGTGGTGATTATGGTTTTGATGTGCTTTGTTGAGTGTTTGAGGGGGCTACTTGCAAATAACCCAAGTTTAAGGTTTTGTGTGCAGGTATGCCATCTTGTGAGATGTTTTCCCCTCTTTGCTTCCTCCAGGGTTGAGAGGAAGGCTTGGGCTTGTTGTTTGAGTTCTCTGGGCCTGAGTTGAGCTTGTTTGGGCCTTGAGGTGCCTTGTCTGGGCTTGCTTGAGCCTTGTGTCACCCAACATGGTGGTGTGTCTCCCAGGTGCCCTAGTGTGTCGCCCAACAGAGTTGATGCATGTGTCGCCCATGTTGCTTGGTCTTGGTTGGTGGACACTTGGTGCATATCTTGGACAAGTTTCTCTTGGCTTGCTAGAGTGTTGGCTTGAACCCTAGGACAAGTGTCCCTTGGGTGGACGACACTTAGCATAGATCTACCTTGGTTTCTGCTCCCCTTCTTTCTATATAGGTAGTTGTTTCCCTTGCCTTAGCCTCCTTTGCTCTTTTGGTCTCTCCTCCACCTTAAGTGCATGACACCCCTCTCCTTCTTTCTTGTGGTGGCCGATACACCCTCTTGGAGAAGCTTGGTGGACGATACCCTTGGACCTTGGAGTGCTTCTTCTTCCTTGGAGCTTGGAGCTTAAGGCGGGTTGCAAAACTTCGAACCCTAACTTCATTACCTCTTGTTCTTTTTCTTGTTCATAAGTTAGTAGCTTAGATTTGTACCTTGCTTGTGTTTCCTTTGGTGGCCGATCTCCCCTTAGGGTTTAGGGTTTCTTTGTATCTTAGTATACCTTGTGATCTAGGGTTTGTGCTCCCTTGAGTTGGAGGTTGAAGGTGACCTAGGGTGGGCGATACCCCTTCTTTGTTGGTGTGTTGGACGATATCCTTTTGAGTTGGACGACATGGTACCTTTGTCTTGGTGATGAACGATATGGTACCCTCCTTGATGGACGATATGGTGTGTATGATCATGGTGTTGGGCGATACCTTGCCCTTGTGTTGGGCGATAGGGTGAACTAGGGTTATGTTGGCCGATATGATGGTGACCATGATGGGCGATAAGGTTCCTCTTGTGATGAGCAATACCCTTGTTCTTCTCTTAGACGATAGGCCTTAGTATCTTGGTGGACGACAGGGCCTAGTTTGGTGAGTTAGTTGGGTTGCACGATATGCAACATGGTGTTGGCCGATAGCCATGACGGGCATTACCTCTTGGGTTGTGACACGTGATAGAGTTGGGTTGTGACGGGTGTCACGCCCCTGGTTTGGGTATGTGTCGACCAATAGGCCTGAATAGGTAGTTGCACGTTTTAAGGAGTGCTTCCTTCTCTCTTTCCTTCTCTCTCTTGGCCGTTGTGAGGTTGTTAGCTGGGTGATAGCCTTGAGTGCCGGGCGCCGTGATGAGCTGTGACAGTAGCGCCGAGACCTGTACCAAGGCGGGCTAGAGTGAGGGTAGCATATGGAGCTGACCCTGTGGCTTAGACCACTTCAGCATGTGACTACGGTCCTGCTTGTGTTGTACTCGTGTACTGACCACAAGGTGGGAGGTCGTGGAGTCTGGCTCTTCCATTGACCTTGTATGGCATCGGCTTTAGGCTTCATAGCTAGAGGTTGGATTTGAATGGTACGATTCAAATCCTCGGGGCATAATAATACGTAATACAACCGTTTAGTATTTACTGCTTAGGATAAACACGAAACATTGGTTGAGGCCTTGTTTGTGTAATATCTCTGTTATATCTTGCAGGTTTTGTGACAATGTCTTACCTTGATAATCAGGTTATGTGGTAATATATCTTGTTCTGATAATCATGTTACATATATCTTATCTTGTCAATCATGTTCCATTGAAAGATATCCGGTTATATGCTTTTGAACAACTGGTAAGCTTGTCAGTAAGAATAGCTTTGCTTTATATAAACTGCTCATGCTGTATCTGTTAAATAGTTATCTGCTGTTATAGTTTATCTTGCTGAGGTTCTGTTGTTGCGGTGGGGAGTTATGTTTCCCGATTGGATAATTGTTCAATTGTCTCACCCCACTGGTTTAACCCCTTTTTAGGTGGTTGAGGTAGACATGGTCATGGTCGTGGTGTTGCGGCTGAGCAGCTTGAGGAGCAGTAGAAGGCAAGCGTTGGACATGTTGTTGTTTTGGATGTTTGGTAGTAGAGTCTAGAGTCATCCCTGTACTCTCAGGTCCTTGGCAGTGTTTTGACGATGTTTTACGATGAACGATCGATGACGTTTGTATATCCTGTTGTTGGTCAGATACGGGCCTTTATGTATATGAACAGGTGGTGATCTCATGTGATGGATGAACAGCTGTTTCTGTAAGCTGTAGACACATATCAGATCTCGTGTATGTATATATATGACATGTTTCTGTGCAGGATGAGGACTGGAAAGTAATAGTTTCACAGTTTATTTGTTTTCCGCAATCGGTTTTAATTAACCCATATTTTCATAATCTATGGTTATGGTGATTTCCACACGTTTTTGTGTAACACCTCATTATCTATATGATAATGGGATGTGTTGCCACAAGTTTTGGTATCAGAGCTTTAGGTTCGCTGAGTCTACTGGGATTTAGGACTAGGTTGAGTTGTTCTTATGAGTGTCCAGGTTTTCTTGCAATATCTTCTGCCCTCAGCGGAAGAAAAGTCAAGATGTCTGGAAACCATGAGGAACACTCTGCTGAGTATAGTGATGTTGCATCGGTTGATGGAGCAGAGGGACAGGCACATGCAGATCGGGTGCCTGAGGTTCCCCAATTTAACCCAGCCATACTTGAACATCCTGCTTACCAACAGCTTATGGGGCAGTTAATGGCTACGATGAATCTCATGGTTGAGCGATTACCAGTGCCTCCTTCACAAGCACAGGTTCCCCATGGAGAAGCATCAGGTATTGGGAAGACCTTTGAGCAGCTTCGCCGAGTCGGAGCTTCAGATTATGCTGGAACGGCTGATCCAGCGGATACAGATCTATGGCTGACAAGTATCGAAAAGGCTTTCCGGATTCTTGACATCCATGAAGCAGACAAGGTAAAGCATGTTGCCTACCTTCTGAAGGGTAGTGCTGGTCACTGGTGGACCATCGAGGAAGAGAACCGGCCTGGTGAGGTGATATGTTCGGAAGTGTTTCGACACGAGTTCGTCACCAGATACTTTCCGAAGACATACCTGGATGAGAAGGTGAGTCACTTCGAGAATCTGAGGCAAGGAACGATGAACATCACCGAGTATGAAGCCAAGTTTATGGATTTGTTGAGGTTTTGTCCTCACATGGCGGCAACAGATGAGGAACGGATCAGACGATTCGAGAAGGGTTTGAGTGCTGAGTTGAAGACCCCAGTATCTGCGTTGGAAAATCGAGAACAGTTTACTACGTTCGTGGAATCTGTTCGACGGATCGAGAGGACGGTAAGGGAGAAAAGAGAGTCTATGTCTCACAAAAGACCTTCTCAGTTTCAAGGACGGAGGTTCGGTGGCTTTAAGAAGCCTAGGTTTTCAGCACCGTCAGCAATGAGAAGTGCCGGTGTACCCTCTCAGTGGTCTCCCAGTAAGGGAAGAGGTTATGTTTCTTCACCATCTAAGGCACACAGTTCAGCTTCAGTGGCAGTGGCAGGGCTAGCTAGGCCACGGTTTGAGGACAAGTCATGTCATCTTTGTGGACAAGTCGGACATTTCAGGCTTAATTGCCCGAATAGAGACGTTGAAGTGACGCAGCAGCCGAGGTAGAGTTTCCAGAGGTCAGAAAGACCACAAGCCAGTGGTGGCAGAGGACGAGGATGCGGTCAAGCGTCTCAGGCAGGATCGTCTGCTCAAGGAAGAAAAGATCGTGGACAGCAAGCAATGGCTCGATTCTATGCCATGAGTCAGCCGGAGGCAATAGTCAACCCGCGAGTGGTGACAGGTCAGATGGAGTTATTTCATTCTGATATGTCTTCTTCTTGCTTTATATCTGTTCTGGTTGACCCGGGTGCTACACACTCTTTTATCGCATATAGTATGCTTGAAAACTGTCGTTTATATGTTAGTTGTAAGAAGGATAGCTTGTTGTTAGTAACCCCTCTTGATGGTTCCTCTTTGCTTCGAGAAGAGTGTCCATCTTGTGTTTTGTCTTTTTCAGGACACCGTATCCAAGTGGATCTTATACCACTTGATATGCATGGTTTCGATGTTATCCTTGGGATGGATACCTTAGAGAAGTATAAGGTTGTTTTGGACTGTGGTTCCAAGCAGGCAGTGTTTGATGTTGCTGGAGAGAGGTGGACCTTCCAGGGAGATAGGAAGATCCTTCCGACGTGCTTGGTATCAGCTATGGTGGCAGATAAGTTGTTACGACAAGGATGTGAGGTGTTCTTAGCTCACGTGGTGGATACCGTTGTGGTTACCAAGGCGAAAGGTCCTAGTCTTGAGGAGGTGTCAGTGGTTCGAGAGTTTGCAGACATGTTTCCTGAGGAGTTTCCTAGTGTTCCTCCACCCCGAGAGATTGACTTCGAGATCAATCTGGTTCCTGGAACATAGCCTGTTGCACAGTCAGCATATAGGATGGCTCCAGTAGAGATGGCAGAGTTGAAGAAGCAGTTGCAAGAGTTGTTGGAGAAAGGTTTTATCCGACCGAGTATGTCGTCGTGGGGTGCTCCCGTGTTGTTTGTTAAGAAGAAAGATGGTTCGATGCGGTTGTGTATAGATTATCGGTAGTTGAACAAGGTCACGATCAAGAATAAGTACCCATTGCCGAGGATAGATGATCTGTTTGATCAGTTGCGTGGTGCTACAGTGTTTTTGAAGATCGATCTACGGTCTGGATATCATCAGTTGAGAATAAAGGCAGATGACATACCAAAGTCAACTTTCAGGATGAGGTATGGTCATTTCGAGTTCGTGGTTATGCCGTTTGGGTTAACCAATGCGCCTGCAGCTTTCATGGATCTGATGAACAGAGTGTTCCGTCCGTTCTTAGATCAGTTTGTTGTAGTCTTTATAGATGACATCTTGATCTATAGTCGGGACAGGCTAGAGCATGAACAACATCTTCTTCGAGCGTTGACTCTTCTTCGTCAACATCAGTTGTATGCCAAGTTCAGTAAGTGTGAGTTCTGGTTGGAAGAAGTGACTTTCTTGGGTCATGTGATATCTGCTGAAGGGGTCAAAGTAGATCCGAAGAAGGTAGAATCCATTGCGGATTGGGAACAACCGAAGACGCCGACAGAAGTTCGTAGTTTCCTTGGTTTGGCAGGATACTACCGGAGGTTTATCAAGGACTTCAGTGTGATCGCGTTGCCGATGACAAAGTTGACCAGGAAGGATGTACCTTTTGTTTGGGATGATCGATGTCAGCAAGCTTTCCAGAGTTTGAAGGAGAAGTTGACCAGTGCTCCAGTGTTGATCTTGCCAGAGCTTGGGAAAGGCTATGTTGTTTTCTGTGATGCTTCCAAGAAAGGTTTAGGTTGTGTGTTGATGCAGGAAGATCATGTGGTTTCTTTTGCCTCGCGACAGCTCAAGAAACATGAGGAGAACTATCCGACTCATGACTTGGAATTGGCAGAAGTGGTTCATGCGTTAAAGATTTAGAGACACTATCTGTATGGGGAAGTGTGTCAGATCTTTACGGATCATAAGAATCTGAAGTACATCTTTACACAACTAGAGTTGAACATGCGACAATGACGATGGATGGAGTTTATCAATGATTACGACTGCACGATCGAGTATCATCCTGGTAAGGTGAACGTGGTAGCTGATGCGCTTAGCAGAAAGTCTTCTTCTCTTTCTTCAAAGAAGGCACAGTTGAGTTCTCTGGTATGTCATAGGCGAGATATGTTTGTTTCTCTACGACAGATGAATGTGCAGATGGAAGTTTCTTTGTTTTCTGGTCTTTTCGCACAGATGCAAGTTAAGCCTCCGTTGAGACAGTAGATCAAGGATGCACAGCAAACAGATGATGCGGTAGAGTTGATTAGATCAGAGTTCGGCAGCGACAAGCGTGATGGGTTTCATGAGTCCGAGGATGGGCTAGTTTGCTATCGTGATAGGATGGTGGTTCTAGATGCTGATAATATGAGGAAGTTGGTGCTTGAAGAAGTACATACGTCGATGTATGCGATGCATCCAGGCATCACCAAGATGTACCATAGTCTAAAGGACTTGTATTGGTGGCCCGGATTGAAAAGAGATGTAGCCGAGTTCGTGGCGAGATGTGCGGTGTGTCAGCAAGTGAAGGCTGAACATCAGAAGTCGGCAAGTACGTTGCAACCTTTGCCGATACTGCAGTGGAAATGGGATCATATAAGCATGGATTTCGCAGTTGGTCTACCCAGGACAACTAGGAATCATGATTCCATTTGGGTGATAGTGGACAGATTGACTAAGTCTGCCCATTTTCTACCAGTGAAGACGACGTATACAGCTGAGAAACTAGCTCGAGTATATGTGGACGAGATAGTACGTTTGCACGGAGTGCCAGCAACGATAGTTTCTGACAGAGGTCCTCAGTTTATAAGTCATTTTTGGGAATAGTTGCACAGAGCGTTGGGAACGCAGTTAAGGTTCAGTACATCTTTTCATCCGCAGACAGATGGACAGTCTGAGAAGACTATCCAGATTTTGGAGGATCTTCTTTGAGCTTGTGTCTTGCAGTTTCTAGGCAACTGGGATGTACATCTGAGTTTGATAGAGTTTGCCTACAACAACAGTTATCAGCGGAGCATCAACATGGCTCCTTATGAGGCTTTGTATGGAAGAAAGTGCAGATCTCCTTTGTGTTGGTATGAGTCTGGTGAGTATCAGCTTTTGGGTCCTGAGTTAGTACAACAGACGACAGAAAAGATCAAGATGATACAGCAACAGTTGAAAGTGGTACAGGACAGGCAGAAGTCTTATGCAGACAATCACCGACGACCTTTGGAATTCCAGGTAGGAGACAAAGTGTATCTCAAAGTCTCGCCGTGGAAAGGTGTGTTAAGGTTTGTACGGAAGGGTAAGTTGGCACCCATGTATATGGGGCCTTACTCAGTCATAGCACGTGTTGGCAAGGTGGCTTATGAGTTAGAGTTGCCTCGAGAGTTGCACAGGTTGCATCCAGTGTTTCATGTCAGTATGTTGAAGAAAAGTCATCCGGATTCAGGTACAGTGGTACAACCAATTGAGGTTGAGCTTGATGCAGATGTGACCTACGAGGAAGGTCATGTGGCGATCCTTGACAGAATGATCAAGAAGCTGAAGAGGAAGGATCTGGTTCTTGTGAAGGTTCTTTGGCAACACCTTGGTGTAGAAGAAGCCACGTGGGAGCTTGAGGAAGAGATGAGGAGGAGGTATCCCATGCTTTTCTCGTCAGATTTCAGGGATGAAATCCCTTAAAGGGGGTTAGCTTGTAAGGACCCTGACCTGCGTTTAGGGTTTACCCTATTTGTTTTGCTTGATGTTGATGCTTTTGTGCTTGCTAATCACCTTTAGTGGTGATTAGGGTTTTGATGTGCTTTGTTGAGTGTTTGAGGGGGGCTACTTGCAAATAACCCAAGTTTAAGGTTTTGTGTGCAGGTATGCCATCTTGTGAGATGTTTTCCCCTCTTTGCTTCCTCCAGGGTTGAGAGGAAGGCTTGGGCTTGTTGTTTGAGTTCTTTGGGCCTGAGTTGAGCTTGTTTGGGCCTTGAGGTGCCTTGTCTGGGCTTGCTTGAGCCTTGTGTCGGCCAAGTGAAGCTTGTGTCGCCCAACATGGTGGTGTGTCGCCCAGGTGCCCTAGTGTGTCTCCCAGCAGAGCTGATGCATGTGTCGCCCATGTTGCTTGGTCTTGGTTGGTGGACACTTGGTGCATATCTTGGACAAGTGTCTCTTGGCTTGCTAGAGTGTTGGCTTGAACCCTAGGACAAGTGTCCCTTTGGTGGACGACACTTAGCATAGATCTACCTTGGTTTCTCCTCCCCTTCTTTCTATATAGGTAGTTGTTTCCCTTGCCTTAGCCTCCTTTTCTCTTTTGGTCTCTCCTCCACCTTAAGTGCATGACACCCCTCTCCTTCTTGCTTGTGGTGGCCGATACACCCTCTTGGAGAAGCTTAGTGGACGATACCCTTGGACCTTGGAGTGCTTCTTCTTCCTTGGAGCTTGGAGCTTAAGGTGGGTTGCATAACTTCTAACCCTAACTTCATTACCTCTTGTTCTTGTTCTTGTTCATAAGTTAGTAGCTTAGATTTGTACCTTGCTTGTGTTTCCTTTGATGGCCGATCTCCCCTTAGGGTTTAGGATTTCTTTGTAGCTTAGTATACCTTGTGATCTAGGGTTTGTGCTCCCTTGAGTTGGAGGTTGAAGGTGACCTAGGGTGGGCGATACCCCTTCTTTGTTGGTGTGTTGGACGATATCCTTTTGAGTTGGACGACATGGTACCTTTGTCTTGGTGATGAACGATATGGTACCCTCCTTGATGGACGATATGGTGTGTATGATCATGGTGTTGGGCGATACCTTGCCCTTGTGTTGGGCGATAGGGTGAACTAGGGTTATGTTGGCCGATATGATGGTGACCATGATGGGTGATAGGGTTCCTCTTGTGATGAGAAATACCCTTGTTCTTCTCTTGGACGATAGGCCTTAGTATCTTGGTGGACGACAAGGCCTAGTTTGGTGAGTTAGTTGGGTTGCACGATATGCAACATGGTGTTGGCCGATAGCCCTGACAGGCGTTACCTCTTGGGTTGTGACACGCGATAGAGTTGGGTTGTGACGGGCGTCACGCCCCTGGGTTGGGTATGTGTCGGCCGATAGGCCTGGATAGGTAGTTGCACGTTTTAAGGAGTGCTTCCTTCTCTCTTTCCTTCTCTCTCTTGGCCGTTGTGAGGTTGTTAGCTGGGTGATAGCCTTGAGTGCCGGGCATCGTGATGAGATGTGATGGGCGTTGCCCGATAGGGTGTGACGGGTGTTGCCCGATAGGGTGTGACGCGCGATACCCCTGACGCGCGACACTCGTCTCTTGTGACGCTGTGTCGGGATGGGCGCTGGGTGCAATGCAGCGTTGCTGCCTTCCCATGCCCTAGCCGTGTGAGCTAGCTATAGCGAGGGTTGTGAGTTGTAGTGAGGGTGGTATGGTTCTTTAATGGCGGTTTCTAGTGTGATGTAAGTGGATGCTTATGCACCAATAAACGATAGCGATGCCTTGATTAGTAATGATAACGTTAATAGTGCTATTGATAGCAAAGATGTTAATAATGTAAATGATGGTGATGTCTTGTTAGTAGTGGAAGCAATAATAATGTTAATAATGTTGTTAAGTGACAGTTACATTAATAGTTTGCTTAATGATATAACAATAAAGATAATAGTGGATGATGATGCTGATAATAGTAATGATGGTAACAAGAGTAGTAATGACAGGCATGATGTAAGTCTTATGCTTATTTGTTAATGGCAATGTTAAATGGTAGTTACATTAATGGTGGCTTAATGATAAAGATAATAATGATGATGATAGTGGATGGAAACAGTAATGGCGTTGGTAACAGTAGTGTTTGCTCTGTATACTCAACATGATTTCTATATAAAGTGAATACCTTGATTGTTTGTATAATCTTGAGATAAGGGTAAGCATGAATATGGTTTGTTAATGATGTACTTAATACACTTGATCACAAAATAGTTTAAGCCTAATAAATAGAGTATCTTGTATGATATTTCATGATAGTGAGCATATCCCTTATGTTGAAACTATGATTATTATGTACCCTAACCATGCAGGTGATGTTTAGCCATGAAAGGGCTATGTGACACATGTGATGAGTAACATTACTTTGATAGTTATTCTATGAGATTATATGTATGATGTGTTTGTCCCACGATGATGATGTGAGCCTTGACAGGCAATGACAGTAAATGATGAGGAATTGAGATCTCGTGGTATGTGATAATCCTTGATATGGATCTGGATGGTTGGCAAGAGGCCAAGTGGTAACATGTGATGTGGGATCCTTGTGATGGATCAGGTTGATGTGGTTTCCATAATAATATAATGTTGTTTACTTTCTGTTATGTTTTTCATGCTATATAACTTGGTTGAATCCTGCAATCCATCTAAAAGATACTAATTAATTACAGTGGAATTATATCATGTAGTTTGCCCTGGCCATAGATCTATCATCGTCAGGACTTGGTGATGGTGAAACAGGTTCTCCTATGGGTTAACCTGGAAGCGCATATTGTTGAATATGTGTAGGTTGATCCTAGCTTAAAAATTGAGGAGGTAAGAGTGTAACTTCGGTTGCAGACTCAGATACGTATATAGAGCATGGTGAACAGGCCCATGGCTCAGGATATGTGATGTGAGGAGCATGAATGTGTTCATGGCTCAGAGCACGGTGAACAGGCCTGTGGCTCAATTTTACTAGCGCCGAGACCTGTACCAAGGCGGGCTAGAGTGAGGGTAGCATATGGAGCTGACCCTGTGGCTTAGACCACTTCAGCATGTGACTATGGTCCTTCTTATGTTGTACTCGTGTACTGACCACGAGGTGGGAGGTCGTGGAGTCCGTCTCTTCCATTGACCTTGTATGGCACCGACTTTAGGCTTCGTAGCCAGAGGTTGGATTTGAATGGTACGATTCAAATCCTTGGGGCATAATAATATGTAATACAACCGTTTAGTATTTACTGCTGAGGATAAACACGAAACATTGCTTGAGGCCTTGTTTGTGTAATATCTCTGTTATATCTTGCAGGTTTTGTGACAATGTCTTACCTTGATAATCAGGTTATGTGGTATTATATCTTGTTCTGATAATCATGTTACATATATCTTATCTTGTCAATCATGTTCCATTGAAAGATATCTTGTTATATGCTTTTGAACAACTGGTAAGCTTGTCGGTAAGAATAGCTTTGCTTTATATAAACTGCTCATGTTGTATCTGTTAAATAGTTATCTGCTGTTATAGTTTATCTTGTTGAGGTTCTGTAGTTGTGGTGGGGAGTTATGTTTCCCGCTGGGACAATTGTTCAATTGTCTCACCCCACTGGTTTAACCCCTTTTTAGGTGGTCGAGGTAGACATGGTCGTGGTCGTGGTGTTGCGGCCGAGTAGCTTGAGGAGCAGTAGAAGGCAAGTGTTGGACATGCTGCTGTTTTGGATGTTTGGTAGTAGAGTCTAGAGTCATCCCTGTACTCTCAGGTCCTTGGTAGTATTTTGACGATGTTTTACGATGAACGATCGATGACGTTTGTATATCCTGCTATTGGCCGGATACGAGCCTTTATGTATATGAACAGGTGGTGATCTCATGTGATGGATGAACAACTGTTTCTGTAAGCTGTAGACACGTATCAGATCTCGTGTATGTATATATATGACATGTTTCTGTGCAGGATGAGGACTAGAAAGTAATAGTTTCACAGTTTATCTATTTTCTGCAATCGGTTTTAATTAACCTGTATTTTCATAATCTGTGGTTATGGTGATTTCCGCACATTTTTGCGTAACACCTCGTTATCTATATGATAATGGGATGTGTTGATATAGTTGCGGACCAATACCTGGCAGAGGCATGAAGCCTGTAATCAGGAGTGGTTAGAGTCCACTGCCTGGCTGTGTAATCAGGATTGGTTAAAGTCCAATACCTGGAAGAGGCGTAAAGCCTGTAATCAGGATTGGTTGCGGACCAATACCTGGCAGAGGCATGAAGCCTGTAATCAGGAGTGGTTAGAGTCCACTGCCTGGCGGTGTAATCAGGATTGGTTAAAGTCCAATACCTAGCAGAGGTGTGAAGCCTGTAATCAGGAGTGGTTAGAGTCCACTGCCTGGCTGTGTAATCAGGATTGGTTAAAGTCCAATACGTGGCAGAGGCGTAAAGCCTGTAATTAGGATTGGTTGCAGACCAATACCTGGCAGAGGCATGAAGCCTGTAATCAGGAGTGGTTAGAGTCCATTGCCTGGCGGTGTAATCAGGATTGGTTAAAGTCCAATACCTGGCAGAGGCGTGAATCCTATAATTAGGAGTGGTTAGAGTCCACTGCCTGGCTGTGTAATCAGGATTGGTTAAAGTCCAATACCTGGCAGAGGCGTAAAGCATGTAATCAAGATTGGTTGCGGACCAATACCTGGCAGAGGCATGAAGCCTGTAATCAGGAGTGGATAGAGTCCACTGCCTGGCGGTGTAATCAGGATTGGTTAAAGTCCAATACCTGGCAGAGGCATGAAGCCTATAATAACACAAGATTGGTTAAATCCCAATGCCTGGAATAATAACACAGGATTGGTTAAATCGCAATGCCTGGAATAATGCATATGATTGGCATAGTCCAATGCTTGGACATGATATGGTGATGTATACTCATATGACTGGTACAATTCAATATTTGGTTAGCAGATTGGCTGAGGCCAATAGATATAAATGAGAATGATTCATGGATGACATACCATGATAATGAGCATCATAGGATAAGCTTGAGATAGTATGATGGGTAAATGATATATGTGTTCTCCATATTCCTTATAAAGTGAATAGATGAATTACTGCTCTATCATAGACTGCTGCCATGCTTTAAAATATGAGAATGTTCTAAACTGCTTATCCTCTACTCAGTTTAATACTATTTAACTGTGATAATAACATTGTTGGCAGAGAGTTATATCTCTCGCTGGGGAAATTTTCAATTGTCTCACCCCCGTGGGATCCAAATTTTTAGGTGGATGTGCACGAGGAGGTGAAGACCTTTCTGCAGAAAAAGAACAACAGTGGTAGGGACAGTAGTGACATCTCAGTTTGAGTGTACTGTCTGTCATGTCTTGTAGGTAAAAGTCCTATGTGTCGTCTCTGTACTCTCAGGTCCTTGGAATTGGTTCGTTATGGTTTCATGAACGAGCTGAGGTTTTGGCTTGTAAGCCTCGAGGTTTTATGTTGCTTCATTATATGTTTTGACAAAGCAACTATTATATGGTATCCTTGAGAAGAGATGGTAAAGTGTATGTACAATGTGAACAATGATGTATATAAAGCTTTGGTTCTGCCTTAAAGAGTTTTCCTAGAAATGGATCTCTTTGCAAAATGGTTTTAATTTTTAGTGATTTTTGTTAATCCGCTGGTAATGTATTAAATTTCTCTTAATTAGTAACGATTTGTCTATCGGTTTGGCGACTGTCGTTACAAGTTTGGTATCATAGCTTAAGGTTCGTTGAGTCTACGATGACATAAGACTAAGGTGTTGAGTCTGTGTTAGTGTCCTCCAGTATACCCTATAGTGACTTCTACTTGTGCAGAAGAAAGGGTGAAGTTTATAAATGACAAGGGAACATGAGGAATACATTGTTGAGGGCAATGTTGTTGCACCAGGAAAGGGTGCAAGGGATCAGGCAATAGAAGAATGAGTGCCTGAGAATTCCCATCATGACTTGATAAGGATAGAGAATCCTATGTTTATGCTCTTGTTGGGCAGGTTAGGACAACAATGAAGCATATAGTAGACTGGATACTAGCATTACAACCTAGGTTACCAGTCCTCAATACAGAAACTTTGGGCTTTGAAAGGGTTCCTGAATGACATAGTCATGTTGGAACAGTGGAAAATGTGGGAAAGATTAACATATGGCGAGAAAGTAGACTCTGCCATAAGTTTAGACAGGTAGTATATCTGTGATGGAAGTGCCCAAGAAGGGGCAATAAGCCGAGAATTAAGGAAATGTCATTACAATTCCAGAGACTTTTGCCTAGTGGTTCTAAAAAGGCAAAAGTAACAACATGAAATAGCTAGACTCTATGGGTTGAGTCAACCTAAAGCGGTGGATGCCCACGAGGGGTAACAATCAGATAGAGCTTTTTCATTTTGATATGCCTTCTTTTGATGTTACCTGATAATCCTAAAAAGGATTGCTGTTATGGACTTCCCTATTGATTGTCCTATGGGGACATAGGGAAGAAATGATGAGAACTAGAATTTATATTCTGTTCAGTATTCTTTTAAATGCTCTATAATTGCTCTTATCTGTGTGAAAAAGGATGAGGTATAGAAGAGATGCCTGGAGAAAATCCAAGAATGTTAAATCATGTGTTGGTTATTATACGAAAAGTAAGGAATATGATAGTAAACAAAGTGCATACTACTTAATCTCAGTACTTGTATACCCTGGCCAGGTATATAATTATTGGAGATGAGGTGAGTATGGAACTCTTAGATTGTTATCTTTCTGATTACTCCAATCAAGTAGTCATTCTGAGACAATCTAGTGAGTTTCATTGATATGGACATGTATATCACATCCTAAGTGCAATAAAGTGGAATCTGAGATGATCTCAGATCAATCTGTATGTATGAGGAAATGAAAATTATAATCCTCATGATAAGAGAATGAGAACAAGGGAGATGATCCCTGTCAGATAAAGCATGTGTGAATAGTAAAGATCTTTTCCCATATGCACACCTTTAACTCGGGTATCTTGCCCTCACCTTTACAAGGTGTCTCGCGTTGACTCTTCTTCGTCAACATCAGTTGTATGCCAAGTTCAGTAAGTGTGAGTTCTGGTTGGAAGAAGTGACTTTCTTGGGTCATGTGATATCTGCTGAAGGGGTCAAAGTAGATCCGAAGAAGGTAGAATCCGTTGCGGATTGGGAACAACCGAAGACGCCGACAGAAGTTCATAGTTTCCTTGGTTTGGCAGGATACTACCGGAGGTTTATCAAGGACTTCAGTGTGATCGTGTTGTCGATGACGAAGTTGACCAGGAAGGATGTACCTTTTGTTTGGGATGATCGATGTCAGCAAGCTTTCCAGAGTTTGAAGGAGAAGTTGACTAGTGCTCCAGTGTTGATCTTGCCAGAGCCTGGGAAAGGCTATGTTGTTTTCTGTGATGCTTCCAAGAAAGGTTTAGGTTGTGAGGACATCACTACATCATTTTAATATCTCTAATTCATGGCACATCTCTTAGATTCTTTTTCACTCCTCACTCTTTTTGGGATTTTGATAAAATATTCGAAGAAGACACGAGGTGGGTATTTCTTTGTTATTGTGACAACATACCTTTGACAAGATAAGACCTTACTAATTATATTATTTTAGTAAGAATCAATTGATGACATTGTAAAGATAAATAACGCTTTGCTAAGAGGATAATAAAAAAAGTGTATCTGTAACAAAAAGAATTTTCCTTTAGATATCATGTAAAAGGGTATAGTTTAGGAACAAACTAGAATCTTTGTAGAGGGAGTTTTCCATCATCTGCAACTTCATTACATAAACAAGTTTGAAATTGGTGATGAAAACAAAGAAATTATGCAAAGAAATACTAAAGGAAAAGAAAATAATGTTTGTGATATTGTGGATATGTAACTCACGGGATTACACCCCCTAAACTTACAACACACACTATCCTCAGTGTGAAAAAAAAGAAAAAAATATTTAAACATGTGAGTTTGTTAGCGAAGATCCACTATTGCCCATGGGTACCCAAGCAAAATCATAGCATAATTTCCTCAAAGGCAATGATAGTTATCATTGTGAGTTTCTATAGCAACATGGAGGACTCCAATGGTATACATCTAGTGTCGAATGTAGAAGTCACAATCATTGTATAACAGACATTGTTGAGGACGGTGATGCATAACTGGGTTACCTTCCATCATCTTCGTTCTTGGGAAGCATAGCCACTTCCAAATTCTCTGATCAGTGGAACAAGTGCCTTAGAACATGCATCAACAATACTTTCACGTGTACTGTGAATTAGTACATAATATTTAGGGCCTTCAAGGCCAAAAGAAGAATCAAAACTATTGTAAAGCAAGACCTCCCTTTCACGGGTAAAGAAAGTAAGCAAGGTCTAATGAGCGTCGTGAAGAATTGATATGAAAATGTAGCAGGTAATAGATTCATGTAGCTAACAAAGAAGAAGATCCTTTTCACCCAAATCAGAACCCTAATAGAGATTGGTGACAAGATCAGGGTCGGACATATATACATCATCAACATCGTGGCAGATAAAAGACTGATAATCCATCATGAGGATATGAGATAAACATCCTTGTGGTTGAAGAGTCTCCAGGAGGTCATCTTTCATAACCAAAAGGTCATCTCGACTAAGACTACATGATTTCCACCAGATTTAAAATGATGCATCAACATTATCAGCTGAGAGTGAGAAAGTTCACAACATGAATGGTGGTCAAACTTCTCAAAACTAGGTTCTATAGTTGATACTGGGCCATATACTAGGAACGATGCAGGCTCATCGAAGAATTTGAGTATATCTACAACTTCTTTGACTTTTGTAGTTGTTGTAACAGTAGCAGGAGGTTCAGTGACAACAAGTGATGTTGTAACATGTCCTTCTTTTACTTCTTCTCTTTACAGAACATCTCAGAATGCCTCCTTCTCAGGTCAAGGAATAAGTGGGTAAGATCCCTTAAATTCTCTGGCAGTTCAGGATCCTAAAAGAAACGTCTACCATGGATGACCTCCATTGTGTAATGTCTACGATGAGGTTTGAAACCATTTTGATCCAGAATAGAGACACGAGTTTCATAATTTAGAGATTCCATAACTCAGAGAACTATGAAAGAACTATCATGGTGCTCTAGATTATGCTAGAAAGTTAATGGTGGAATCACATAACTTGTCCAGTTGGGTTGATAATACCGAACATCGCGGACAACTCTTTGAAGTCAGATCAGAATGTGAGGAAGTTTTTCATCATCATGATCCTTGAATCGCATATCAGAATTTGCAAGTGTCTCAACGCATGTATTGAACAAAGTAATTTTGTGTTTGTTTAAATCAACAACACAAAGTATCCACAATCCTTTGAAATGAAAAGGTAACAAGATAACTCTTGTTTTCTTGAACTTAAGCTTTTCTTGCAATGTCAAAATTTATTGAACCTTCAAATGGTTCTTGAATAAGTAGCTATAAAAGGAAGGCATTGCATTATAATATGGCCAATCTTTATCGATGGGCATGGCGCCTCTAGGATAGTTGATGCGAGGATTGTGAACATTTTTCTAGTGACCTTCACAGGATTTCAAAAGAGGTTCCTAAAATCTTCACGTGAAATGGTGATGGAGCCATTGTTATAGACAATATGGCTACCATTACGATGGTCATCTAGAACATCTTGTAAGACAAAAATGTCATGAATTGGCATTCCCTTCAAACAATCTATATCAAATCCACTCAATTTTAGAGGAAGTTGAGGCGGGAGTGGTAAGAGAGGTTTTGAGAAGATTGGTTGATGCAGCGCGTGTGGGTAAAGATAGAATAAGATAATAAAACTTTGTTGATTCCACAGAATACCAAAGAGTCGAGACCCAAACTTTGTTGATTTCACAGAAATATCAAAGATGGACGATACGAGGAAACCCTCATTTTCTATTCAATATCAAAATCCGTCCAATAATAATAACGTACAAGTACTTAAATAGGAAGCCCTAATCGCTATCAAATTGAGGAAATAACGGAAAGGTCCTTAGAAATATTTAAAACAGAACATAAAGTGCTGGAAATAAAATTTGACACCGGACTATTCAACTTTAAAAATTGCCTACGTTCATCGGATGCTCTTTCTTCTGCATGTATTATAGTGCTATTTGTTCCGCATCATTCCCCCCAGGGTAGAGAAGATTTGCCCTCGAATCAGAATCCGCCTCATCACCGGATAAAGAATCACCAGCAAAGGGAACAAGATGTTTCACATTAAACACATCCAAAGTATGAATATGACTCGACAATTGAAGGCGATAGGCATTAGGATTAATCTTTTCCACAATATCCACTGGGCCAATCTTCTTCGCAGCAAGCTTACTATATTCGTGTGCAGGAAAGCGATCCTTAGTCAAAATAGCCCAAACAAAATCACCAGTATTGAACTCGACGGCACGACGTTTCTGATCAGCATGTGCCTTATATTTCACAACACTTGCGGTTAACTTAGAATGGGTTTGTTGATGAATTTGTTGTAACTGAGCAACAAAATCCTCAGCAGTGGCATGTGGGTGCACCTTGCTCGGCAAAGCAATCAAATCAAGAGGACACCGTGGGGATAAACCGTACACCACGTGGAAAGGGTATAGCCGGTGCTGTGGTTGACTGCATGATTGTGAGCAAACTCAACTTGAGGCAATTTCAAGTCCCATGACTTAAGATGATCACCTACCAAACTACGTAAAAGATTACCAAGGGAATGGTTGACAACCTCCGTCTGGCCATCAGTTTGAGGGTGGTATGCACTACTAAAATTCAATTGAGTGTTAACCATGCACCATAAACTTCTCCAGAAATGGCTCACAAAGCGTGTATCACGGTCAGAGACAATAGAGGTAGGCAGACCATGAAGACGGTATACTTTACAAAAATAAAGTTGAGAAACATGAACATCATCAGCCGTGCGTTTACACGGAATAAAATGAACCATCTTGGAAAAGCGATCCACCACAACATAAATAAAATCATACCCCCGTTGGGTATGAGGAAGAACTAGGACAACTCTGACCACGGTTGAGTTGGAATAGGAAGAGGCATGTACAAGCCAGCGTTCGTCGAGGCGCCCTTTGCCATCTGACAAATATGACAACGAGCTACGAATTTGCCAACCTCTTTACGCATAGAAGGCCAATAATACGAACCAGCAAGTAACTGAAAAGTACGATCACGACCAACATAGCCCTCATTGTGTAGCTCCTAAATAATCTGCATACGGAGGCTGCATGGAGGGATGCGCAATTGAACGCCATGAAAGATAGAACCATATTCTAAGAAAAAATCGGTGGGTCCACCTTGCTGGATGTTCAGAAGCACCCGAGAAAATAACGGATCATCCACATACAAATCTATGAAAGAATCAAAGCCAGGCACATGCACGCGCATCTCAGCCAGAAGTCCACGACGACGACTCAACGCATCAGCCATACGATTAGAAACACCAGCTTTATGTTTAATTACAAAAGTAAACTACTGCAAATACGAGAGCCACGAAGCATGTCGATGAGAGACCTTGTCTTGACTGCCAATATGCTTGAGGGAATCGTGATCAGTGTAAAGAACAAACTCACGTTGGAAGAGATAATGATGCCAATGCTTCAAAGCTTGGACAACTGCGTAAAACTCCATGTCATATGTGCTAAAATGAAGTTTAGCACCAGAAAGCTTCTCACTGAAATAAGCAACAGGTCATCCAGATTGACTAAGAACAGCACCAATACCGGTTTTGGACGCATCACAATGAAGTTCAAAAGGTTGTGAGAAATCGGGGAGCACAAGAATAGGAGAAGATGTTAACCGATGCTTAATCTCATGAAAAGCGATCTCCACTACAGGAGTCCAAGCAAACTTAGCCCCCTTCATGCAATCAGTAATAGGGGCCATAATGCCACTAAAGTGAGGTATGAAACGTCTATAGAAGGAATCCAAGCCATGAAAACTGTGTACTTTGGTAATGGAAGTGGGGTGTGGTCATTGCTCAATAGCAGCAACTTTACCCGGATCAGCCTGGAGTCCATCACGAGAAACCACATAACCCAAAAACTGAATCGAATCAATTAGAAAAGCACACTTAGCGGCTGCAGCATAGAATTTATCCCTACGAAGAACCAATGACACCTCTCTCAAGTGTTCAATATGTACACCAGGATTAGCACTGTAAATTAGGATATCATCAAAATAAACCACCACAAAATTTCCAATGAAAGGACAAAGGGCTTGGTTCATGACACGCATAAAGGTGCTAGGCACATTAGAAAGGCCAAAAGGCATGACCAACCACTCATATAAGCCTCGCAGGTCTTGAAGGCAGTCTTCCATTCATCCCCCATACGAATGCGGATCTGATGGTACCCACTCCTCAAATCCAGCTTACTAAACACACAATAACCACCTAACTGATCCAATAAATCATCCAAGCGAGGAATGGGAAAATGATAACGTATTGTAATCTTGTTGATAGCACGACTATCCACACACAGACGCCATGAACCATCCTTTTTTGGCGTAAGGAGGGCTGGTACGGCACAAAGGCTCAGACTTTCATGAATGTGGCCTTTAGCGAGCAACTCTTCGACCTGCCGATGCAACTCCTCATGTTCTTGCGGACTCATGCGATAATGGGGACGATTAGGTAGCGCAGCACCAGGCACCAAGTCAATATGGTGTTGGATATCACGTAATGGTGGTAGATCTGAAGGTAAGGACGCAGGAAACACATCAACGAATTCCTGCAACAGCGACTGAACCTCCACAGTAGGAATAGCAAAATTATCAGCAGTGATTGGGTGAGAGAATAACACAAAGACCACGCCCAATTCTTCCATGGCATTCTGGAAAGGAACACCAGATAATATAGTAGATTGTTTCAGAGCACCAACGGATGAACCTGCACGAGGCTTACTAGGGATCAACATGATTTTTTTGCCACGAAACATGAAAGAATAAGTATTGGAATGACCATCATGTATGACATTATTGTCATACTACCACGGGCGGCCAAGCAATAAGTGGCAAGCATCCATGGGAACCACATCACAGAATATGTCATCGGTATCAGTCGAGCCAATGGAAACACTCACCGAAACCCATTTGGAAACAGTAACATCTGTGCCGCGACTGAGCCAAGCAAGCTTATAAGGCTTGGGGTGAGCTTCAGAAGTAAGCCCTAATTTGGAAACAACGACGTCCGAGATGACATTCTCACAACTACCCGCATCAATAATGAAAGTGCACACCTTCCCGCCAATAGTGCATGTAGATTGGAAAAGATTGTTACGCAGCCAATTGTCCTCAGGCGTACGAGGGGTCAGGAAGGTCCTGCGTAACATCAAAAGAGGACCAACATCACCGGTCACATATTTGTCGACTGCCTCGTCGTCATAAGTGCAAGTATCATAAAAGGGGTTGTCGTGGAGGGGAAAAAAATCATCCTCATGTGCATCAGTAAAAAGTCCACGATTACCGGTTGGTGCTTTGCGGCAATCAGCCTATCTGTGTCCGGGCTCACCGCAATTAAAATAGCGTGGTCCGCCTCCTTCGCGACCCGGGGTCGGGCCGGAATAAGTGCGAGCGGGTGGGGGTGAATGTTGTTCAAGAGATGCTCGGGCAGGTGGGGTGGAAGAACCCCCGACACTTTGTGAGCCAGAAGGTTGGAGAAAACTCGTGTTGGCACGCCTAGTCAATTGTTTTTCTGCTTGTAAAGCACGCTGCTTCGCTTCTGCAACTGTTAGTGGGTCAAACATATTGAGAACATCTTGCAGTTGCAGACGCAAACCACCAATATACTGAGAAACCAATTGGAGGGGGGAGTCTGTAAGATCAATACAAGCAAGCAAGTGGTAGAACTCAGTGGTGTAGTCGTTGACACAATGAGAGCCCTGGCGAAGATTCTGAAAGCGCTGATATAATTCTCGATCAAAGTTGTACGGTAAAACCACAGCTTTGAGATGCTTCGTAAACTTCTCCCACCTAGAAATTTTCGGTTTCCCACGACGTATACGAGTCTGCTTCAGATGTTGCCACCATGCTTGCGCATGACCACGCAAACGGATAGTCACGAGCGGAACACGACGATCATCAGGAACATGTTTGAAGTCCAGAATCTCTTCGACCTGTTATAGCCAATCGAT
The DNA here is from genome assembly GCA_963693085.1 of Alisma plantago-aquatica. Classification (NCBI taxonomy): domain Eukaryota; kingdom Viridiplantae; phylum Streptophyta; class Magnoliopsida; order Alismatales; family Alismataceae; genus Alisma; species Alisma plantago-aquatica. The sequence continues at coordinate 748,406,708 of OY856412.1, forward strand.
GAACTCTTCAGGTTTAAGACCACCATCGAATTGTGGAATATCTACCTTGAACCCATTCTCCCAACGTCTATCGGAGTGGCCGGGCGAGGGATGTCGACGGAATGCAAAAGGATTGTCGTCCGACATAGTGACAGTATCATCCAGATGCAACTGGATAAAAGCATCCAATCGTTGCACCAGCTGTTCGACTTGTCTTCGCAGATCAGTGTTATCCCTCCATAGATCATCCTCCTTGGCGGGAATATCATCTCTTCGTTGACGGCGGGGCGGCATGATGTAGGATCGGCTAGAGCTGATACCACTCTGATGCAGCACGTGTGGGTAAAGATAGAATAAGATAATAAAACTTCATTGATTCCACAGAATACCGAAGATTCTTGACCCAAACTTTGTTGATTTCACAGAAATACCGAAGATGGACGATATGGGGAAACCCTCATTTTCTATTCAATATCAAAAGCCGTCCAACAATAACAATGTACAAGTACTTAAATAGGAAGCCCTAATCGCTATCAACTTGAGGAAATAACGGAAAGGTCCTTAGAAATATTTAAAACAGAACATAAAGTGCTGGAAGTAAAATTTGACACCGGACTATTCAACTTTAAAAATTGCCTACGTTCATCGGATGCTCCTTCTTCTGCATGTATTATAGTGTTATTTGTTCCGCATCATTGGTTCAGACAGACGAGGAGGTGCAACTAATAGAATAATAGAGAGATCACCATTCTCGTCATTAAAAGAAACATATTCATTGTCATATGGACGGATGGCATCATTGTCGAGATCCATGTGAGTGGTATACACCCCAACAAATATGTCTTCTTCTGAGCGCAAACTGAGCAAAGAATGAATTGGGCTCAGATTGAGCATTGCTTCTTCTAATTTTTGCTTCATTTCCTTTTCAAAGGTATCATGGAATGATGAAAAAGTCAGAGGTGGAATGTTCTCAAATGGATGATCCTCAGATGGGCTGATAATAGGTGCAATATCAAAAAGAGAAAGTCCACCTGCTAGAAACTGTAGAATATGAGAAGTGTGGTCTGTTGACAAAGATTTGTCTGTGCCCATAATAGATTTAGATACATGGGACACATATTCCCATAATGACCTAGTAGCCGGGTCAGGAGAGTGGTGATGAGCATCCTCACTCATAGTATAGACAATATGTCTACCATTACGATGGTCATCCAGAACGTCTTGTAAGACAAAAATGTCATGAACTGGCATTCCCTTCAAACAATCTGTATCAAATCCACTCAATTTTAGAGGAAGTTGAGGCGGGAGTGGTAAGAGAGGTTCTGGGAAGATTGGTTTAGACAAACAAGGAGGTGCAACTAATAGAATAATAAAGAGATCACCATTCTTGTCATCAAAAGAAACATCTTCATTATCATATAGACTGATAGCATCATTTTCATGATCCATGTGAGTGGTATACACCCCAACAAATATGTCTTCTTCTGAGCGTAAACTGAGCAAAGAATGAATTGGGATCAGATTGAGTATTGCTTCTTCTAATTTTTTCTTCATTTCCTTTTCAAAGGTATCAAGGAATCATGACAGAGTTAGAGGTGGAATGTTCTCAGATGGACGATCCTCAGATGGGCTGATAATAGGTGTAGTATCAAAAAGAGGAAGCCACCTGCTAGAAACTGTGGAATATGAGAAGTGTGGTCTGTTGACAAAGATTTGTTTGTGTCCATAATATATTTAGATACATGGGACACAGATTCCTGGAATGACCTAGTAGCCAGGTCAGGAGAGTGGTGACAAGCATCCTCACTCATAGTATCGACAACATAAGAATTTCCTTTAAAATATTGAGAAGATGGCGAAGAAGATGCTTAGATTTGGTGTTTTTGTCGAAGAACGCGTTGTTCTTCTCGACACTGCTTAGCTTTTTCCTTTTGCGTCATATGAAGTAGGAGGTGATGTTGGACCTTCAAAATTTTGTCAATCTTATGGGATAGACTTTGTGGTACCTTTCCCTCCATCTTCTGGGGTAGGAGTCTATTTTGTCAACTATGACTGAAGGGTCACCATTTGTAAGAGAATGTTGCTCATCTTATCGACACGTGTGTCTAGGGATTGAACATGCTATGCTATGTTCTTCACATCCTTTCTAAGTTTAAGAAAAGCAGTCATAGTTGTGTTGGTTACCCTATGCATAATGTTGAGTTCATGACCAAAAGTGCCACCCAAGGTATCTGGATCTGAGGAGGATGAAGAATGATTCATAGATTTGGGTTCTTGATGAGAAGAAGAAGGGTGATCAGAATGATGAGGATGTCATGGTGGACTACTAAGAACATCATTCACCTATTGTTGTTGTTGTGGAGAGATAGGTTTGTTGGTGGTAGTAACTGGAACTAGGATGGTGGCGGGTGCTTTATGGTGGGTTGAGGTTAAGGTTGCTTGCTTGTAGCAGACGATGGAGTAATTGGAGGGTGTTCTTCTATTGAAATCAGTGGGGAATCCATGCCACGCTTCAGTGACACTTGTAGTTCTTCTAAATCATACCCGACTACCTTCCTTGTTCGGAGAGAACAGATGTCAACCGGAGCTCAAAAGTAAGGTTGTTGATCGGGAGTGTCGGCTGAAAGGTTGTCGATAGAGAGTGTCAAATAGAACAGTACATAAGAATGTCGACAGTTGAGTAAATGGAGAGGTAGCGTTTCACTTGATTAGAAGGCAGTAAGAAAATCTTAGCCTTTGGTCTGGTATTTATAGCTAAGGTTAAGGTCAGTGAAACTTAAATTGGTGATCCGAATAGCGGATCCAGATCTGAAAAAGATCGACATATTTTAAGAGATGGTCGACATGTGTTTTGACTAGTAGGGTCAACAGGTCAATCAACATGGTCTTATCGACCTCACTCTATAATTTGTCGACAGATGAAAAAATAAAAGTATGTCGAAGGAATAGGCCAACCTTGTCGGTCGACATGAAGTGACGTCGACAAGGTAAGACAAAATTTGGATAAGTAAAATTTTGATATTTGGATCGACAAGTCAAGGTAAAATGACTATCCTCCCATCATCACTTAGAAAGAAAACACATGTACACCTTGATTTAGATGTGACAAACTTTATAAAAAAATTTATGAGAAAAACAAAATCATCGAAAACTAATCTAAATGACAGAAAAGATAAATGCTTGGGTTGCCTCCTAAGTAGAATTTTGTTTATAGTCATGTAGCTTGACTTCTTGAACATTTCATGTGGCTTCCGAAGCGTCTGGTAGCTCCAAATCCACCTTTGTGGTGATGGCTTCGTCTTTGTAGTACCTATTTAGTCGGTGACCATTAACTGAAAACATTCCTAATTTCTCGCTATGAATGTCCATCATTCTAGAGGGGTAATTGTTAATCATTGTGAATGGTCCAGACCAACGAGAACAAAGTTTTCCCGGGAAGAGACGAAGAGCAGAATTGAATAGAAGAACCTTGTCTCCTTCTAAAATGTCCTTTTGTTTGATATGAGAGTCATGCCAAATCTTAGTGCAATCTTTGTAGATTTTTGTATTCTGATAAGCGTGTAGACGGAGTTCTTCCAACTCCTGTAATTGTAAAAGGCACCTCTCTTTGGCAAGTCCAACATCCATGTTTAGGGATTTAGTTGCCCAATATGCTTTGTGTTCCAGTTCCAATGGGAGATGACAAGATTTACCATAGATTAGCTGATAGGGGCTAGTTCCTATGGGTGTCTTGTAAGCAGTTCAATATGCCCAAAGGGCATCATCGAGTTTAGATGACCAATCTTTTCTTGACTTGATCACTGTCTTTTTGAGAATTTGCTTGATCTTCCTGTTAGAAACCTCTACTTGCCCTGTAATCTGAGGATGATACGGGGTAGTTATCTTATGTTTAACTCCATATCGCCTTAAAAGAGCCTCAAATTGTTTTTCCATGAAATGTGACCCTCTATCACTTATAACCGTACAAGGAACTCCAAACTTGGGGAATATGATTTTTGTGAACATACACATTACCATCTTGGAGTCACATGTTGATAATGGTATATCCTCCACCCATTTGGAAATGTAGTCAACAACCACTAGAATGTATTTATTTCCAGAAGATGGAGGGAAAGGTCCCACAAAGTATATCCCCCAAACATCAAAGATTTCCACTTCAATCCATTCAAAAAGAGGCATGTCATTTCACTTGCTAATGTTCCCAGTGCGTTGACATGCATCGCATTGTTTAGTAAAAGTATGCACATTTTTTTAATATAGTTGGCCAATAAAAACCAGAATTTTAGGATTTTCAATGTTGTCTTCGCGGCGCCTAGATGTCCTCCATAGGGTGGTGCATGACACTTCTCTAAGATTGAACGAGCTTCGTTGTGATCCACACAATGACGATACACACTATCTGCACACTTTCTGAAAAGGAGGGGATCATCCCAAAAATAGTTCTTGATGTCAAAAAAGAATTTCTTTTTTTATTGTAAGTCATCCCAGGAGGTAACTGTTGACATGCCAAGTAATTGCAAAAATCGGCATACCATAGAGTTACTTGATCAAGAGAATGAATAAGAAATAAAGATTCATCTTGATAGGATTCGTTGATGGGAAGTGGATTGTCATCTTATACCCTTATTCGAGAGAGGTGATCAACAATGACATTCTCTGATCCCTTTTTGTCAACAATCTCATGGTCACATTCTTACAGGAGGGCCCATATGAGGAGACGTGGTTTGGTGTCTTTCTTCTGTATAAGATATTTAATTGCTCCATGATCAGTATAGATTGTCACCTTCCCACCTAACAGATAAGATCTGAATTTATCGAAGGCATAGACGATGGCCAACATCTCTTTTTTAGTTGTTGTGTAATTAATTTGAGCTTCATAAAGAGTTTTGTTGGCATAGTAGATAACATGGTATTTCTTGTCATTCTTTTATCCCAAGACAACCCCAACTGCATAATCACTGGCATCACACGTTAACGCAAAGGACAAGTCCCAATCTGGAGCTTGCATAATTGGAGTAGTGGTCAAGGCATCCTTGAGGGTATTGAAAGACTTCTGGCTCTCTTCATTAAAGATAAAAGGAGTGTCCTTTACCAACAGTTTGGACAAGGGTTTTGTGATCTTTGAAAAGTCCTTGATAAAACAACGATAATACCTGACATGTCCCAAAAAACTACAGATAGAAGATATTGAAGAAGGAAGTGAAAGTTTAGAGATGACCTCTATTTTACTTGTATCGCCCACTTCGGACATCTTGTGTCCCAGAATATTTCTTCTCGTACCATAAAGTGACACTTCTCCCAGTTGAGAACTAGCTACTTTTCTTCACATCTTGAGAGAACTAAGGATAAATTTTTTAAACATTGTTCAAACGATGACCCATACATGGATAAGTCATCCATGAAGACTTCCATGACTTCTTCTATTAGATTAGAAAATATAGCTGGCATGCACCTTTCAAAAGTGGCAGGGGTGTTGCATAGACCAAACGACATATGACGAAAAGCATATGTCCCATATAAACAAGTGAATGTGATATTTTCTTGGTCTTCTGGGTGGATGGTAATCTGATAAAACTCAGAATACCCATCAAGATAACATAAGTGAGAGTGATGGGCCAACCTCTCTAGAACTTGATCAATGAAAGCAAGAGGGAAATGATCATTGTGCGTTGCTGCATATAATAATTTGTAGTCAATGCAGATACACCAACCAGCCACTGTACGTGTGACTAATTCCTTTCCTTCACTATATCTTACTATTGTCATCCCTCCCTTCTTGGAAACCACATGAACCAGACTTACCCAGTAGTTGGCACTAATAACATGAATAATGCTAGCATCTATTAGTTTGATGACTTCTTTACGTACGACCTCTCACATTTTTTCATTTAATTTTCTTTGACCTTGCACTCACGACTTAGCATCATTGTCAAGGTTGATCTATGCATGTATATTGTGAAACGACCGTCATCAAACTGACAAACAAATCATTACTAATTAAGCAAAATTAAACATAAACAGCGGATTAACAAAAATTACTAAAAATTAAAACCATTTTGCAAGGAGATCCTTGTCCAGAAAACTTTTACTAAAAGATCCAAAACTCATACATATCATAATTTACATTGTACAACATTGTTCCATCTCATCTTGAGGACATCATATAACAGTTGTTCTATCAAAACACATACTGGGGCAACATAAAACCTCGAGGCATTCAAGCCAAAATCTCAGATCATTCATGAAACCAGTACGAACCAACTCCAAGGACCTGAGAGTACAGACATGACACATAGTACTTCTATCTACAAGACACGACAAACAGTACACTCAACGTGAGCTGTCATTGCTGCCTCAGCTGTTGTTCCTCCTCTATAGAAAGATCTTTGCCACCTCGCGCATGTCCACCTAAAAAAATGTGGATCCCACGGGGTGAGACAATTGTCCCAGTGAGAGATATAACTCTTCATCGACCATATTATTATCATAGATTAATCATTTATAAACTGAGCAGAGGTTCTTTTTGTATTAATAGGCATGATAATTCACTGTGTGAATAGAATGAAGTAATCTCCTTTCTCAAGGAGAACATTGCATCTACCCATGGTAGAGTTATCAATCATCTATCTGCTTTGCAAGGAATGTAAAGAAACATAAATATCATCTATCAACTAAGATGTATAACTGAAGTGCGCATCAATCAATGTTTTCCATATTCGATCCTTAAGCAGATATGCTACATGGATGATTACATTTTTCAATCACACTTATGCCCAAAGGAGATGAGGTATATCGCTCATACTCCAAACGACCATGGCTATGTAAAGCATCAGTACCATACAAGGTCAATGGGAGAGCCGTCTAACATGACCTCTGCCGTCTCGGTCAGTGCGAGACCACAAGCAGGACATCTCGTGTCACTACTAAATAGATTTCTAGGGTATACAGGAAACTTCGCTATAGAGCTACAATGTCAACCACACTCTCTTCGGAGAGATCTCAATTATCCATCCCCGACCTTCATCATCATCGGGAGATTTGTGATACATCCATCCTGACATATATAATGGAGGATTGAGAGATTTCATGTTTATCTCACATCAATCCCACATTAGGGCGTAAGGATATTTGCACCCATCACCCCCACATATTCAAAAATATGCCCTCCAGGTTATGCCGCGGAGCAACCCGTTTCACCATTCAACAAATTTTGACGCTGATGGGTCTATGGTTAGAGCACTACATGATAAGATTCCACTTGATTAATTAAGTGCATTGTCGTATCTTTTAGCATCAGTCAAGTTTCAAACAAGAATTATTATAACAGATGCTACAAAGAAAGGTGTAATATATCTATCAAGTACTTTTCAAATCTTTAGAACACATATAACATTTAGGATCTCAATCCCTTATCTCATTACTGGGAATTCTCATCCCTTAACAGTATCATCATGATTACTAGATCTGAGTATTCAAACCCTTAGTTCATCACTGAACAGTGTTACCACTTATCAGGTAACTAATACCTCTAGGTCCTCAGACCAAGGTATACATGATCCTTGTTGCACAAGCATCTCACATGGCTCACAAGGCCATTGCACATCTTGTCACCTCTCACTAGGAAACAACTTATTCACATGGCTCACAAGGCCGTTACACATATTGTCACCTCTCACTAGGCAACAACTTATTCACATGGCTCACAAGGTCATTACACATCTTGTCACCTCTCACTAGGAAACAACTTATTTACATGGCTCCCAAGGCCATTACACATATTGTCACCTCTCACTAGGAAACAACTTATTTACATGGCTCACAAGGTCATTACACATCTTGTCACCTCTCACTAGGCAACAACTTATTCACATGGCTCACACGGCCATGAATTGTTATACTTATTACACAAGTATTTAACATGCCTTACAAGGCTTATGCAATAAGAGAAATACAACCTTCCCATTATTAGGGTTAGGATTTCCCTTTATAGCCGAATAGGGTTTCAAGTTCATATTATTAATTCAAACCCTAATTCATTGCTCCACACATCTAGGAGCATACATTGATATCATAAGTATTCAATCATACTTATTTATTCTCATCATTTATCATTATATGATAATCAACACAAATTATGAGTTTCTCTCTCATCCTCACTAGGATATTGATTACATCATACTTTATTAACTTGGCTTAACCCTTTTTCTCAAGGCTTGTTAGCCTACACTAATCAAAGTGCATTAAACTCATTACCTCTCAATGTAACAATTAACATGACATGCTTCATGTATTACTCATCCAAGTATATTGGATTTGAGGTGCATCAAGGTGTATCAACCTTAAGGTGCTGGATGTGATATTTATCATGCCTTGGTGTATCACTTCCCTCATCACTTTTAACTTACTTAAGTTCATCAACTTATCTTGTATTAGGGAATTTCCCATCCTAATACTTTATGCACTAGCCCATCACATTTATCCTATAATGTATTGGCCATAAATCACACACTTGAATTACCCAACTATCATCAAGTGATATGGACTCATCTCAGGTTAATACATTGTTGATATAGGATTGGCCATTATTAATCACTTTAGGTGTTTGACCTAACAAGGTATTAACCACACCATTACTTGGTATTATACTCATCACTCCCAAGAGTGTCTTGCCCTCACATTTACAAGGTGTATAAGGTTGAATCATGTATGTCAAGTTGAACACATGTATTGGGTTAGGTGTATATCGATCTAGGCATCATCATATCCCTCATACCCTTACCCATTAAGGTATCATCCTTACCATTCATAATGTGTATCAACTTCACCCTTCATCAGTGTAACATCCTCACCTCACTTGAAAATATTGGCCACACCCTACTTTAGTGTATTGGCCATCACATATATTAGGGTACTAACCACCTTGCCACTCTTGTCATCTAGTGTATTGGGTTACCCACCATATCATCTTAGAGATATGTGTTCAACACCATATCGTCCAAAAAGTGTATGCTTAACCCAATATCAGTTTAAAGGTGTATACTTGCTACCCATATCACCTAGAGGTGTATGTGTGCTTACCATATCGACCTTGAGGTGTATGTGTGCTTACCCTACCAGGTTTGAGGTGTATGTTTGCTTCCCATATCACCCTTGAGGTGTATGTGTGCTTCCCATATCACCCTTTAGGTGTATGTATGCTTCCATATAGGGTTTGAGGTGTATGTGTGCTTACCATATCACTTTTGAGGTGTGTGTGTGTGCTTCACACTATATCGGGAAAAGAGGTGTGTGCTTGCTTACCATATCACTTTAGAGGTGTGTGTGTGTTTCACACCATATCAGGCAAAGAGGTGTGTGCTTGCTTACCATATCACATTAGAGGGGTGTGTGTGCTTCACACCATATCGGGCAATGAGGTGTGTGTGTACTTCACACCATATTGGGCAAAGAGGTGTGTGCTTGCTTACCATATCACTTTAGAGGTGTGTGTGTGTGCTTCACACCATATCGGGCAAAGAGGTGTGTGTGTGCTTCACACCATATCGGGCAAAGATGTGTGTGTTTAACCCAATATCAATTTTGAGGTGTTTCCTTGACCTCATATCGTGCAAGAGGTGTAAACTACACCACCATATCGTGCAAGAAAGTATAAAATCATAGCTTTATCGTTTTAGTGGAGTAGGTGCATCACCATATCGGGTTAGAGGTGCCTGCTTGTGTGCCTGAACCCGATATCACTTTATAAGGTGATACCATCATCTTCAAGCTCTAGACCTTTGTTATAACTATTATAGTTCATGGAAACAGGTCTAAGAAACTACTTTAACTCATAATTTCATCAACTATTTCATAAAATTTCGGAATTAAAAGTAGTTCATTAAGTATAGCAATTTAGGTGATGAATAATAACATGATAGAGTTCAAGTTATATAACCCGCCTTAAGAACAACTTCAAAGCTCCAAGCTCCAAAGCTCCACGTTCCTAAGGTTGAAGATGACTTATAAAAAGTCCAAGGCTCGTTCACAATTCCTTCATATACAAGGAATCACCATGGATAAGCAATTGGTGAAGAAGAAAAGAAAGGAAGATCATAACTCTAAAATCATGCTTCAATCCAAGGTTGAAGATGATCATGGCCTCACCTTAGGGTTAAGTATTGAGCTCCCTCTTAATCCTTAGGACCTTGCACGATACCTCAATACCCTTTCATGATATGCCATCACTTGTGGCCGATATTCCCCTCACTTGTGGCCAAATACACTCCACTTGGCTGATATCGACTTGCTATGGCTGATATCAACATGCTATGGCCGATATTACTTGCTATGGCCGATACCCAAGGTCTATGCATGATACCACATCACCTATGCACGACCAAAAGGCTCCATGCACGATATCTAAGAGCAAGGAGGTGTTAGGATTCTAAACAGTTCACTTAGGGGTGAAAGGAAGGGTATATATACTTGAGGTTCATTAAAAAGTGTATATATTATGTGTCATCAATTTACTACTAGTAGGTGCCACATGGCCATGCATGGATTGACACATGTACTTTCATGAAATCCGTCTTTATCTTTCCATGAAAAATAAAAACTTGAGGATAATTCAAGGGATAAGGGTCGGCCCCCTTTGGTTATTTTCTAGGACAAGCCACTTCCACTCACATTATTATATTCACAATTCAATGCAACCTTTCCCAAGGAAAGTTGCAAGCCGATATCCATTGCTTTATTGAGGTGCTTAGCTCGTTTTTGAAAATTCAAAGAGTTAAAAACACGATATGGGGGTCTCCTCTTTGGCTCCTTGGCCGATAGGGAGTCCCATTTAATCACTACAACCCGATACACTTAATACAAGCTCAAATTAGGGTTTCCATTCAACCCCTTTCTTGGTCTTTTCATCACCAAGAATACCATCACTCATAATTGATTCAAACATGGTGTTTCATTCATTATATATCCTCTAAATGATACATAGAGGAATTAGGAACACTTTAGAGGTGGTAATTTGCATATCAACCCCATATTTTGGGTAAATTACAATTTGTACCAAAATTGGTGCACATTGTACTAACAATATTTAAACAAGTTAAAACTTGGCATTTTGGCTTTCCAAAAGCCACCACTTAGCATCATTCTCTCTCTTATGATGCTAAAACATATAGGGCATGTTCAACATGTGACATATTGCAATATAACCCCTCAACTTGGGTAAATTGCACTTTGGTCCAAAATAAAGGAACATCGCTCAAACAACATTCAATCAGGACCAAACTTGGAACATAAGTGTGTCACATGATAACAAAACACCTTAGAGGATTATATATTAAATTTCTAAGCAACTTACATAGCCAAAACAAACACAGTTACCTCATAACATAGGTCAGGGTCATTATAAGTTATAAACCCCTCACAATGATTTTGTCCCTAAAATCCCTGGTAAAGAGGGACATATATTATTCATTCATCATATCATCAAGTCTCAACATAACATATTAATGTCATGGAGATGCCATAGAACTTTGACCAGCACAAAGTTCTTCCACACAGGGTTATCATAGAATTTTTCACACATGACACATACTCAACTGTCCTATCCATTACTGACTGCGGAGTCAACTCTATGTCAAGCAACTCTTTTCTTAGTCAAAGAAGCATTAAACATACCTTATTTAACTCAGGTGTCAAACCTCACTGATTTGTCACCTTTCTCAACTTACAACTTTATGTGACAAGATTCTTGATTCTGGGGAGTCTTCCATACTCCTCATTTAGTTTAGCATTTCACTTCCAAGGAAAGACCAGAGTTACATTCTGTCACCCACTTGGGACTACAAGTCTTATCATACATCTGTTGTGCCATCTAACCTGCTGACACAACACTAAACTTTCTTACTACTTGTACCAACTATCTCATTAGTTGTACATTCACTTGTCATAAGGGGAGGTTACTTATCAATTAAGAACTTATCTTAGAGGTATATTTAAATGTTATATATAAGTTGCCTTAAGAGATCTAGATAGGGGTATTCTAAGGAATTATTTTTAACTTGATAAGCTTTTCCCAAAATGATTCTACAATTTTTCCTTCTATTAGTACATCCTTATCTATGTCATGTTTATGCAAAGCATAAACCCCTAACATATGATGTCCATACTATTTTTATGTAACTAGACTGATTTCACAGCTAGCCATTCCAGGTAACCAACATAAATCATCAGATTAGGGGTTATGTTTTTACTTTCCCATACCACCTGATACTTCTTAGATACCAAAATTCCTTACCTTGGTATCTGTCACATGTGTCGAAAACACATCACATCCTCATCATTCCCATTTCTTTGTTGTTATTACCAAAGCCACACATGTAAAAGTATCTTTCTTTCATCTTTGGACATTATACTTGTTACACCTATCTTTATATTGGAACCAAAGTCCAAGACGAACTGATACTTTTCTAAGTATCCATCAATGGATTATTTCTAATCCATGCACATAAAGTGTCATAGTACTCACTTGATTTCCATGTCCCTAAAAGGAGAGAACACAAAGAAACATATTCCTCTTATCACCCCATCATCACTCAGGGTTGTTTATCAAAGAGAAAAGATTATCATCTCCTCTGATTATTGCATGAACTTTCAACTGTTCATGAGCCATTACTGTTGTTTCATCCTAGGTTCCTTGCCATCAACATAGGAATTATAAGGATGATTACATGTCATTGCTCCTTTCTTTGTTATTGTCTAACATGTTCATGAACATTTTGTGATTTTATCACATTTCTCATTTCCACATTATGGAAAAGATCTTTACTATTCACACAGATTTTATCAAACAAGGATCATCTCCCTTGTTCTCATTCTCTTATCATGAGGATTATATTCTTTTATTTCCTCATGCACACAGATTGATCTGAGATCATCTCAGATTCCATTTACTGCACTTAGGATGTGATAAAAATATCAATGCCATATTTCCAATTTTGTTATGCTCACTAGATTGTCTCAAAATGACTACTTGATCAAAGTAATCAGAAAGATAACAATCTAAGAGTTCCATAGTTACCTTATCTTCAATAGTTGAATACCTGGCCAGGGTATACAAGTACTGAGATTAGGTAGTATGCACTTTATTTAGTATCATATTCCTTACTTTTCGTATCATCACAAACACAGGATTTAACATCCCTGGATTTTCTCCAGGCATCACCTCTACACCTCGTCCTCTTTCACACAGATAAGAACAATTATAAAGCATTTAAAATAATATTGAACAGAATATAAATTTTAGTCCTCATCATTTCTCCCCTATGTTCCCATAGGGCAATTGATAGGGAAATCAATAACAACAATCCTTCTTATGATTATCAGATAACATCAAGAGAAGGCATATCAAAATGAAAAAGCTCTATCTGACTGTTACCCCTCGCGGTCATCTACCGCTCCAAGTTGGCTCAACATATAGAGTCTAACTGTTTCATGTTATTGCTCTTGCCTTTTTACACTATTGGGTTGTGACTTTCGTAAGCCCTGCCGATTCTACCTCGGTTGTTGAGTCATTTCCTCCCTTATTTTAAAACAAAAGAGTTTAGTATGCTCAACATGTCCATATCTATTACATGTCTTGCCCTCCTACCATGGTCTTATCGGTCTTATTACTGATGTATAAACTAAGCCATGGGTTCTTACAAGTGGAAAGTTAGGACTTTTGCCTTTACTTAGTGACTACTACCCTGGTACACTAGGCATTTATTGCACTAGTGACACCAAAAACTTTGTCTTTTTCGAACAAATAGGCAAATGTCTCTAGAATTATAGAGACCTTTTCTTAATTCTCATCTTAGTGCCCCTTCTTGGGAACAACCATCACAGATACACTATTTGTCTAAACTTATGGCAGAGTCTATTTTCTTGCCATATGTTAATCTTTCCCACATTTTCCACTGTTCCAACATGACTATGTCATTCAGGAACCCTTTTCAGAACCCAAAGTTTCTACATTGAGGACTGGTAACCTAGGTTGTAATGCTAGTATCCAGTCTACTATATGTATCATTGTTGTCTTAACCTGCCTATCAAGAGCATAAACATAGGATTCTTTATCCTGACCAGATCATGATGGGAATTCTTAGGCACTCATTCTTCTCTTGCCTGATCCCTTGAACCCTCTCTTGGTGAAACAACATTGCTCTCAGCAACATGTTCCTCGTGTTCTCCAGTCATTTTTAAACTTCACCCTTTCTTCTGTATAAACAGAAGTCACTATAGGGTGTACTGGAGGACACTAGAACAGACTCAACACCTTAGTCCTATGTCTCTGTAGACTCAGAGAACCTTAAGCTCTGATACCAAAATTTGAAATGACCATCATCAAAGCGACGAACAAATTGTTACTAATTAAGAGGAGTTAAAAATAAACAACGGATTAACAAAAATCACTAAAAATTAAAACCATTTTGCAAGGAGATCCTTGTCCAGAAAACTTTTACTAAAAGATCCACAACTCATACATATCATAATTTACATTGTACAACATTGTTCCATCTCATCTCGAGGACATCATATAACAATTGTTCTATCAAAACAAATACTGGAGCAACATAAAACCTTGAGGCATTCAAGCCAAAATCTCAGATCATTCATGAAACCAGTACGAACCAACTCCAAGGACCTGAGAGTATAGAGATGACACATAGGACTTCTATCTACAAGACACGATAGACAGTACACTCAACCTGAGTTGTCACTACTGCCTCAGCTATTGTTCCTCCTCTACAGAAAGATCTTCGCCACCTCGTGCATGTCCACCTAAAACAATGTGGATCCCAAGGGGTGAGACAATTGTCCCAGTGAGAGATATAACTCTCTGCCAACCATATTATTATCATAGATTAAGCATTTATAAACTGAGCATATGTTCTTTTTATACTAATAGGCAGGATAAATCACTGTATGAATAGAATGAAGTAATCTCCTTTCTCAAGGAGAGCATTGCATCTACCCATGGTAGAGTTATCAATCATCTATCTTCTTTGCAAGGAATGTAAAGAAACATAAATATCATCTATCAACTAAGATGTATAACTGAAGTGCGCATCAATCAATGTTTTCCATATTCGATCCTTAAGCATATATGCTACATGGCTGATTACATTTTTCAATCACATTTATGCCCTGGGGTGATGAGGTACACCGCTCATACTCGAACCGACCACAACTACGTAAAGCATCGGTACCATACAAGGTCAATGGGAGAGCCGGCTGCCATGACCTATGCCGTCTCGGTCAGTGCGAGACCACAAGCAAGACATCTCAGGTCACTACTAAATAGCTTTCCAGGGTATACTAGCAACTTCACTATATAGCTACAGTGTCAACTGCACTCTCTTCGGAGAGATCTCAATTATCCATCCCCGACCTTCATCATCATCGGGAGATTTGTGATACATCCATCCTGGCATATATAATGGAAGATTGAGAGATTTCATGTTTATCTCACATCAATCCCACATAAGGGTGTAAGTATATTCACGCCCATCACCCCCACATATTAAAAAATATGCCCTCCGAGTTATGTCGCAGAGCAACCCGTTTCACCATTTAGCAAATTCTGACGCTGATGGATCTATGGTCAGCGCACTACATGATAAGATTCCACTTGATTAATTAAGTGCATTATCATATCTTTTAGCACCAGTCAAGCTTCAAACAAGAATTATTATAACATATGCTACAAATAAAGGTGTAATACATCTACCAAGTACTTTTCAAATCTTTAGAACACATATAACATTTAGGATCTCAATCCCTTATCTCATTACTAGGAATTCTCATCCCTTAACATTATCATCATGATTACTAGATCTGGGTATTCAAACCCTTAGTTCATCACTGAACACTGTTACCACTTATCAGGTAACTAATACCTCTAGGTCATCAGACCAAGGTATACATGATACTTGTTGCACAAGCATCTCACACGGCTCACAAGGCCATTGTACATCTTGTCACCTCTCACTAGGCAACAACTTATTCACATGGCTCACAAGGCTGTTACACATCTTGTCACCTCTCACTAGGCAACAACTTATTCACATGGCTCACAAGGCAATTACACATATTGTCACCTCTCACTAGGCAACAGCTTATTCACATGGCTCCCAAGGCCATTACACATCTTGTCACCTCTCACTAGGCAACAAATTATTCACATGACTTACAAGGCAATTACACATCTTGTCACCTCTCACAAGGCAACAACTTATTCACATGGCTTACAAGGCCATTAATTATTATACTTGTTACACAAGTATTTAAACATGCCTTACAGGGCTTATGCAATAAGAGAAATACAACCATCCCATTATTAGGGTTAGGGTTTCCCTTAATAGCCGAATAGGGTTTCAAGTTCATATTATTAATTCAAACCCTAATTCATTGCTCCACACATCTAGGACCATACATTGATATCATAAGTATTGAATCATACTTATTTATTCTCATCATTTATCATTAAATGATAATCAACACAAAGTATGAGTTTCTCTCTCATCCTCACTAGGATATTGATTACATCATACTTTATTAACATGGCTTAACCCTTTTTCTCAAGGCCTCTTATCCTACACTAATCAAAGTGCATTAAACTCATTACCTCTCAATGTAACAATTAACATGACACACTTCATGTATTACTCATCCAAGTATATTGGATTTGAGGTGCATCAAGGTGTATCAACCTTAAGGTGCTAGATGTGATATTTATCATGCCTCGGTGTATCACTTCCCTCATCACTTTTAACTTACTTAAGTTCATCAACTTATCTTGTATTAGGGTATTTCCCATCCTAATACTTTATGCACTAGCCCATCACATTTATCCGGTAATGTATTGGCCATAAGTCACACACTTGAATTACCCAACTATCATCAAGTGATATGGACTCATCTCAGGTTAAGACATTGTTGATATAGGATTGACCATTATTGTCAAGGTATTAACCACACCATTACTTGGTATTATACTCATCACTCCTAAAAGTTTCTTTCCATCACCTTTACAAGGTGTATAGGGTTGAATCATGTATGTCAAGTTGAACACATGTATTGGGTTAGGTGTATATCGATCTAGGCATCATCATATCCCTCATACCCTTACCCATTAAGGTATCAACCTTACCATTCATAACGTGTATCAACTTCACCCTTCATGGGTGTAACATCCTCACCTCACTTGAAGATATTGGCCACACCATACTTTAGTGTATTGTCCATCACATATACTAGGGTAGTAACCACCTTGCCACTCTTGTCATCTAGTGTATTGGGTTACCCACCATATCATCTTAGAGATATGTGCTCAACACCATATCGTCCAAAAAGTGTATGCTTAACCCAATATCAGTTTAAAGGTTTATACTTGCTACCCATATCACCTAGAGGTGTATGTGTGCTTACCATATAGACCTTAAGGTGTATGTGTGCTTACCATATCGGGTTTGAGGTGTATGTGTGCTTCCCATATCACCCTTGAGGTGTATGTATGCTTCCATATTGGGTTTGAGGTGTATGTGTGCTTCCCATATCACCCTTGAGGTGTATGTATGCTTCCATATCGGGTTTGAGGTGTATGTGTGCTTCCCATATCACTTTTGAGGTGTGTGTGTGTGCTTCACACCATATCGGGCAAAGATGTGTGTGCTTGATTACCATATCACTTTAGAGGTATGTGCTTTCTTACCATATCACTTTAGAGGTGCGTGTGCTTCACACCATATCAGACAAAGAGGTGTGTGCTTGCTTATCATATCACTTTAGAGGGGTGTGTGTGCTTTACACCATATTGGGAAAAGAGGTGTGGGTGTACTTCACATCATATCGGGAAAAGAGGTGTGTGCTTGCTTACCATATCACTTTATATGTGTGTGTGTGCTTCACACCCTATCGGGCAAAGAGGTGTGTGTGTGTGCTTCACACCATATCAGGCAAAGAGGTGTGTGTTTAACCCAATATCATTTTTGAGGTTTTTTATTGACCTCATTTCGTGCAAGAGGTGTATAATACACCACCATATCATGCAAGAAAGTATAAAATCATATACTTATCATTTTAGTGGAGTAGATGCATCACCATATAGAGTTAGAGGTGCCTGCTTGTGTGCTTGAGTTCGATATCACTTCATAAGGTGATACCATCATATTAAAGCTCTAGAACTTTGTTTTAACTATTATATTTCATGTAAACAGGTCTAATCAACTACTATAACTCATAATTTCATCAACTATTTCAGAAAATTTCGGAATTAAAAGTAGTGCATTAAGTATAGCAATTTAGGTTATGAATAATAACATGATAGAGTTCAAGTTATATAACCCGCCTTAAGAACAACTTCAAAGCTCCAAGCTCCAAAGCTCCACGTTCCTAAGGTTGAAGATGACTTATCAAAAGTCCAAGGATCGTTGAAAACTCCTTCATATACAAGGAATCACCATGGATAAGCAATTGGTGAAGAAGAAAAGAAAGGAAGATCAGAACCCTAAAATCATGCTTCAATCCAAGGTTGAAGATGATCATGGCCTCACCTTAGGGTTAAGTATTGAGCTCCCTATTTCTCCTTTAGCACCTTGCACAATACCGCACTAACCTTGCATGATATTCCATCACTTGTGGCTGATATCCCCCGCACTTGTGGCAAAAAACACTCCACTTGGCCGATATTGACTTGCTATGACCGATATCAACATGCTATTGTCGATATTACTTGCTATGGCCGATACCCAAGGCCTATGCACGATACCACATCACCTATGCACGACAAAAAGGCTCCATGAACGATATATAAGAGAAAGGAGGTGGTAGGATTCGAAAAAGTTCACTTAGGGGTGAAAGGAAGGGTATATATACTTGAGGTTCATTAAAAAATGTATATATGAGGTGTCATCAATTTACTACTAGTAGGTGCAACATGGCCATGCATGGATTGACACATGTAATTTCATGCACTCTGTCTTTATATTTCCATGCAAAATAAAAATTTGAGGATAATGCAAGGGATAAGGGTCGGCCCCTTTGGTTATCTTCTAGGACAAGCCACTTCCACTCACATTATTATATTCACAATTTAATGCAACCTTTCCCAAGGAAAGTTGCAAGCCGTTATCCATTGATTTATTAAGGTGCTTAGCTCATTTTTGAAAAGTCAAAGAGTTAACAACACGATATATGGGTCTCCTCTTTGGCTCCTTGGCCGATAGGGAGTCCCATTTAATCACTACAACCTTATACACTTAATACAAGCTCAAATTAGGGTTTCCATTCAACCCCTTTCTTGGTCTTTTCATCACCAAGAATACCATCACTTATAATTGATTAAAACATGGTATCTCATTAATTGTATCTCCCATAAATGATACATAGAGGAAGTAGGAACACTCTAGATGTGGTAATTTGCATACCAACCCCACATTTTGGGTAAATTACAATTTGTACCAAAATTGGTGCACACTGTAACAAGTTCAAACTTGGCATTTAGGCTTTCCAAAAGCCACCACTTAGAATAATTCTATCTCTTATGATGCTAAAACATATAGGGCACGTTCAACATGTGACATATTGAAATATAACCCCTCAACTTGGGTAAATTGCACTTTGGTCCAAAATAAAGGAACATTGCTCAAATAACATTCAATCAGGACCAAACTTGGAACATAAGTGTCTCACATGATAACAAAACACCTTATAGGATTATATATTAAATTTCTAAGCAACTTAATTAGCCAAAACAAATAGGGTTACCTCATAACCTAGGTTAGGGTCATTACATATTGTCTAGATGAGACCCTTGATATTATTTATACATTACCCAAGAGCCTTCGTTCGAGTCTTCGGTTCAGATAATAGTTTCTCTTGCTGATCGGAGGGTAGTTGTGCATTAATGATCACCAAATTTCTCTTCTCCTTGTCAAGAAATTCCTACTTTAGACCTTCGGGGAGGGGTTTAAATTCTGGCAATAGTTTTGGAACTGAGTCATCTTTTGGTTCACGCTGAATAGAAACATATTTTACTATTTTAGTAGATCCATGAAGTTCTTCTTCCTCGTCTGTGTCTGCCAAGTATGCTAAGATTTCTTCGACCTCATGATTGTCAAATCCTAAAGTAGGATTGATTAGAGCTCGCATCAGGGGTCGACTATAGCATTTTGTTCTTCTATTTCTACAAATAGCTGATTGTAACAGTCAACGAAGTAGCTTGTTTCTACTATGGAAGGACCCCTCATATGAGTACGTGGAAGTCTCTAGATTTGTTCCCAACTCTTATCATGATTAACCCATCTTCCATGTCAATCAACACTCGTGTTGTGGAAAGAATGGTCGTCCAAAGATCATTCGACATGTGGGGTCTTCCACTATGTCGATAATGACGACGTCACAAGGAATGAAGAAATTTCCTATTCTGATTGGTACATCCTCCACCACTCCAAATGATTTTGTATAACAATTATCTGCTAATTGAATTCTCATATTGAACTTAATAATGTCGATGAGGCCCAACTTGGAAACCAAACTGTAGGGCATGAGGCTGATGTTGGCCCCTAGATCTACAAGACCATATCTTATTGATGTATCTCCAATGAGGAATGGAATGGTGAAGGCACCAAGGTTGTTTCACTGGAACATTTAATTGACAAAAAGTGGACACTGTCTTTGTAAGGCATATCATCTCAACCTCACCCCTCTTTCTTTTCTTTGTGATGAGATTGTTTAGGAACTTGGTGTATGTCGACATCTCATCTATGACATCGAGGAGAGGTATATCAAGATGAATTTTCTTAATGGTGTCAGGGAACTTGGTGTATCTCTTCTTGAGTTACACCTTGATGAAGTGACGAGGAGAGGGGATTCCATAGGGAACTTCGGTCTTTTTCAACGACGAAATGGAATTTGTGCCCCCATTCGAATTTTTGCACACTAGGACATTCTCTGGACTGTTATTGACTCCTTCGATGATCGGTAGTTTAGGATGTGGAATAGAAGTGGAATTCCTAGAACAAAGTGTGGCCATTCTTTCTATCTCATTCCTGGGATTTTGTTCGGTGTGATGGAAATTTCCCTACCGGTCTTCCAATTGATGTGGCAATAGAAGCTAGTTGCTGATCAACCATCCAATTGTGGGTTTGAAGATCACTTATTTGAGTTTACATAGTGCTCATATGCGTCTGCATGTTTACCAAAATATTGTTATTACTCATCAGACATCCCCCATCGTCTCAGTTAAGGATTCCAGACTAGATTAGACTTTTGATGTTGTTGAAAGAGACTCCCCCTTTGCCCATTGAAAGCTCCCTATTGTTGTGGTTGAGGTCTACTTTGTTGAAATTCAGGTGGGGTTCCTCTACCAATGGCGTTCCCTCTACCCATTGCTTGAGAAGTTTGATTCAGTTGAAATGAGTTTTCTACTGTAGAGGTGTTCCCATAAGAGAATATAGGATGATCGAGTCATTTGTAATTCACTTAGAATACCTTCTCAGTTTGAGTGTCTTCTACTTCATGAGTGTAAATATAGTGATCTATTCCATGACCCCCTTCTCCATAAGTGACACGCTTTATGGATGCCTCATTAAAGTATCTAGAATTTACTTCCTTTAGATTCTGGATGTTAGATTCCATCTTATCAAATTTTTTGTTTAATTTCTCCAGTAGCTTAGAATATATAGAATCACTAGCGGTGGATATGGTTGCTGTAGAACCCCTATCATAGTCACATCTTACTTGGAGAGATGCCATGTTATTGATCATCTCTTTGGAGGTTTCAACATCATGTTTCATGAAATTGCTACCAGCTGTAACACTTAAAGATGTTCTCTCAGTGGAGGTAAGGCTCTCATAGAAAGTAGTGACGATAAACCCATCATCATAGGCGTGGTGTGGATGATCTCTCAAGTACTCCCGGTATGTCTCCCATACATCATGCAAGATTTTGGTAGCTTTCTGCCTAAAATCGGTAATCTTAAGCTTACACCTAACTGTCTTATCAACTGGATAGAACTTGTTCACAAAGGCTTCAGGTAGTTGTTGCCACAAAGTAATGCTGTTTTAAGAAAGATACCATTGTCAGGCTTTCTCCTTAAGTGGGAAATGGAAACCCTTCATGTAGATGACATATTGAGGTACTATGTTCACCTTGATAGTATTACAAAGGTTTTTTAAGGCACACATATGATGATAAGGGTTTTCTTCAACAGAATTCCCCCCCAACATTTGATTTTGAATCATACTGATGAACCCGGGATTCAACTCAAAGTTTGTTGTTGGTATGCGAGGAAGGACTATAAGGTCCCTATCGTCATTAACATGACATGTGACCAATGAACATAGAGAGGGCTTTTCTTCAGGAACATTAACGTCAGGGGGTCCTTGTGCTGCTGTCAGATTGATGAGGAGAATATCTACATGTGGAAATTCATTGAGGAACTCTAGGATTGGTAAGAGATGATAGTAAGCTACCTATAAGAAAAATTTGAACAAATTAGAGTCAAAGACTGAAGACGTAACCAATATTCTAGCATATAGGTAGTAAAAGGATGTGCTAGAAAACTTTTTATGAAATTTAGAAGCAATGAATAGTGCTAAGTAGACCCCAAGTTCTTAAAGATTATCCATTGCCTTGTCCCTGGAAATGGTGCTAAAAGTTGATCACTCTTTTTCATGGGTCAAAAGTGTAAACACAATTATCCAGTCAAAGAAGTCAAATTTTGAATTTATACCCGACTAATAGAGACGTCTGCAACTCAATACAGAGTCTTTGTAGTAGTGCGGGGTCGAATACAAGGACAAGGAGAATAATAGAGTAAGAACGTGAAATCTTGTCTAGTTCTAGCCTAACCAAAGAACAAATTTGATGGTGAACGGATTTAATCTAATGAAGTAGTAACCTAAGTTATGAAATATCAAAGAAATAACAAAGATAAACTGAGAATCAAGATAAAAGGGAGTGGATAGGGTTTCACCAATTAAACCAACCACAACCATGTAAAACCTTCAATCCTATTATATATATATATATATATATATTCTCTACTTATTTTGCAAACATCCATAAGAAAATATTTGTTCCTTCCTTCTCTTGAGATCTGGGCAGATTTCTATCCAACAGGGTTATCTCTCTTGAGGTAATAACTGAAAGATCAATGGAAAACAATATGAATTTTATTATAGCAACTCCTCACTCTCATGTATCATTATTATCTCATGCTCCATATCTCGTTGAAATCATTCTCTCAAACAATATTCATATCAAAAGTCAGAAGAGGGTAGCTAATCATTAATCAACACAATAAAATAAGAGTATAAGAATAATTTTTTAAGAACATATGCCATAAAATAGAAAGATGAACAATTACACAGTTGGGAGGGCCTAACGGCTACTCCCAACCCAAGTTATGGGGTTTAGCCATGCATGGCTGAAGAAACAAAAAGAATACAACTAGAATAAGTCATGATAAAGAAATGGAAAGGAGGAGATCGATTCATGGGTAGATCGAATGATCGATCTACCAATCTCTCAGATGATATTGCGGTGGTCGACATTGAGGTCGATAGCTTCCTCCTTCCGTATGATCTTGGCTTAAAACAAGAAGGTCCTTCAGATTAGTGATGATGGTGGAATGGAGCCACCAAGGAGTGAGGTCCATAAGATGAATCAATAGATCTATATAGGTCGAAAGGTCTCATCCTTCGGCTCTAGAACTTGGGAAGACTTGGAGGTAGCCTCTCGATGCTTTTTACTCCAAGGACTCCATATGCGTTGAAGTGATGTCCTGGGGTCTATTTATTGTCTTTGATCGTTGGTCTTTTAAGGTTACTTGTCCACGTGACATCGATGCAGATGTTGACAAGGATGTCGACATGGGACTTCTTTGACAGATCCTTGTCGATTGACATGTGTGTCAATCTCTTCTTATCATCAACAAAGTTCTCCTTGTTGGGAATCTGTTGGTGTGATGATGCCAATTGAGGAGGTCGATCGGTTTGTTGAGATGACTTTTTGACAGGAGTTTTCTGGACATCGACAATGCTGTCGACGTGACTATCTTTAGAATAATTGATGGGGGTATCAAGGATCCTCAGTTTTCCAGATGTGTCAAGGATCAACATGATATCTTTGGACTGATAACAATCCATCAAGGTCGACAAAGTAGACTGTCGATGTCTAATCGACATGTATGAGACTTGTACTTTGCTCAACATCCATTACTTGACAGATAGTTTTCGAGGTTCTTCAATTTGACAAGTTGTGCTCAATGAGTCTGTCGAGCTTGAGTCGGTAGTCTTTTATTGACCCTCTTAGTGAAGACTTATCTTGTCGACTGATTGGATGATTGTTTGAAGCAAGGTCTTTTGAACAATTACTCAGACTTCATCAATTTCACTGGATTTGCATTCGATTCCTTCAAATATCATCAACATTGAATCAAAACTTATCATTTAAGTGGACTAGAGTTAAAATGGATAAAACTAAATATCTAAACATTATTTCGAATGATTTTATCGTGAAAAAGGCTAATAAAAGGGCATCAAAACTGATGTTATCACCCTCTCCATGGTACATCCTTTAAAGAAATTATTACAACCTTTCCCAATCCATATTTATTAATGGGATGACTTTTGTATACAAAACTTATTTCTTTAGACATCTCATAAAAAACAATCACCACTATTTTATGGAATGCCCTCTAATCCCAATTTTTATAATTCTCTTTATTATTATTATTATTATTATTATTATTATTATCAAGTACACAAAAAGACAAATTGAAATATTCTCATTTGGCTCCTTAACCATGGTGTTTCCAATCTCTTCTAGATAATTATCCTTTTAATTATCTAAAACACCACACATCTTATTTTCTTTTGGAAACTTTGCATATTATTCAATGTTTCATTTATCTATTTATTCTTAAAGGCATTGCTATTACAAAACCTCTTATTTATTTAACTTGTGCCTCAAGCACCCATGCCACAAAGGTGTTTAACACTATTATTTCACCAATAATGCTATTGGGGAATTTACAAATCAATTTATTTATATAATTCAATTTCACAAAATTGAGGACATTACATTCACCCCTTCTTAAAAGAACATTGTCTCCAAAATTCACACCCAGTAAGCTTAAGGTGAATGTTAACTCATCTAGTTTCAATCCTTAGGGTTAGCAACCCTATTTAGATATCTTTAACATCTTTCACTGATATGAAAATTTCTCATATTATTACTCAGATTGGCACTTGCATGCAATTCAAGATACATCCACATCCTTAGTATTCACATATTATCATCTCTTAATCATTCAATTTTCATTTTGTACTTTCAATTTTCACTCGGTATCTACCTGTTCACCTAGGTTTCCAACCTATCCTTCATTTATTTGCACATAAGGGTGAGCCAACATCTCCAACCGTAGGTCAAGTCATTAAGTTTAATCTTAAGGTATTAATTATCATATGTTAGTTTTAAGCATATCACATGTTTATCCAATCTCTCTCACTCATAATGAGATGAAATAAGCACCTGAATGCAACCTAAATACAAAGTTCATCCCATTCCAAGAGTAGAGACAGTATATTCACACATTACCTCAAATTCCATATTTTAGGTTGAATAATTCTCATCATGACTCCAAACTATGCTTACTTTCAATTCCATAATATTCTTATATTTCATGAAGTCAAATGTCTTTTCTCACTTTTGAGTTTGTACACAACTCTTTTCATTATTACATGACTTCTTGTATCTTTTATATTTTCACCTCAGGTATTACGAGCCTTAGCTACTTCCTTGAGGTATCAAGGGGTATAGGTAATTTTGGAGTGATTTCATCCTTATGCATCTAGGGAGCACCTCTCACATTCACCCCTTGGGCCACATGAACATTATGAAGGTGACCAATCTCCTGAGATATGGGCCTCAGGAAAATGTAGTTATTACCTTCTGACCAGATGGTCTTGTGTATTAGGGAACAGTCAACTCCTAATTCCATCAGTTCATGTACCTTTAATACTCCCTACTTGACCTTAGGATTGACTTCAAACTCTACCCTTCCCAAGGGTTCATTTATAGCACATTATTTCATATACAATTCTTTAAACCGGATTCCTCCATCTCTTATAATGATCATTATTCACTTTATGTCCTCTCATTGGACTCATGTCAACATTTCATGGCAACATTTCTTTTCAAGACTTGGTCTCACATGGTCAACCACTTCCATAGTGATTTTTCCTCATGTTCCTCAGAGATGTCATACTTGGGTTCAAAGGATCATACTCAATATATGTGCTTTCATATTTTATATCCTCAATTCTCCACCCTTTAGGTGACAGTTAAAGTTACCTTAAAATTTAAATTGATTTAGTCAATTTTCCTTTCGAGGGAAGGTCCTAACCTAGGGTGCCTTCTTGGCTCACAGGAGGAAGTTAGACTCTCTAGACACAACCTGACTCCAAGGTCTAAGGTTTTGCCTCCCCCATAGGTCATTTCCCACTCTTGGATTGACCCACCCTGGGTTGGATCACTAGCCCTAAAGGTTTCATATTTTCATCTTTGTGCATTGTTTTTATTATTATAACTTCTCAACCTTTTCTAGTCAATATCTAGGGTCTACCCACTTGTTGGGGGTGACTATAATATCAAACTCACTCCTTGGGAGTATTCTTTACTCATCCAGAGATAACATTAAGGCTATGAGTAAGTTTCTATTCATTTTTCCATTTTCATGTATGACCATTGGTTACTTATGTTTCTCATGTATATAATCATGTGTTTTCCTTCTAACTTCTCAAGTTAATCTCAGTGTGACACTCCCTGGCAGGAGTATTTATGTGGGGAAACCTTCCCTCTCCCATTCTTGGTTTTTCATAGCAGTCTTCCTTTCCTGGCTTGACCTATTCATGACCTTCCTTTCCCAACTCGGTCACTAGCCATTGCAATGAACTCCTTTCTTATTGATCTTCCTATCATGGCTTGGACTATTGGTGACCTTCCTATCACGACTTGATCACTGATCATTGCAATGACTTTCTTTTATACCGACTTCCTATATCGGCTTGGGCTATTGGTGACCTTCCTATCCCAGCTTGATCACCCGTCACCATAGTGACATTTCTTACACCCCACATGTTTCACTGACATCCACCAGAGATAGTTGAGAACTCATTTTAATATAATATGTTGTTCATAAGTTTCTTAAAACTTTTCTCATTAATACCTTGTTCCACATGCACACATGCATTGGAGACTAGGACACTTAATTCATTTATATTTATATTTTTTTCACATGCATCCTTCATGCATGGGTTACTAGAACATTTATATTCACTCTTTCCTCTTACCCTCATTAGGTTCATATGGATAGGGTACTATATCACCACACTATTTAGATTTCTCATGATCAGGGTTTTATGCTTAGGGTTAGGGTTAGGGCCTACACCCTACCTCTTAAGGTTTCCATGTCCCTTGACCCCTAGGATTCTTCTAAACCAACCTTAGTTTCATCTAGGATTAGCCTCCTAGGGAAAACCAATATAACATTTTCTCTTTACTTTATCATTATCTCCACATCACATGTGAATTATTATTTCCACATTACATGTACATTATCATTTCTATATTACATATACATTAATTGGAGGAGGATGCCTTAATCCTACTTATTCTCAAAAACCCTAACTTTAGATGATGAGAGAACTACTGTTTTAGGGTTCATTAAGCAAGAGGATGAGAAACGGACGAATCAAGATGAGAAGTAAACCTACATGTATTTTATTTTGGGCAAAATCTTCCAACTTTGGCCAGGTAGGATGCATGGGTTTGGGAGTCCTCATAATTTGACTAGCAGTGTGGAGGAAAATTTTGCCAGCCCCCGGTCATGGTCCCTTCTAGACACCTCAGTCTTTAGAAAATGCCCTAAAAATTCCCTCATATTTCTAAGATTACTTGAAATTATAAACTATAAAATATTATTTGAAAAATATGGAGCTCTGATACCAAATGTAACGACCTCATCCCCCAATTGAGGAAAGACCTTCAAGTTGAGAGCCATTACCTATATTCCCAAGGATCCAAATTTAACAAATAATAAATAACAATAAATAATTTCATTTATTCCAAGCATTGTTTCCAAATTTTACAATGATATTCCTCATGAAACTAATACCTGTTGAAAAAAAGTAACTAGTTATCGAATCCTCCTTTAACTTATCTTTAATACTTTCATGTAATTTTCATCTGGTTTACCACTTGTTGACATCTTCACAGTTAGCATGTATCTAAAATGCCGACAAATGAAACACGGATCAACATAACAGGTTATATTGTGTACATGGAGTGAAACCATCATGTGTGCAACTAATATAATCACATACAAGCATCAAGTATTGCACATAAGGACTGTCATATTCTTTATATATTCTAACCCTTATGGATATATTATCTTAGGCATGATCAATGTCCCCTGTAGGCTCACGTGCATCACCCCTTTATATATGTCAGCCTAGGGTTTAGAGTATTATCATTTACTTATGTAATACTCATATTGGATTTATAGTTGAACATGAATTAAATAAACAATCAATAGTTTATTCATTGAACCAGTCCTCACAAATCATTTGGAAAACATCAGCAAACTATATTCCGAGTAGTCATAATCATAACCACGTACCTTATTGATGAGCCATGCAGATTATGCAAACATTCTCAAAGCATATTATCCAAATTAAGAAAACAAACCAAGCACTCAACTTTAATCTGCATATGTAAATCCTAAAAAGCCACCAATCATTTTAATCTCATTATTACACTAAACACTACTCGACTCTAACCTAGGATCTTTCCTTGGTATCAAGTTGTCATTAAAGTTATGTTCAATTCCCCATTATCCTTGTTAATTGATCTAATGACGTAAGAGCCCTAACTCATATTAGTTGTAGTCATGGTTATCAAATCTACCATATTATTTTATCATGAGTACTCGATTCAGTTGTATTCCTTAATGACATAGCAAATCATGATCTTTAGTCCCTGATTGTTTAGATGCATACCTATTCACATCAGAAACCCTAACTACTCATCATTATTATCATAATCACTTTGATTTCTCATCTTGTCCAATAGTTATTAGCTATTATAATAAAGAAATCATTTTAGCATATTCAACATATTATTACACAAACTTAGGGTTTAAATACATTAATCACCAGTTAAACCCATCTTTAACTACTTTTGGAACAAGGAATATAATTGAATCTCAATTATATTTTATTTGGATTCCTCTCATTTTTTGATTAAAATAATATATAAATTTTGATATATTTGGATATCCATAGCTATTTCTATGATTTAAACAAAAATACTCATTCATACCTTAATTTTTGGCCACGTGGAACCTCCCTATAGGTCTACCCATCGTTGCCTTACTAAGCGAGATGAAAGGGGAGAGGGGGCTCGCACCCTGGCCCGACCTTGAGCTGGCCGGTCTAGTCTCGTACCACTGATTCATTTATTAGACTAGTTGGTCCGAAATACATAGTCCGTCCATGTTCACGTGCTTGTCGTCTCTCAGTGCCATGTCGCTACCCGGAGACTGCAAACACATGTATACTTCTGCTGAGGCTACAACCGGTGCTAACACCGTCACCTAGTCATCCAAAGTGTCGAGTGATCAATATCTCCTTGCTACCGCACAACTGACCCTGACACCTTCCTTCTTTATTCTTACTCGTACAGTTGTCTTCCATTGTGGTGTCGCTGCCGCCTGATTCTCTACTAATTGACCAGTGGCCAAGGACTACCACCACGCATAATCTACCTATCACCCCCACATTGGTCAAGCTCGACTCAAATGCCTCCTCTAACACCCCTCAGGTTGGGCTCTGTTGCTTGGATTGGTCGTACATGTAGATGCTGCCGCCAGGCCGCTCAACATCACACATCAAGTATCCTCCCGTCTACCCACCTTAGCCACCAACCAACATCCAAACCCTAGGTCCTTTCTTTCCCACCAAGCTTTGCCTTCTATAGTTCTTCGAATGCGGATCATCCTCGCCAACTTCCACATGTCCATGGTGGTCATGAATCGTGAAGCAAAGAGGAACAAGGTGATGTACCAACCTCTATACATATGTTGATGCCTCATCCTTCTGGACCACTTGATCGACAACCAACAAGCCACCACGAGACCTATTGTGGAGGAGAAGGAGCATCGTACTATAAATACATGGATGATCCTGGTGCAATAAAAACCCTTAGGAAGAGAGGTTTGCCTCCAGGAAGGAGGGAATCAGGGTGGATCCTCTCATCTACAAGGCTCATACTATATATACATGGTAATAGGGTTTGTGAGTCGGTGTTTCTCAGGGGTTTGCTTCCCGCATGGTAGGAGAGAATCTTAAGGGAAAGTTGAGTTTTCTTTCCTCATCATTAATTACCTTCCCCTCCTTTCCATGTATACGGGTTCTAAGGCCTTTTTTTCCTTTACTAAATTCTCTCTCTTTCACAACTATGGCAAAGTATTTACGGAAAAAGGCATACATATTTGCCAAAAAAACATATTCAATATCTTTTCCATTATAAAATCGTATATATCCAAGATTGGCTACTAATTTTTAGTTAGTTGGCACATCAAAACCCATTATGGAAAGCACATTGGGTAACTCGATTATAAATTCTAGATCATTCCTTTGTCTCTTTATCTTTTATCAATACATTTCCTAACTCAGATATTTGTATTACTTGGTCGTCACACCAATAACCATCAAGTAATGTATATAAAACATGACACTTTATTGCATTCTAGATTGTTCTTTTATCCCTCTCCATGAAACATCCTCTAAAGCAATGATCACAACCTTTCCCAATCCATATTTATTAATTGGGATGTCTTTTATATACAAAACTTATTTCTTTAGACATCTCATAAAAACAATCACCATTATGTTATGGAATGTCCTCTAATCCCAATTTTTATAATTCACTTTCTTCTTAATATTATTATCTTCAAGTACACAAAAAGACAAACTAAAATATTCTCATTTGGTTCCTCAACCATGGTGTTGCCAATCTCTTCTACATAATTATCCTTTAATCTAAAACACCACACATCTTATTTTCCTTTGGCAACTTTGCATATTATTCAATATTTCATTTATGTACTTATTCTAAAAGGCATTTCTATTTATAAAACCTCTTATTTATTTAACTTGTGCCTCAAGCACCCATGCCACAAAGGTGTTTAACACTATTATTCCACCAATAATGCTATTGGGGAATTTACAAATCAATTTATTTATATAATTCAATTTCACAAAATTGAGAATAGTAGACATATATTGATGCATTTTAAAGTATTATTGTATGCATTCGTCCAATCCATTCTCTATCCATCAAAAAAATCTTCACTCATTGTATTTTAAAATTTTTCCCATAGTTTTGTAGGAGTAATTGATGCATAGTAGACTATTATAGTGCAAAACAATTTTCAGAGACGTGAAGGCATTTGACAACACTCCTTCAACTAGGCATTCTTCAATATTGTTGAATCTAATAAATTAATCTTTTCAACTTCTTTTCGGAATGTACAATATTGAATCTCATTTATAGTCTTCAAATGATCAAAAGATTTGCCCCCCTTGATATTTTTCAGTAAGCAACACAAGTAATAACATTCATCTTCAGTAGGTTTTGCAAATATAATCCTACCAATCGATTTTCTTTACTTTCTTCTAGTCCAACACTTGGAATTTTTATCCCACACATAATGCTCATGAAATTCCTTATACTTGTACCTTCTAGCTTCCTCGTCAATGCCATTTATCCTAAAATATTCAGTAAGCATTGTTTTTGAAAAATGATCATTTTGTACAATTGTTGACAGATCTTGATTTTCATGGAATGTAATAGTCTGCATGTACTCAAGATGAAGTTGTAAACGTGTAACAAATGGGTGTATTTCACTCAAAGGAAATTGATAAAGTCACCATGCCGCCTCTTGCGGAGATACCTATCTTCCAGATACAAATTGTGTAATTCCAGCATGCACATTATTTGCTTGTTCATCATTCACTTGAAAGAATATACCATCATGTCCTTTATATATGTATTTGTAAAAATACTTGACTACTTTAATTGAAGAGCAAATTTCAACGTTCATGTGACAATTGTATTTAGCTAGTAACTAAGGATTGTATGAAAAATCCATCGATTTTCAACTTTTATAGAACCAATTGTTATCAAGTTAGCTGTCTCTCTTCATCGATACAGAGGTATGAATTGTTGGCTTGCGTTGTTATTGAGCAAAAATCTTTTAGGTAATGTTTTTTTCATCATCCATTTTCCTTACAAACATTGTTAGAGTTTAAGAATTCACATGGTTCATGTACCATGTGCTTCAATATCATTTTATGTAGATGAGGATTCAACCCTTTTTTTGGAACTTCAATAGAAACATATGGTGTCCTAATCTTATGATTCTTTTCCAACATGATAAGGAATTGTGCATGTGGTAGTCCCCTTTTTATATTTAATGACATAGACATAGCTAATGACATACCCAAATATATCTCTTTTAAATAGATCAATTTTCAACTCTTCAAGTTTTGCTTTGAATACTCTAGCAAGCAGACTTGGTTTACTTTGTGGTTGTTCAAAACATAGAAGCTCTTTTTTTACTTCATCCCAAGATGGGTTGCATGTAAAAGTTAGAAAGATGTCAGGTTTTCTATATCTATGAACTAATGACATTGCTTCAAGATAACGATGTCTCATGTCTCTAGGACCACCTATAAAAGAAGCTAGGAGAATGACTTTTTTACCCAACATATAGTCAATATATTTTCCATGAGTATAACTATCGACAATTAGATCAACTCATATTTTTAGTTGATCTCTTCTGATGTAGTCCAACCGACAACTTTTAAGTTTAATGTACATGTCAACGATATATATTTGGAGGAGTCGACCAGAATGTATTAAAATTGAGTTGTCATTGGCTCTAATTTGTAGTTTGTAACAATAATATTCACGGCATGATACCGATTTCCTTCTCTTTGTTTTATTTTCTAGAGCTGAATGTAAGAAGAAAGCAATGCTCTTGTTGAAATAGTGCCTCTATGTCACTGAAATATAACATGTCAAATGATGTACCACTAATCATCCATTCACCACTCTTTTTATCTCTTCATGAAATTCCTTCATGCCAGCCAATTTCACGATGTGGAAATAGTAGTGGGTATTGTAAAAGACCGTAACATCCATAGTAATAGTGAACACAATGACTGCTACCATTATGAGTGTAAACATGAATGTCACGTTCAAAATCTAAACATCTATTTTTTTTCAACCTCAATATCAATCCAAATTGCATCCACTTGTGAAGATATTGGTTTATTTTGGATGCCTTGATTTACAAATGGGGTTGACTTGATAAATGTTTGAGCATCTTGAAGGCTAGTGAGGTCCTTAATCCTTTAATCTTTGAAAGAAATTTAAAAGGATTTTCCCATAATGTATTGATCAATATCCTTGCCACATCCTCTTTCGGTCTGGATGACTGATGTAGTCGATTTTCAATCTCATGATCAATGTCAAGAATAGTTGTAAATGTGATGGATGGCCACCCTAAGGTATCATCTTGTTTATAAAATGATACATTTTCCATTGCACCTTGAATGTGTATATTCCTTTATTTCTCTTACAAAGATTTTTATCCTCACACACACCCATGGATCTAAAACCAAATGTATTGTTGTAAGTTCTTATGCACTGTCTAAATTGAACTGCTTCTTCATTTGATGAGGCATACAAACTCCTTAACTCTAAAGGAATATCATTTGTTGCTAAAAGAATTTCTCCATCATAACAACAAAATATCCTCACTTCATATGGGAATCTCTTAGCATCATATTTATCACAAATTTATAGATTGAAAGCATGTATGGCTCTTTAAATATCACTAAATCTGTTATAAAGTCTTTTGTAAGGTAATCATGTTGTCTCTTCATTTAACTGGGGTACAAACAAAACTTATTTCACCAACAATTGACGACGAACAAATTCCCACATACCAAAGATCTTAGATAGCAAGCAATCTTTATATAAGCATCCAACAAATGAAGTTGCCTCAGAAGACAATAAATCTGACGTTTTTGACTGTTTCGAAGTTGCATTGCTTTGTTCAAGTCTTCTCCTTGCATAATTTTGTATATCTCTTTCACGCTTAAGTTCCTTTTTCTCATCGGAAAGGTTAGCATAGTATTCTCTTTTTTCTTCGTATTAACACTTTCTTTTCCTCTGGTATCTCTGAATATTTTATCCTACTAAAATATAAAATATAAATTAAGTTTTTAAAATGTTAATTAATTTATTATTCACTTACACCTATAGAAAAATACATCATTAAAAGTTTTTTCATATAAAAAAGTTATATGTACAAACACAGACACACAACAACTACACATATATATCAACTTTGGGAATTTTCTAGAAAACCCCAAATTAATACATGCTATCATAAAATGTTGATGATGTGTGTCAATCAATTAAAATTCTATTTTATAATCATTTTATTAATTACATTGTATATTATTTTATATAAAATGGACTCCTCTGTAGAAAAATTGTCATTAGAACTTTTCACAAGTTAATCTTTTGTAAATATTTACAATATCTTTAACATATGATATTACTCGAAATGATATTGCAAATATTTATGAAATATCACATTTATGATGAAAGTTTCCATACCCACATATAAATGAAAACTCTAAATAAGATTATGTGCAATTTTAAAAAATATCCCTCTTCACAATGGTAATCTTTTTGGAAGGTATCACAACAATAACTTAAGCATACATGAATTATGAAATAAAAATTGCACATTTTCATAATGTCAAAATAAAATTAGTTAAGAAATTAATAAAATTCACAAAGTCACAAAGACATGTATATATCCTCTAAGAACACGATCTCTCCCATAAGAAATTATATGGCATTAAACTTAACTCAAACATATATAAATGGAGACAAAGAGTGTGTGCACAATCAAATAAATTATGCTTATGTTCATAATGTCAAAAGATGATTAATCCACAAATTAATAGAATTCACAACATGAGAAAGACATATATATGGGATAAAGAGACGCATTCTCTCCCCCTCTCCCATGCTCGTGATGGAGGTCGAATGTCCGAGAAGGTGGTAAACCAAGACAAAAGCTTGGATTCAAACACGGGTCCCTTCATGAGGCAACATCGCGCTTGAACACTTGAGTCACTTGTAGGGGCGGAGCTAGAACTTTATAGTTGGGGGGGCAGTAGATATGCTAAAAATGTGATGAATTTTTTTTGTTGGGATTGGAACTAGCAGCTACCAAATATGACACACAGAATGCAGTCTTTGCCAATCCAATAGGCTACCTAGAAGTCTGTGTTTATATATATATATATGACTTAATATATAGTTGATATGATATCATCAGTTATTTGCAACAAATTGACAAAAATACCGCTGGCAGGATTCAAACTTGAGCGCTTGATTTGAATGGCTCTACAATGAAAGTGCCAGTCCAGTAGGCTACATACGTTTATTTGCTAGAAACAAT
The DNA here is from genome assembly GCA_963693085.1 of Alisma plantago-aquatica. Classification (NCBI taxonomy): domain Eukaryota; kingdom Viridiplantae; phylum Streptophyta; class Magnoliopsida; order Alismatales; family Alismataceae; genus Alisma; species Alisma plantago-aquatica. Next base: position 748,442,338 of record OY856412.1, read on the forward strand.
ACTAAATAATATATATTAATACTAATATACATATATACATGTACATATGTAACACCCCTGGCCTGGTTTATGAACTAACCCTAGGTGTTTTGCTTAAAATTATGATTAGAGGCTTGTGGTTAACCCTTGATATGTCATTAAAGCTTTAGAAGAATCTATATTTTCATTTCTGCCCTTTTTGAACAATGTTGTAAGATTGTTTTGTTTAATAGGGACCTATGTGCAAATTACCCAATTAGAGGGGTTAACTTGCAAATTGCATATGTTAATATGTTCCTCTGATGATGAGACATCATAAGAATGAATATGAGGTGGTGATATGGATTCCCCAAGCTTCGGCACCAAAATATAGCTTGTAGAGCAATCCTTGTACTTTAAAACCTAGTTTTGGTGTAAAGTGCAATTTACCCAAAACATAGGGTGCAACATGTAAATTATACCCTCTAGAGTACCTCTAATTCTTTTTAGCATCAAGTGGAGTAAAGAAAATGAGGGGGGAACCTCATTTGAGTAACCATATATGAAGGATAATCATTGTAATTGAATAATCAAGATGTATGCAAAATGACCCTTATATATGTATGACTTAATAAAGTGTTTGGCTTCTTTTCCTCTAAACCAAGGTTGAGAGATAAGTTTACATGTTATAAGAAGGGAGTAACGTGGCAAAGAAGTAGGAGAGGGGCGTGGAGGATATAGATGTAAAAGAGAAGAAGTATTTATCATTGCCTTGGAAATATGCCCAAAAATATATAAGCAAGCTCTTTCCACAATCAAGGGATCGTTCCCTTCATTTACTCTTCTCATAGTTTTGCTTTGGGCCGACTAAGGAGGAGGTTAGGAGCATAGGAGTACGACCAAGTTGATCTAGGTAAGTTTGGTCATCTTCTAGTTCGGATTCATGGAGGAAATTCCATTACAAGGTTGGTTTGCTAGTATTCCTTACACAACTCTTGCTTCTAGCCATCTTCTCCATCCAATTCTTGAAGAAAGGACCTTGGAAGACCCCTGGAGCTCAAGCCACCATTAAAGATATGGATCTTGGAGCTCTATATCAGATTCTAAGGCGGGTTTTATAACTCTAAACCCTTAAACTTTGTTATGCATCTTTCTTTCTTGCAAAAGTAGTTTGTACTTCTTTCCCCCATCCTTCCTTGCTTTCTTGCAACTAAAACCATGAAGAACAGACCTGTATCTGGAGGTAGAATAAGGGGGCGTGAATACCAATGTTACTTTAGCAAACGGTCTTGCACCCTTGGCCAAACGGTTTGCAAAATCATTTGGGGGTTTGCAAAATCGTTTGAGGGGCAAACGGTTTCACAAGGTCGGTTGGAGAAAACGGTCTCCAAGACCATTTGGTTGAGTTGACCAAGGGTTGAGCGTTTGGTATTCCTGTTCATAATTATGTTGGTTGATAACCCTCCAAATTTGAGGGATTAAATCCAAATGAATCGTGAGTTGAAGGCAAATCAATTAGGTAAATCTAATTGGATTAAGTGCTGATTTTCAACCTGATTAACTTGACCTTTTTGGGAAAACGGTTTTAGAACAGTTTGAGTGCGTTGACCATTTGCGATTATTGTTCCCAATGATGTTGGTTAATGACTCACCAAATTTTATGGGTTAACTTCCAAGGAATAGAGAGTTGAAGGCTAATAAATTAGATAAACCTAATTGGATTAAGTGCTGATTTTCAACCTGATTAACTTGACCTTTTTGGGCAAATGGTTTCAAAACCGTTTGAGTGCATTGACAAAGCATTGAACGTTTGATATTACTGTTCCTAATTATGTTGGTTAATAACTCACCAAATTTGAGGGGTTAATTCTCAAGGAATCATGAGTTGAAGGCTAATCAGTTGGGCAAACCCTAATTGAAATTAGTGCTGATATTCCAATGAGTTAATTTGAGATTTTGGGTTGATTAGCCCAAACGGTTTCAAGACCGTTTGGGGATCACCCAAAAGGTCTCAAGACCGTTTGGAGGTCTAGGGTGAAGTATGGATATGTGTTTGAAGATCCAAAGATGTGGTATGAACCCTAATCGGCTAAATACTGATTTTGCAAGTGAATGAGATGATGTTTTGGGTTGATTGGCCCAAACGGTTTCAAAACCATTTGGGGATCACCCAAACGGTCTCAAGACCGTTTGGAGATCACCCAAGACCGTTTGTAGGTCTGGGGTTAAGTATAGTTGACCAATTGAAGGTCCAAAGGTACCAAATCATATTACAATTAAGTGCTGATTTGTTGATCAACTCGATAGACCAATCCTTGATAGAATTTCACTAGAATCCAAGGGTTGGATGAGCCAAACGGTCTCAAGACCATTTGGAGCTCATCCAAATGGTCTCAAGACAGTTTGGAGGTCACCCAAGACCGTTTGGAGGTCTAGGGGTGAGTATGGTTAAGCAATTGATGATCCATTGTTATTAAGTTAAAGTGTAATCAATTGCTGTTTTGGTGATCAATCCAATGATCCAAACCTTAATTGGTTGACTTGGATTTTGGTGATATGATAGGCAAACGGTCTCAAGACCGTTTGGAGGTCATCCAAACGACCTCAAGACCGTTTGGGGTCAGGTCATACCCAATTTGGATGATGGTTCTATGGTTTCAAAGTAACTAGTCTTACATTGATTAGTATTGAAGGATGATCGATTCCAAGCCTAATCCAATCCATGCAAACCCTAATTGGTGATCAATTGAGGATTAATTGAGGGTCAAATCAGTTTAGTATTAACTTAATTGGCTCAATTGATGAATGGTTAACCATGGCATGAACGATTGAGGGGTTCAACATTGAAAACCCTAACTCAATTGGAAGTGTTAATACACTTTTTGGTCCATGCGGTTTTGAGGGTGTTTGGACCAAACGGTCTCAAGAACGTTTGAGTCCAAACGGTCTCATGACCATTTGAGACCAAACGGTCTCAAGACCATTTGGGACCAAATGGTCTCAAGACCGTTTGGTGGTCATGCGGTTTCAAACCATTTGGAGGTTGAAAGTGCAAAACCGTTTGGGGTCTTTTAAGGTCAAGATTGCTTAATTCTTTAAAGGCTTAGATGGTTTAATGGTTGATTAATCTAAATCCTAATGATATATAAAGACATTAAGGGAACAAGTAATTATTTGATTGAAGCATGTTATGATCAATGGTGAACATTACTAAAGTTCCCTTGACGGGTTTAAGTAGTCAACACCTCTTGATCAAGCAAACCCTAATGAACATTAAAGTAATAATGTGACTTATGTTATCAAGGTTGAATTGACCTAACCTAATAATAAGAGATGTAAACATCATCTAATAATAAGAGGGGAGAGAAGACTCCTAATATGAATGTGAATCAAGTAATATACTTCCAACATGTATGAATACACATAATTAGGGTATGATCCTTTACAATGGGATCATGGAAACCCTAATTATGATGATCAATGAATCTTAACCTAAGTGAAGACATGAATGGAAGTAATCTTCATACATAATGATGGTATGATCTCAATTCACTACTATGTGAATAGTAAACCCTAATCTAGGTTAATGCGATGCTATGTGAATAGTAAACCCTAATCTAGGGTAATGTGATGCTATGTGAATAGTAAACCCTAATCTAGGGTAATGCGATGCTATGTGCATAGTAAACCCTAATCTAGGGTAATGTGATGCTATGTGAATAGTAAACCCTAATCTAGGGTAATGTGATGCTATGTGAATAGTAAACCCTAATCTAGGGAGATGTGATGATATGAATAAGTAACCCTAATTCTGAGTTATGCTTTTAAGCATGAAACTCCATGATTGAGAAATGAGATAGGAATCACTATTCCTAATCTAGTTAAAAGGTGGAATAACTCTTTTTGGATTAATGAGAATCCTAACCCTAGAAACTAGTCGTGGTATTATGACACGGTCGTGGTGAGTCCTTTGTTGCACGATCGTGTAAGGTAGCACGGCCGTGGTATCACATATATAATTTGAGAAGAACCTGTATTGTGCTGTTATGATACAATATGCATGTTATTAGTAAATATTGAGCATGCAGGTTTTCATAAAGAGGTGATCATATCCAGATAAGGATTATGATATCTTATGTATTGAAATTACTTTACATGCTTCAAGTATAATGATATGCTATGATACCTAGTGAATGACAAATTATGAGTTCAAGTACCTAGATTCTATAATCATGATGATAAATTTAGAAAGGTACTTGATAAGTTGAGGAATTGAGATCCTAACACTTTGTGAGAAAATGTATGGCTACAGGCCATGACTCCCCAATAATAATGTCAGACATTAGATATATGATCTAAGTCTGAAGAGAGTTAATGTTGTAATAATGGTTTTATAGTAAATAAATGTCATACATGTTCTTCTATTTCTTAAAAGATAAATGACATATGGGTTTATCTAATTATAGTTGTATTGCTTTAATTGGAAGAATGGTTTAATCTGTTAAACATTGTTTTCACTACTCCCAGACATATATAACTTCTTTTTGTACATTTACTCTCTTAATATGCAATAATTATGTTTCTGGCGAAGAGTTATATCTCTCGCTGGGACAATTTTATAATTGTCTCACCCTGTGGGAAACATATTTTTAGGTGGACGTGGGCGAGGAGGCAGAAATCCTTCAATAGGTGAAGGGCAACATCAACAGTACCAGGGACAACAGTGAAGTTTCAGGTGGAGACACTGGCTGTTATGCCACGTATAGATGTAGTTAGAGTCCTATGTGTCGTCTCTGTACTCTCAGGTCCTCGGAGTAATAGTTAGTGCTTTCGAGTTTTTGGTCCAGTACCTCGAGATTTCTGTATCTTGCCTTATATAGTTAACATGGTAGTTGATGATTGTAATCTCGAGATACGACCTTACAGAGATGTACCGATGGATCAGTTTGTAAATAACTTACCATGTTTCTTTATGAAAAAGCTTTACCATTTAAAGATCTCTTCACATAAAGTTTTAAATTTTTAGTGATTTTTGGTAATCCGCTGCTTAGTGAACGTTTCCGTATTAGTTAATCTTATTTTCTCGAGATAGACGTTACATTTAGTGGTATCAGAGCTCTAGGTTCGCTGAGTCTACAGAGACATAGGACTAAGGTTGTTGAGTCCGTTCTAAGTGTTTTCCAGATTATCTGATAGTATCTTCTGCTCTCATAGGAGAAGAAGAACTTGAAGATGTCTGGATCACATGAAGAGCATGTTGCTGAGGGCAGTACTGCTGCACTAGGAGGAGGTGAAGGAGACCAGAATAGGGAGGGGCATGTACCTGAACATCCCCAGATTGACCCAGCTGAGAAAGAAAACCCAGCTCTCCATGCTTTATTTGATAAATTCCTGACAGCCATAACACACATGGCAGATAGGGTGCCACCATCTGCACCTAGGGCACCAGCCCATCAAGAAGGTTATGGAGCCGACAAGACTTTTGAGAGACTTTGCCGGGTGGGAGCCATAGACTATGCTGGTACATCTGACCCAATAGATGCTGACCTATGGTTGACAAAGTTGGAAAAGGCTTTCAGGATCCTTGATATTCCTGAAGCTGAAAAGGTAAAACATGTGGTATACCTCATAAAAGGGAGTGCTGGTAATTGGTGGATGATAGAGGAAGATAAGAGACCAGGTGAAGAAATAGGATGGGAGGTATTCCGATGAGAATTCGTCAATAGATACTTCCCTAAGACGTATCTAGATGTGAAGATCTCTCAATTTGAGAAGATCACACAAGGACAGATCAACGTTAGCGAATATGAAGCTAAGTTCATGGAGTTGCTGCAGTTTTGTCCACAGATGGCAGTTAGTGATGAAGAAAGAATTCGACGTTTTGAAAAGGGATTGAATGCTGAACTAGCCACTCTTGTGTCTGCCTTAGAGAACAGAGAAAGGTTTGCCACCTTTGTGGAGTCAGTAAGAAGGATAGAGAGGTCGGAAATCGAGAAACAACAGACAAGTAGTAAGAAGATGTACACCCAACCTCAAGATCAAAGGCCTGAAAGTTTTAAGAAGCAAAGATTTTTTATACCGACAGCAATATCAAGATTTCCTACCCAAACACAATGGATGTCAAGTGGAAGTAGGGATCATAGTAGTATACCAAGAAGACCTTCTGACATAGCATCAACATCGGTAACTGGATTGTATGGACACCTTGCACCCAGGATCTGTTACCAATGTAGACAACCGGGACATCTGGCAAAGGATTGTCCAGATAGGAATACAATAATGACTCAACCTTAAGGACAGAGTCTGCAAGGCTCACAAGGGAGGCAATATAATAATAGAGGATGTGGACAGACGTCCTAGATAGGTCAGATGAAATAAGTTTTGTTTTGATATTTCATATCAGGATTCTATGTGTTAAAGATATGAAAATTAGCTGTTTTTGAATTCCTTTGACTAAGTCCTAGAAGGACACAAGGGAGATAAGAATTTATATCTTACTCAGTATTCTTTAAAACAATTTATAATCTCCCTTAATTGTGTATTAAAAGATGAGATATAGATGTGATACCTGCAGAATAATCTGGTATGGTAAATCATGTGTGTATAATGAAAAAAAATGAGGAATATGATGATAAGTAGAATACATACTACCTAATCTCAATACTTATATACCCTGGCCAGGTATATGGTTATTGTAGATAAAGCAAGTATGAAACTCTTAGATTGTTATCTTTTTTATTACTCTGATCATGTAATTATTCTGAAACAATCTAGAGAGTATGAGGTAATTAATGAGAAAAGCTAAGTGAAACTTCTAAATGAACATACTCAGTGAATCTTCTTAGTGAATACTTAGTGAATATACTTAGTGAACACACTCAGTGAATTTCCTCAGTGAACACTTAGTGAATATACTCAGTGAACTTCCTTAGTGAATACTTAGTGAATATACTCATTGAACTTCCTCAGTGAATACTTAGTGAATATACTCAGTGAACTTCCTTAGTGAATACTTAGTGAATATACTCAGTGAACTTCCTTAGTGAATACTTAGTGAATATACTCAGTGAACTTCCTCAGTGAATACTTAGTGAATATACTCAGTGAACTTCCTCAGTGAATACTTAGTGAATATACTCAGTGAACTTCCTTAGTGAATACTTAGTGAATATACTCAGTGAACTTTCTCAGTGAATACTTAGTGAATATACTCAGTGAACTTCCTTAGTGAATACTGAGTGAATATACTCAATGAACTTCCTTAGTGAATACTTAGTGAATATACTCAGTGAACTTCCTAAGTGAATACTTAGTGAATATACTCAGTGAACTTCCTCAGTGAATACTTAGTGAATATACTCAATGAACTTCCTCAGTGAATACTTAGTGAATATACTCAGTGAACTTCCTTAGTGAATACTTAGTGAATATACTCAGTGAACTTCCTCAGTGAATACTTAGTGAACATACTTAGTGAATTTCCTCAGTGAATACCTAGTGAACATACTTAGTGAGCATACTTAGTGAACATACTCAGTGAATTTCCTCAGTGAATACTTAGTGAATATACTTAGTAAACATACTTAGTGAACATACTCAGTGAATTTCCTCAGTAAATACTTAGTAAGCATACTCAATGAACTCCTTCAGTGAAAGATTTTGAGACAACATACTTAGTAAATTTACTTAGTGAAATCTTCTAAGACAAATTGCTTAGTGAATCTTCTCAGTGAATATTTCCAAATTAATTGATTAGCAAACTTTCTTAGTGAACTGTTTCAAATAAATAAAGGATTGTTGAGTGAATTATCTGTGTTAAGGTATGTATGTTTCTCTTTTGATAAACATTCTTGGGTGATACTAGAAGAATGTTGTTTTATGCTTCTTCCTTTCAAAAGTATGGACACCTTATGTTAGGGGTTTATGCTTTACACAAACATAAACAGTGATAAGAAGTAATTAATGAAAGGGACTTTGTGTGAATAACAAATCCATAATATCATCATAATTTTGAGATAATATGGGGAAACTTGAGGGCCTTACTGATGAATAATCTGTCCCTCCTTTTCCTGGGATTTCGAGGACGAAATCCTTGTTAGGGGTTTATAATTTGTAACAGTACCCCTGACCTGGTTTATGAACTAACCCTAGGTTTTTTGCTTAAAATTATGATTAGAGGCTTGTGGTTAACCCTTGATATGTCATTAAAGCTTTAGAAGAATCTATATTTTCATTTCTGCCCTTTTTGAACAATGTTGTAAGATTGTTTTGTTTAAAAGGGACCTATGTGCAAATTACCCAATTAGAGGGGTTAACTTGCAAATTTCACATGTTAATATGTTCCTCTTATGATGATACATCATAAGAATGAATATGATGTGGTGATATGGATTCCCCAAGCTTGGGCAACAAAATATAGCTTGTAGAGCAATCCTTGTACTTTAAAACCTAGTTTTGGTGTAAAGTGCAATTTACCCAAAACATAGGGTGCAACATGTAAAATATACCCTCTAGAGTACCTCTCATGCTTTTTAGCATCAATTGGAGTAAAGAAAATGAGGGGGGCACCTCATTTGAGTAACCATATAAGAAGGATAATCATTGTAATTGAATAATCAAGATGTATGCAAAATGACCCTTATATATGTATGACTTAATAAAGTGTTTGGCTTCTTTTCCTCTAAACCAAGGTTGAGAGATAAGTTTTCATGTTATAAGAAGGGATGAACGTGGCAAAGAAGTAGGAGAGCGGCATGGAGGATATAGATGTAAAAGAGAAGAAGTATTTATCATTGCCTTGGAAATATGCCCAAAAATATATAAGCAAGCTCTTTCCACAATCAAGGGATCGTTCCCTTCATTTCCTCTTCTCATACTTTTGCTTTGGGCCGACTAAGGAGGAGTTTAAGAGCAGAGGAGGACGACCAAGTTGATCTAGGTAAGTTTGGTCATCTTCTAGCTCAGATTCATGGAGGAAATTCCATTACAAGGTTGGTTTGCTAGTAGTCCTTACACAACTCTTTCTTCTAGCCATCTTCTCCATCCAATTCTTGAAGAAATGACCTTGTAAGACCCCTAGATCTCAATCCACCATTAAATCTACGGAGCTTGGAGCTCTAGATCAGATTCTAAGGCAGGTTTTATAACTCTAAACCCTTAAACTTTGTTATGCATCTTTCTTTCTTGCAAAAGTAGTTTGTTCTTCTTTCCCCCATCCTTCCTTGCTTTCTTGCAACTAAAACCATGAAGAATAGACATGGATCTGGAGGTAGAAGAAGGGGGCGTGAATACCAATTTTACTTTAGCAAACGGTCTTGCACCCTTGGCCAAACAGTTTGCAAAACCGTTTGAGGGTTTGCAAAACCGTTTGAGGGGCAAACGGTTTCACAAGGTCGATTGGATCAAACAGTCTCCAAGACCATTTGGTTGAGTTGACCAAGGGTTGAACGTTTGGGATTCCTGTTCATAATTATGTTCGTTGATAACCCTCCAAATTTGAGGGATTAATTCCAAAGGAATCGTGAGTTGAAGGCAAATCAATTAGGTAAATCTAATTGGATTAAGTGCTGATTTTCAACCTGATTAACTTGAACTTATTGGGCAAACGGTTTTAAAACCATTTGTGTGCGTTGACCAAGCATTGACCGTGTGAGATTATTGTTACCAATGATGTTGGTTAATGACTCACCAAATTTTATGGGTTAACTCCCAAGGAATAGAGAGTTGAAGGCTAATCAATTAGATAAACCTAATTGGATTAAGTGCTGATTTTCAACCTGATTAACGTGACCTTTTTGGGAAAACGGTTTCAAAACCATTTGAGTGCGTTGACCAAACATTTACCGTTTGCGATTACTGTTACTAATTATGTTGGTTAATAACTCACCAAATTTGAGGGTCAATTCTCAAGGAATCATGAGTTGAAGGCTAATCAATTGGGCAAACCCTAATTGAAATTAGTGTTGATATTCCAATGAGTTAATTTGAGATTTTGGGTTGATTAGCCCAAACAGTTTCAAGACCGTTTGGGGATCACCCAAACGGTCTCAAGACCGTTTGGGGGTCACCCAAGACCGTTTGGAGGTCTAGGTTGAATTATGGATATGTGTTTGAAGATCCAAAGATGTGGTATGAACCCTAATCGGCTAAATACTGATTTTGCAAGTGAATGAGATGATGTTTTGGGTTGATTGGTCCAAACGATTTCAAAACCATTTGGGGATCACCCAAACGGTCTCAAGACCGTTTGGGGATCACCCAAGACCATTTGGAGGTCTGGGGTTAAGTATAGTTGACCAATTGAAGGTCCAAAGGTACCAAATCATATTACAATTAAGTGCTAATTTGTTGATCAACTCGATAGACCAATCCTTGATAGAATTTCACTAGAATCCAAGGGATGGATGAGCCAAACAGTCTCAAGACCATTTGGAGCTCATCCAAACGGTTTCAAGACCGTTTGGAGGTCACCCAAGACCGTTTGGAGGTCTAGGGGTGAGTATGGTTAAGCAATTGATGATCCAATGTTATTAAGTTAAAGTGTAATCAATTGTTGTTTTGGTGATCAATCCAATGATCCAAACCTTAATTGGTTGACTTGGATTTTGGTGATATGATAGGCAAACGGTCTCAAGACCGTTTGGAGGTCATCCAAATGACCTCAAGACCGTTTGGGGTCAGTTCATACCCAATTTGGATGATGGTTCTATGGTTTCAAAGTAACTAGTCTTACATTGATTAGTATTGAAGGATGATCGATTCCAAGCCTAATCCAATCTATCCAAACCCTAATTGGTGATCAATTGAGGATTAATTGAGGGTCACATCAGTTGAGTATTAACTTAATTGGCTAAATTGATAAATGGTTAACCATGGCATGAACGATTGAGGGGTTCAACATTGAAAACCCTAACTCAATTGGAAGTGTTAATACACTTTTTGGTCCATGCGGTTTTGAGGGTGTTTGGACCAAATGGTCTCAAGACCGTTTGGTGGTCATGCGGTTTCAAACCATTTGGAGGTTGAAAGTGCAAAACCGTTTGGGGTCTTTTAAGGTCAAGATTGCTTAATGCTTTAAAGGCTTAGATGGTTTAATGGTTGATTAATCTAAATCCTAATGATATATAAAGACATTAAGGGAACAAGTAATTAGTTGATTGAAGCATGTTATGATCAATGGTGAACATTACTAAAGTACCCTTGATGGGTTTAAGTAGTCAACACCTCTTGATCAAGCAAACCATAATGAACATTGAAGTAATAATGTGACTTATGTTATCAAGGTTGAATTGACCTAACCTAATCATAAGAGATGTAAACATCATCTAATAATAAGAGGGGAGAGAAGACTCCTAATATGAATGTGAATCAAGTAATATACTTCCAACATGTATGAATACACATAATTAGGGTATGATCCTTTACAATGGGATCATGGAAACCCTAATTATGATGATCAATGAATCTTAACCTAGTGAAGACATGAATGGAAGTAATCTTCATACATAATGATGGTATGATCTCAATTCACTACTATGTGAATAGTAAACCCTAATCTAGGGTAATGCGATGCTATGTGAATAGTAAACCCTAATCTAGGGTAATGTGATGCTATGTGAATAGTAAACCCTAATCTAGGGTAATGCGATGCTATGTGCATAGTAAACCCTAATCTAGGGTAATGTGATGCTATGCGAATAGTAAACCCTAATCTAGGGTAATGTGATGCTATGTGAATAGTAAACCCTAATCTAGGAAGATGTGATGATATGAACAAGTAACCCTAATTCTGAGTTATGCTTTCAAGCATGAAACTCCATGATTGAGAAATGAGATAGGAATCACTATTCCTAATCTAGTTAAGAGGTGGAATAACTCTTTTTGGATTAAATGAGAATCCTAACCCTAGAAACCAGCTGTGGTATTATGACACGGTCGTGGTGAGTCCTTTGTTGCACGATCGTGCAAGGTAGCACAGTCGTGGTATCACATATATAATTTGAGAAGAACCTGTATTGTGTTGTTATGATACAATATGCATGTTATTAGTAAATATTGAGCATGCATGTTTTCATAAAGAGGTGATCATATCCAGGTAAGGATTATGATATCTTATGTATTGAAATTACTTTACATGCTTCAAGTATAATGATATGCTATGATACCTAGTGAATGGAAAATTATGAGTTCAAGTACCTAGATTCTATAATCATGATGATAAATTTAGAAAGGTACTTGATAAGTTGAGGAATTGAGATCCTAACACTTTGTGAGAAAATGTATGGCTACAGGCCATGACTCCCCAATAATAATGTCAGACATTAGATATATGATCTAAGTCTGAAGAGAGTTAATGTTGTAATAATGGTTTTATAGTAAATAAATGTCATACATGTTCTTCTATTTCTTAAAAGATAAATGACATATGGGTTTATCAAATTATAGTTGTATTGCTTTAATTGGAAGAATGGTTTAATCTGTTAAACATTGTTTTCACTACTCCCAGACATATATAACTTCTTTGTGTACATTTACTCTCTTAAGCTGCAATAATTATGTTTCTGGCGAAGAGTTATATCTCTCGCTGGGACAATTTTATAATTGTCTCACCCTGTGGGAAACAAATTTTTAGGTGGACGTGGGCGAGGAGGCAGAAGTCCTTTAATAGGTGAAGGGCAACATCAACAGTACCAGGGACAACAGTGAAGTTTCAGGTGGAGACACTGGCTGTTATGCCACGTATAGATGTAGTTAGAGTCCTATGTGTCGTCTTTGTACTCTCAGGTCCTCGGAGTAATAGTTAGTGCTTTCGAGTTTTTGGTCCAGTACCTCGAGATTTCTGTATCTTGCCTTATATAGTTAACATGGTAGTTGATGATTGTAATCTCGAGATACGACCTTACAGAGATGTACTGATGGATCAGTTTGTAAATAACTTATCATGTTTCTTTATGAAAAAGCTTTACCATTTAAAGATCTCTTCACATAAAGTTTTAAATTTTTAGTGATTTTTGGTAATCCGCTGCTTAGTGAACGTTTCCGCATTAGTTAATCTTGTTTTTTCGAGATAGACGTTACAACATACCTAACAATACTTGATTTATTACTTTTTTTTTTTGGGGGGGGGGGGGGGCGGCCCCCGCTTGCCCCCTGGCTCCGCCCTTGGTCACTTGTTGTCGGGTCGGCAAAAAAAACATATATATGTTCTTGAGGAATGTGGTCCCTCCTACAACAATCTCTATGGTATAAAAGTTTACTCAGAAAAGAATGTGACGTTGATTTAATCATTAGTTTTCAGTTCAATTTTAGTCAAAAGACTGTATCAAATTCTAAAACATAGTGACCGATGAAGATTGTACGTGACGGAGGCAGTAATGAGGCAGTACATGGTACTTCCTCGTCAGAACAATCTGCATCAGACATAAGCATAATATAGTTTCTTTGCGTATACAACTTATGCATCATTCCACGACATGTTAATTTTTGCATAGCTGGAAAACAGTAGCATTTTCCTTAAAGCCAGAAATATGGATTCATGTGTAAAATAGCCCCAAACTTGTTGGATAAAATGTCATATGTATAGGCTTGAGCTCAAGACAACTAAAAAATGATCAACACACTCAAAAATCACTAGATCTTTCTAGATTGGAAAAGGTTGTTGAATTTCCTAAACTGCCTTTTCCCACATAGTGACCACATTATGTCGTAGGCACCACGGCGTGAATGAACTCAGAGCTTTGCGCCAATAGTTAACAAACAACCGAAAAGCCTGGGAGTTTGGGAGACAAACACGGAAAGCCTAGATGCTAATTCATGTTGGATAAGAAAGGGAATTAAGAATGGGCTACTAAAAAAAGGATAGTGGCGTATATAACTGGAGCAGAAAGGGCACTGAGAAAAATATTGGGTAAAAAAGGATACAACAACGCCAATGGCCGGCAGACAATAACATTGCCTGGGACCGCTATCTTTCTGTCTACTTCTAAATTGTTGTTCGATTAAGTAGACCTCCGCTTACAATCATGGATTAACAATCATCAGGCTAACAAAAAGGTAATGTGGGGTTACTGTGTACCTGTCGATGGGCGACGGTCACAGTCATGCAGGGATTGCAAACTGCAAATATATGTTCCACTATGGATTAAGATTCTGGGACACTCAAACCCCTCACGCGCGGGGCAAATTAGCTCCCAAACCGCCGCGATGATGATTGAGTTATATTTTTGGAATTATGCAATTGACAAATAAATTTGTTTTGCTTATAACTTTTGAACCATAATGAATTTTTTAATGAAACAAAAACTATTAGTTTCGTAACGAATAATGCAATCTAACAAACCTAATATTGAGATATTTTTGAGAAAAAAATACAAAAATGATATATATAAGTTAATTGACAACCAACTATGATGCCCATAAATGGTTATAGACACCAAAAAATAGTTAGTTGACGCTCAAAATGGTTCATTGACACCCAGAAGTATAAAGATGACGCCCAAATAAGGTATTGACAACTAAAACAACTATTTAACCATTTGTAAACGCTATTTAATAATTTTTTGATGATATGGCGCCCATAAATGGTTTTTGACACCCAAAAATAGTTAATGACACCAAAAATTGTGCATTTACACCTAAAAATATAAAGATGATATGTAAATAAGGTAATTGACGTCCAAAATGGTACATTGACACCGAGAAGTTTAAAATGACGCCCAAATAAGGGTTTTTAGATGCTATGACGCCCATAAATAGTTATTGACTCGTAAAAATGGTTAATTGACGCCCAAAATGGTTCACTGACACCCAAAAATATAAATATGATGCCCAAATAGGGTAACTGACGTCCAAAATAGTTCATTGATATCCAGAATTTTAAAATGACACCCAAATAAGATATTGACAACTAAAATAACATAACGACATACAAATAGTCTGTTTGACACCTAACACCACTTAATGGCACCCAAAATGGTTCATTGACACCTAGAATTATATGGTACCCATAAATAGTTATTCACACCCAAAAATAGTTACTTGACGTCCAAAATGGTTCATTGACATCCAAAAGTATAAAGATGACACCCAAATAAGGTATTGATAACCAAAACAACTATTTTACATTTTTGGATGATTGACACCCAAAAATAGTTAATTGACACCTAAAATGGTGCATTTACGCATAAAAGTATAAAGATGGTGCCCAAATAAGGTAATTAACACCCAAAATGGTACATTGACACACAGAAGTTTAAAATGACTCCCAAATAAGACTTTTTGGATGCGATGACACTCATAAATGGTTATTGACTCGTAAAAATGGTTAATTGACTCCCAAAATGGTTCATTGACACCCAAAAGTATAAATATGACGCCCAAATAAGGTAACTGACGTTCAAAATGGTTCATTGACACCCAGAAGTTTAAAATGACACCTAAATAAGGTATTGACAACCAAATCAACATAACGACACCCAAATAGTTTGTTTGACACCTAAGACCACTTAATGACATCCAAAATAGTTCATTGACACCTAAAATTATAACAACGCCAATAAATAGCTAATGACACCTATAAATGTCTATTGACACCCAAAGATGGTTAACTGAGGTTCATTGACATCCTGAATAATATATTTAATATCATTTTTATATTTTTTTTGTTAAAAATGTATCAATATTAGTTTTGTTGGAATGTATTTTTCATAACGATTCCAATAGTTTTTATTTCGTTAAAAAATTCATCACGGTTCAAAAGTTATAAGCAAAATAAATTTATTTACATATTACGCAACATCTACCAACCCATCCAATCAAAATTCGCCACGTCAGCACCCCCAAATCAACATCTTTCCCAACAAACCAGCCCCTCCGGCGCGTGAGGTGCGCTTGCACCAGCCCGCGCGTGACAGAACCATTTCCGTTCCACTATCGGCTAAGTTGTGCTTTCGGCACCATGTAGCTCCATCTATCTATACCCTGGTCAACGGTTAAATCATCTCATTGCTGCTACTGTCATCCACGCCTTCCGGTGGAAGCTACCAACAGTAAATAAAAAACAAACTTGTAAGACGTATTAAAGGAGAAGCCAGAAGCTCCAGAGTATAGGTTGAATAGATATATACAGCAGAGCAAATGTCTTCGGTGGAAGCTCTAGAATATAACTAGAACAGATGACCGACGAAGAAAAAATAGCCGCTGCACACAATGAAGTATCCTTGTTCACAGCAAAGAATGTGTTGTTGTTATTGTTATGGTCCAAATTAAATATTATTCATAGCGCAAAATTAGTCCTCCCTTTTGTCCTGTTCCGAGTACTTGCATGATTGATTAGAAGCATGTGCCCTCCGGTAGTAAACTTTCATATATGAAATATGTTGGACATGTTTTGAAACTCAAAATGGAACTTCACTCATTCTCCACATGTTTGAGGATATAACAAATAAAATAAAATCCTCAAACATATAATGAAGAATGAATGTGGTTCCACTATGGGTTCTAAAATGGGTCTATATAGCAAACCTCTTCATATATGGGAAGTGTTACAGGTCCTAACAGAGACACTTGGGTGTCAATCAAGTAAAAAAGCAATCAAACACTGAAAAGAAACCAAACAGGCAGACACGCTGACGAGCAGGGAAACAAACTGGACAATTTTGTTCGGCTGTATAGCAAGTCAATGTGGTGCACACGACAAACATAAAGGCAGTTGTCTATTAGAAAAACAACGTAATGAAAGCATGAGAAGTTGACGCACGCCGATAGACAGACGGACCGGTAAACTCTTCTTTGTTATAGAGACTAGTGAACGTGCACCTGCACATGCACGTGACATATAAAATTTATTGAAAATGTATATGGAGATGACTCGTCCGTGAAAGAGTTCCTACGGTAAAAGATATTTGTGTTGGTTGTTTGAAATGAGAGAATCAAGGAACCGTTTTCGTGGGATGGAGAGAATAATATAAAATTAAAAATAATAAAAGTTAATAGGAGAGTGTGAGAATAAATATTTGTAGGAGCAAAATTCCTTGAAAAAAAGAGAGAAGAGAGTGAATCAGGGAGAGCGCAGCATCAAACTCGCTCTTTTTATAGTAGTATAGATATATATTTTTCAAAACAACCAAGAAGTCCACATGTTCTAAATTATATTCTATTCTATATAAGAAAATTAGAATGTTTTTCTTCTATTTTATGACGATTACAAAGTAATTCATGTATTCTGAGCTATACTACATAGGACTAAACATAGGAAATATTGTATGTATTTTTTATATTTTTGGTTAAAATTTAGTAAGCCAGTTGTGTAAGAGAAGATAAGGATTTGGATATATTTTTTTCTATTTAAATTTTTGGATTATATATTGCTCTTTGTTTATTTAATAACACTCAATAAAACATCTTAAGAGGAGTTGAATGTAAATTTTACTTTAGTTTTTCAAATTACAGATTGCTTCTTGTCTTATTATGAAAGGTCATGGAAAGTTGCATGCCTTTGATTTTTTTAATTCTAATCTAGCGTCAAGTATCCAAACAAGTTATATGTGCTATCATTTTGTCAATTGATAGGTCGAGAGTATGGCACAACTAATGTCAAAAGTGGAGGACACGGTCGGTCTGACATGATAGGAAAGGTTCCCTTTGATGGTGTTACCAAAATTAAGAAGAAGTTATTATTACTTTGACTGCTTATTTCTATTTTTATTGATAGGTTCCCTTTGATGGTGTTACCAAAATTACGAAGAAGTTATTATTAAATTTATTAAATTTATTACAATATATGGTAGAGCTAGGATTTCAGAATTGGGGGAACCATTTGAAATACATACAAAGTATGTCGATATACATCATGTTGGGGGGGGTGGTGGCACAAAGTGGATTAAATGTATATATCTTGTTGAATCTAATGGATACTACATCATGTTGTAGCAATGGAGGTAGGGCACATGCCCCCACCCCTCGCAACACTATGTGGCTTTGCCACTGGTTGCAACCTAGTAGTGGTTCCATGGACATTAAGCTATGCCCAAGTATGAACGAGTATAAAGAAAAAATAATCAAGAAGGCAGAGACAACACACATACTGAGGGGAGTGAGATTTAGTTATGGTCTCACAATGGGTCAAGGGTGAGATTTGTAGGGATGGGAAGTGGTTGCTCCAGGAAGTAAAGCATAAAATGGGAAGTGATTATTGGATAGTAAACTTATACACATGCACTTGCAAAATGGTTTGTTTTATGTAACTTTATTAAATTCCACTTTATTTAATATTTTGGCTTGAGTATGGATTAATTTCTTCCCTTTGTGATAGGTTGTGTGTGTCACATCAACATAGTTTTTTCTATGGTTTGTATTTAAGTCATCAAAATAATTAACATGTTTTGTCAATAGGGAGCCATAGACAATGAAAGGAAAAAGTGTACCTTGTTCAATAATGTGGAAAATTTTGGTTTGGAAATGATAAATGTCGCTTGAAAAATTAGTATATGTGCATTATATGCAATAATTTTGCCTAAATAATTAAACTTTCTTGAGTCCACTCTTTTCAAAGAAACAACATTTGCATAAACACCATATGCATACTACATTCTTCCCTCCATGATCAAAATGTAAATGGTTTTGTGATGTCTATCTCATAAGGGCTGTACATGCAAAAAAAATAAAACTTAAATGCACGCACATGAGGGCCACAATAAGATTGGTCAATAATAGTATAGTTTGTGGCCATCTCCATAAGAAGTTTATACAATTCAACACTTAATTGATTCAATGAATTATGAAACTTTGAGAAGAAATTTGATTGGTTGATTGAATCTAAATAAACTAAATTCACTAAATTATCTAAAGCTTTGTAACAAAATATCTTTTAGATTATCAAATCAATGTAAATGTATTTGTTGCCATGACACCTATAATCATGTGACGAACACAAACATAAAATAGATTGAACTTCATGTTGACCATATCTTGTACTACATTACGACTAATGACTTCTGCCTATTAATTGCCTAGGTGGCTAAAATCCTCTGTTCCAACTAATAAACTAGCACAAGATAACATGTTCTCCTAGATCCTTATAAAGAGAACCATATATCACATTCATTTCTTGCCTAGGAGAAAAAATGAAAGAAATCCTACTCACTTCCATGTAACATACATTAGAGATCCGAGTGTCCTCCAAGTTAGTTTTGTATCCCTTTTGGGTATGCCAAAATTGGGGAAGTAGGGAACCTTAACCATCGGTTCCCATGGACAATTAATATTAAGTAGAGAACCAAGAAGGAAATTTGTACTATTATATCAAGTTGTTCATCACATGACTAACATGTGCCAACAAGACAACAAGTACAAGGGAAACTACTCCATATGCAAGGTTGATACACAAATAGGATTGTATATGGTTAAGCCAAATGCACAAGTCTTAAATTTAGAACTCGAACACTACCCCACAAATACACAAGTGCGTGTAGTATATTCAAAATCATCCAAGGAGAAAGGTTATGTTAAACGCAAAGATATTGAACTTCAACAATCTTGATCGAATTACAAAAGGTGATTTTATTCCTTGCAAGTAATTAAACTAATTAGATAGAAACCGACCAAAAAAAATTACCGACCAAAAAAACTAATTAGATAGAAAGAAACTAGAGTAGGGACCACTTGATTTAAAAATCACAAATTTATGGAAAGATCTTGAGAACATGGTTTCACATCCACATCATAATATGAAGAGCAATGAAAATCAAACATACTAATAATAATAAGGGAGGTCTGTATCCTACACCCACTTCTTGGTAAAGTAGAACAACCCTAACTTTTTATACCATTGTCATTGATATACACATATTCAGACTACAAACCTTGCTCTCTGTGATACCTCGACACGCCACAAATGAGATTACTCAAACTAAACACAAAATTAAAACTAAACATACAGATTACCAAAATACATAGGATATTAAAACTGATTTCTCAAAAGCATCATAAGCCAAAAACTTATCACATAAGCCCACAAGCCTGTCACATGAATTACATATCATATCACAAGGTGCTTACATCATTCCTATTATCAACATGTTACATGAGATATTTGTTCCACATATATACATATATACATGCCATACCTTACATACACGACTCACAATCCCAAAAACCTCGTATCGGTAACCTATCCACAAAACACATCGAGAACAACCCCAAAAACCTGAGTGTATAGGGACGACATCTAGGACTCTATCACCAAAAGACTAGCAACACATCCAACCTTATCAGCTACTGCTCTTGCTACCGCTCTTGATGTGGAAACCCACAGGGTGAGACCAAACGTCCCAGTAAGAGATATAACTCTCTGCCAATGTCTATCAAAGAACAAATAATTAAGTAGGTAGATAAAAATATTTGATACACTTTCCCTTCTTCCCAAACCTCAAGACACCCTTCCAAGGAGAGACCTTAGGATACACTCTGTCCCACACTTGGAACTTGTAACGCCCGGGCCCACTGCCCTACGCTCTAGTAGGGTTTTAGGAATGACGAGTGGCCCCACAGACCACCACTAGCCTCAACTATATGCTTTGTCCTCACTCACACACAAGCTGGGGTTAACTTCCTGACTGGTCACCCATCTTAGTACTACTCCAAGTTGAGAACACTTAACTATGGAGTTATTTAGTAATGGGCTCCCAAAAAAGGATGTGCACCTTGGTGATATGGGTAGCCCAATCATTCCTTATAAGATCATTTTATTTGAGGCCTCAAATCTTGGGATGTTACAATCTCCCCCACTTAGACACTTTACATCCTCGTCAAGACTCAACTATATGGCCTAATGATATCGCCCCATTTCGGTGCAGACCCAGAATGGCTCATGGACACCCAACTCCCAATCACAGAATACCATCAGAAGGGTGGCTAGATCACTATGGATTGCTCTTTCCAACTTGCCTGGATCGTAGACTCAAGACTAGCATGCCACATGTCCATGTGGGCCCCACCTACTGGAGGGGTTATGGCTCTGATACCATTTGTAATGCCCGGGCCCACTGTCCTACACTCTAGTAGGGTTTCAGGAATGACGACAGGCCCCACAGACTATCACTAGCCTCAACTACGTGCTTTGTCCTCACTCACACGCAAGTCGAGTTAACTTCCTGACTGGTCACCCATCCTAGTACTACTACAAGCTGAGCACGCTTAAATATGGAGTTCTTTAGTAATGGGCTCCCAGAAAAGGAGGTGCACCTTGGTGATATGGATAGTCCAATCATTCCTTATAAGATCATTTTGTCCGAGGCCTCAAATCTTGAGATGTTACAGAACTCCAATGGTCTATGATAGTTATCAACATATGACTTCTGTCTATCTTGGGCTACTTTTAACTACTGTTGAATCACTCTGATCTTCTCTATCATCTGCTACACAAGCTCAGGACCTAGAAGCTGGTATTCACCTGTCTCATACCAAAACAACAAAGATCTACAATGTCTCCATGCAACGCCTCATAAGGTGCCATGTTGATACTCCTTTGACAACTGTTATTATAAGCAAACTCTATTAGGATGAGGTGGATATCCCAACTTCCCAAAAACTACAAAACACATGCTCTCAACAAATCCTCCAAGGTCTGTATGGTCCTCTCAGACTAACCATCCGTATAGGGCTATAAATGGGCAGGGTATTACCCATTTACCCACTACCCATACCCTGTAGGGTAGGGTAAGGGTAAGCATATTTTTTACCCGCCACCCATCTACCCTTTACCCACTTTACCTGCATCTAAAGAGGGTAGGGTAAGGGACAAGTTTTATCGTACCCGCTTTACCCATTAGTATAAGTGTGAATTTATAATTTTAGTTTCTAGTATATGTACGAATGCCTAACAAATACCCCAAAAAGCAACACCACTACTTTCTCAATTTGCAATATTATGATTCCTAAAACTTTAATAGGCAATGGGTAGCATGATACTACCTTTTATAGTCATATATTTGAGAGAGAAATGGATTCATCAATAACAAATATTATATTAAAATTATGAGCCTTGTCTTTAGAAAAAATATCAAGTTAAATATCACTATTTTTGTTGTATATAAAATAACCACAATTATTATTGGGTAAAATAGCATTAAGAGTGTCTTGTTTTTGATATAGGGAATCTCATTTGAAGTTTTGTTAAAAATATCCGATATTAGCTTCATATTGTTTTACCCATTTCACCCTTACCCTACCCATTTATCCTATGGGGAAAAGGGTACATGTAAGGGTAGGGTAAATGTTTTTTAGAAAAATGGTAATTACCCTACCCACTCCAAGGATGTAGGTAAGGTTAAGGGTAAGCCATTACCCTACCCTACCCATTTACAACCCTACATCTGTATGTGGGTGGAAAGCAATACTAAATCTTAACCGCATTCCCAAAAGTTGTGTGCAAGCACTCCCAAAAGTGACTCATAAACTGAGGACCTCTATCTGACACGATAGTAGATAGAACACCATGCAAGAGGACAATCTCATCACCATATATCTGAGCGAGATTCTCTACTGTATACGTTGTTTTCACAGGAAGGAAATGCGTTGACTTGCTCAACCTATCAATGAAAACCCAAATGGAATCACGACCTTTGTCTATCCTCAGAAGACCAACCACAAAGTCCATCATAACATAATCCCATTTCCACTGCGGTATAGGCAACAATTGCAAAGTCCCTACATGTTTTTGATGTTTTACCTTAACTTGCTGACACACTGCGCACTTGGCCACGAACTCAGCCACATCACGCTTCAAGCCAGGATACCAATACAAGTCCTTCAGGTTGTGGTACATCTTGGTGCTACCTAGGTGCATAGCATACATGAAGAGTGAGCCTCTTCCAAAATTATCTTTCTAATATTATCAACATTGGGAACCACAACTCTACCATGATAACACAATGTTCCATCTGATTACTCATGGAAACCATCACACTTCTCACTGCCAAACTATGATCATATTTGATGTATCACGGTATCAACCTATTGTGCCTCTCTAATCTGCTGCTGCAACATCGGCTTCACATGCAACTATGCCAACAAACATGCTAGCATAGACACCTCTAGATTCACGTTCATCTGACGCAAGGAGACCTACATGTCTTTCTTATGGCATGCCAAGGAATACAAGTATGCCTTCTCCACATATGACAAAAAAGAAGACTTCCTGCTCAGCGCATCTTCCACGACATTCGCCTTTCCTGGATGGTAATCAGTGGTGCAGTCACAGTCCTTGATTAACTCCATCTAGTGTCCCTGCCACATGTTCAACTACTGCTGTGAGAAGATGTACTTCAAGTTCTTGTGATCAGTGAAGATCTGACACTTCTCACCATAAAGGTAGTGTCTCCATATCTTCAAGGCATGAACCACGGTAGCTAACTCTAGATCATGGGTTGGGTAGTTCTTCTCGTGCTTCTTCAACTATCGCGATGCAAAAGCGATCACATTCTTATCCTACATCAGTACCCAACTGAAATCGTTCCTCGACGCATCATAGAAAAATATGCATTGTTTCCCTGCTCAGGTAAAACTAGCACCAATGTGCTTGTCAACTTCTCCTTCAACAACTGAAAGTCACATTGACATTTGTAATCCCAGAAAAATGACACATCTTTCCTCGTCATCTTCGTTAGGGGTAATGCCACTGAACTGAAGTTCTTGATAAACCTCTTATAGTATTATGCTAAACCTAGAAAATTATGCACTTCTATTGGTGTCTTCGATTATTCCCATTCCAGCATAGATTCAACCTTCTTGGGGTCCACACTAACACCCTTAGCAAATATCACATGTCCTAGGAAAGACACCTTCACCCAAAACTCACACTTGCTGAACTTAGCGTACAACTGATGTTGTCTTACCAAAGTCAACGCCTGAATAAGATGTTGTTCATGTTGTTGACTATTTTTGGAGTATATCAGGATATCATCTATAAAGACCACCAAGAAACTGTCGTAACACTCTATTCATCAAGTCCATAAATGTTGTCGGTGCATTGGTTAGTCCAAACGACATAACCACGAACTCATAATGACCACACTGAGTCCTAAAAGTTGACTTAGGTATGTCATCCACTTTGATCCGCAACTGGTGATAACTTGATCTCAAGTCTATCTTCGAGAACACTCTGGCACCACACAATAGTCAAACAGTCATCTATCCTCAGTAAGGGATACTTGTTCTTTATTGTCACCTTGTTGAATTGTATATAGTATATACACAACCTCATGGATCCATCTTTCTTCTTCACAAACAACATGGGAGCACCCCATGGAGACGTGCTCAGTCTGATGAAACCTTTCTCAAGCATCTCTTGCAACTGTTTCTTCAACTCTACCATTTCAGTGGGAGCCACCCTATACAGTGTCTGAGCTATCAGCTGCGTGCCTAGGACTAGGTTGATATCAAAGTCAATCTCTCAGGGTGGGGGAACACCTGGGAACTCATCGAGGAACACATCCTTGAACTCATAGACCATTGACACCTCCTAGATGTTAGGACTCCTCACCTTAGTATCCACCACATGTGCGAAAAATGTGTTGCAGCCTCACCTCATCATCTTCTCAGCCACCATCGCCAATACCATACACATCGGAAGAATCTTCCTATATCCTTGGAAGAGCCACTTCACATCACCATCTATGAATGTTGCCACCTTGGAACTACAGTCCAAGACAACTTGATACTTATCTAAGGTGTCCATTCCAAGGATCACATTGAATCCATGCATATCAAGTGGTATGAGATCCACTTGAATGTTATACCATGAAAAAGAAAGGACACATGAAGGACAAACCTCTCACAACTAGGGGGGACCAACCAATAAGGTTCCTAGACAAAGACTATCATGTCTACGACTAACAGGCAAACAACAAATATCAATCACTTCTTGAGTGACAAAAGAGTGTGTAGCACCTGGGTCAACCAAAATAGATATAAAGCAAGAAGAAGAAAAATCAAAATGAAATAACTCCATCTGACCTATCACTACTCGCGGATCGACCAATCCTTCTGTCTGACTCATGGCATAGAATCGAGTCATTTCTTGTTGGCATCCCCACCCTCGACCTCCACCGCTATTAAATTGTTGTCTGTGCGAGCCCTGCTAACTCTGCCTTGGTTGTTGGGTCATCTCATCATCCTTCACGGGACAATACATCTTTGTATGCCCAACCTAGTCACACTTGTAGCACGTCCTTCTCTCATACCACAACCTTGACGACCCTATCACTGACACAAAATCTGTACTGTGGGCTCCTGCTGGTGGAAAACTGTAGCCTCTGCCTCTACTTGGTGGCCACTGTGTCTGTGCACTTGACCTCTACGGTGCTGACAATGCTGAGAACCTAGGTTTCTTAAAGCCTCCAGATGACTGTCCCTGGTACTGTGTCAAACTCTTCTTGGCACTCTTCTCATGCTTCTCAACAATGGACCTCTCTATTTTCTAATCGACACCACAAACGTAGCAAACTTCTCTTTGTTCTCTAGGGATGGAACCAACGTCATCATCTCTATACTTAGACACTTCTCAAAATGTTTGATCCTTTCCTGATCTACAATAGCCATGTGAGGATGGAACCTCGACAAATCAATAAACTTCACTTCATACTCATTGATCGATAGGGATCCATGCTGGATCCTCTCAAACTAGGATATCTTCTCATCAAGATAGGTCTGAGGAAAGTACCGACTGAAAAACTCAAATTGAAACCATCCCAACTAATAACAACACCAAGCCTCTTGTCCTCTTCGATGGCCCACCAATGGCTAACACTCCCCTTCAAAACATATACTGCATGCTTCACTTTGTCTTCCTCAGGGATGTTAAGGATCTTGAAGGCCTTATTCAACTCCATCAACCAGAGACCAGCATCTGCTGGATCATCCGGACCAGCATACGCCACAACCCCAACGTAACATAATGAATCTTAGATGTAGTCTCCATGTAAACCTTTTTACCAAGTTTTCCTTTCATTTCTATCCTTTATTCATTTATGTTTAATTAGTGGAATTTATAGTGGTTTAGTGAGCATTTATTCACTAATTATACTGATGGAAGGATTTATGAACAAATACCTCAATGAAAACATAAAATATGCCACATAATTTCTCTAAATCTTAATCTAACTTAGGGATGTGATTTGAAAACATAAAATATGCCACATAACTCATTTTAGTGGTAACATGAAGATAAGAAACTTAATTGGATGAACAATTTAGATAATGGGCCATTAATGGGCCATATGATATATAGCATAAAAATAAGTCTCAAAAGAGGAAACAAACTTCAAATTCTAAATCTACATATCAAAATTAGCCTACATGTCAAATTTTATCTAATTTGGACCACCTTGAAATATTAGGATAAGTTTAGGAGAGAGAAAATGAGTAAAAGGCATAAGTAATGAATAATGTGATTATGTAATTTCAAAATATGGAAATAATGTAAAATTAATATTCTACATATCAAATATAACTTGTGGATGAAGTTTGATCCAATTTGGATGTTGTTTGTGCAAGTTATGCAATTTTAGGTACATGCTGGACTTTTATGCAATTTACCTAATTGAGAGGTTTTATTTGCAAATTATCACCTTATTTTTAATCCTTAGATATTCCCTTACCATTCAAGAGATTTTGAACCATGGGGCACCTGGTTGCACCTTCGTTTGAAGGTGTTGCTTTACAAGGGCAATATAGGGATTACCGTCTTTATAAATGTGCTTATCTTTAAAAGCTATCAACCAATGGGGTTATTTCTTTATTTGAAGGACGGTGGGAATGGCCTAGAAGGCTCTAGTAACTCTTAGGACCGAATTTTAATGTGCATGAAGAGTCCATGAGCTGTCCTCTTGCATGGCCATGAAGCCTTAGCCTAAAGACACATGGAAAATCACATATACACCTCATGCTTGCCCCCTTCTTTATAAAAGCCATGCCTACCCCTTCCCACCTCCCAATTCAAGAGAAAATCCTCTCCTTCTCGTTCCCACAGCTTAGATCATCATCCCCTCTATGTTTTTACATGAAGTTTCTGTCCCAAGGTAAAAGAAGGTGCCTACCTTGGTGAAGAAGGCTCCTAGGGTTCCAAATTTCTCTATTTGGAATTTCTTAAGCTTCCCCTTGGTGATTTTGACCAAAAGTAGTAAGTTGTCTCCCTTACTTCCCTATTTTCATACTGTTAGTCTTCCTTACACCTTCTTCTAGGTTGGAACCATGACCATACATGGTAAAACTCCACCTAGAACCCTAAAACACCTCATCTCTATGCTCTTTTGCTAGGGTTTATCACCTCTAAGTTGAGAAGGTGAATTTTGCTCAAGAAATGAACTTGGCTTGGAGCAACCAGACCTTATAAGCTAGGATACTTGCTGTTTGGACCTTCTTATATTCCCTAGAGGCAAGTTTGGTTAACACCCTTCTCATATATTGCTTAGTAAATGCTTAAAACTCATGCTTTTATGTTGAAAATCGACGATTTCCATCTCTTTTTACCATGCTCTTCTAAGGTTTTGATTTCTTGTTGTTTTACCTTCTCTAGAAGCTCTAGTTTGGTTACCTATGCAACTTCAAACCTGATCTTGGTCGAATGATGTTTTCTCCCTCTCCCTCTCTCTTTAGTTATCTCGATTGGTTTGATGATGTAGCAATTTCCTATTGGTCAGTATTGCAAAATTCATATCTTCTAAACCGCTTATCCAAATTTGACAAATAAATATGTTTTGGAATTGCAAAATTAATCTTTATCTAATAAAAATATTTTCAAGGTCTGATTCAATGGTTTGACGAAGGGTGGTTTTTTGTAAAACAAATTTAATGCATAAAATCCATAAATATTACATCTTAATCATCATAACTCCTAAATTAACATAAATATATATTTTCTTGATCGGGAAAACCTAATAAGTTTATTGGTGATGTTTTAAGAGTCTAAATCCGAAATTTCCTAAACAACTCTAAAAATAGGGTTTCTATATATTAATGTGCATTATGTACTCGAATACATGTTAATACATTGAAAATAGGCAAAGTAGAACTTAGACTCAAATAAAGAAGTCAAAGTTAGTAATTGATATCAGCAAGAGAGGTATGTGCAATCTATATTTATGTATGTGCATTTACACCTTAAGTTGGGAATAATTGTGCCTTAACCTATTTTTTTATAATGAGGCTTTATTAAACTCTATTTCATATACTCTTGAATATTTTGCTATACTTGCCTCATAAATCAGTTTCTGAACATTATTCTTGGGTCTTGGTACCCCACTGCCATGCTTATTGATTCATATGATTATTCTTGCCATAACTACTCTGTCTAGCATGTGGATTTATGTTCTATTTAATTTAAAGTAGTGGTACTTATGTACAACCACCCACAGAGGGCATGTAAATAATCTCCCTGGGGAATGTCTTATTCTCCCCATAATATTGTAGGTGACTGGGAATGTCTTATTCTCCCCTCACCTAAGGTTAGAGGTCTGGTAGGTGCCTCAACCCTACTTAGTTAGATAGACATAATTATCTTACATGCAAATCTTTTTTTGATATAATTGTTAATGGCAAGTTTCTTTTGAATATAGCCTCATACTCTTGTTATCTTCATCTTATGATGAACCCTAACCTATTCTTATTTACTTTACTTATCTTGTTATCCTAGACTATTTTTATGACACATACCTTGTTTTCTTTTCCCTTTTTGCTGGGTGCTTTCCCAACCACCCAGGTGATGGTGCTGAGTAAGGAGAAGGACAAGTTTGAAGGAAGTCATCTCAGGAGTAGATCTCAAGCTTTCTGAAAGGATTTCTAGGTTGCTATAGATAGATCCTTTTCTCTTATCTTTTTATTTTGGGAACAATCATGTAATGAACAATGAAAGCCATGTAATAGGCTTAGTACTTTTGTTTCCGCTGCTATTGACATTTTGTAATGTATCTGGTGCATGCTTATTTACTTAGAATATAATACATGCATCCCTCAATATCTTTTGTCTTGCTAAAAATATGGATGTTTTGTAATTCCTTTATATTTTAGTAAGGAGGTGATCTCGCCTCTTTACACCCAACATGTCTCATCCTCTCAAAGGTCTTCCCAGAGCCCAAAGATTCAACACTGAGAACAACTACCCTTGGTTGTGGTGTAGGCATTCTGTCTTCCATGTGCATCATTGTTGCCATCAACTTCCCAAACAAAGACTGAAAGGTAGGGTTTTCCATCATGGCCGGGTCAAACTAGGGCACTTTAGACACCCAATCTTCTCTTGCCATATCCCTTGCACCATCTCCAGGTGCATCAACACTGCTCTCTATAGTTTGTTCTTTGTGTTCTCTAGACATCTTTTCTACTCTTCTTATTCTTTTGCATAAGAAAAAGTCACTATAAGACATACTGGAGGATACTAGAATAGACACAAATCCTAGTCCTCGGTCCCTTTAGACTCAACAAACCTAAAGCTCTAATACCAACCAAACTGTGACGCCCTGATGCGCCACAAACAAGATTACTCAAACCAAACGTGGCATCAAAGCTAAACAAGTGGATTACCATTGCTTTTCAAATTCTTGTTCACTACATGAGTTTCTTTGAAAAGGAAAAACTAAAAAGAAACTATAGGATCTAGCAATAAGGAACATAGTCATCCTTGATGGCAAAACTTGAATCTTCTACTCCTAAACTTGGTCACCTTGGCCTTGTTCAACACCTTGATCTAACCCTGGGTGGTTGGGAAAGCACCCAAAAAAGGGAAAGAAAAACAAGGTATGTGTCAGAAAAAATGATCAAGGATAAAAGATAAGAAAACTATAAGGAAATTAAGGCTAAGATTTCATCATAAGATGAAGATAGTAAAAAGAATGAGGCATAAGTAAATAGTGTTGGATCCTAGATGGGTGATTGGGATGCTCTAGAGGGGGGGGTGAAAAAAGTTGAATGCACTTAAACAAAATTCATTAGACCTTCAAGATATATCAAAAGATAAGGTTGCTAAATAGGAAATTTGAGTGCAACTAAAACATGCATAGAAAGGAAGAGAGAGATTGAACAAGCACCAAGTGACAAGCTATGTAGAGTGGTTCCATACTCCAAACTAGGAGTATGTCAGTCCACTACCTAGAGAGGTCAACCTCTAAGATTTCTTAACCATTGCACTCTTATATTCATTCATAAGACTTACAATACATGACCCACCAAAAGGACTTACCTATCCAATACAAAAAGTCTTCAACCTTACCAAGGACTTACCCACTTTGCAATGAGTCTTTGGCCTTCTCCAAGGACTTACCCACTCTTGCACAAGTCTCCAGCCTTCTAGGAATTACCCACTCTTCTTGGATATTCAACCTTTGACTTCACCTTCACTCAGAGAAGCTTCCACCAAGGACTTACCCACTTGAACAAGGAGTCTTTTTCCTTCACCAAGGGCTTACCCACTCTTGCTCCAAGCCTTCCACCTTGATCTTCGCCAAGGGACTCCTTTCCTTGTTCTTCTTCACATCTCTTAGCCAAGAGAGAGAACCTTCATCTTCATGGTTTAAATGAGAGAAAGGAGGTTGTGGAAGTGAGAACCTCACAAGATATACATGTAGGACGCACTCTTTTACAAATCTCCTACTCATCCTAATGGATTTAGCAAGTGATTAAGCTTAGAGAGAGAGGAGGCTGTAGAAGGCACTCAACTATAGACTAGGAACCTCATATAGAGTTTTGCATTGAATGCTCAACCTTGGAATGATGTTGAAGGGGTCCTATTTATAGTTGGGGATTCCCCTTAGCCTTTGGGAACACTTAAGAATGAAAACTAACCATTTTTTGGCTTGTAACAGATATATTTTAGCTTGTTGCAACTCCACAATGTCTAGAAAAACTTTTCTATACTTTTTCGTACAGTGCTATCGGTCGAGTTTCTAAAAGGTAACTCGACCGAATGCACTATGTGACAAAGCTAATTTGACCAATCGGTCGAGTTTATCATGGATGAAATTTGACCAATCACTTAAATCAATTTTGCTCCAGTGCAGGGATCAGTCAATGTCTATTAAGTGGCAACTCAATCGAACCATGATATTCTCAAAATCCATCAAGGATCGGTCGAGATTGTAACTCGACCAATAAAGTGCCTGTAATGAATTTTGAAAATGTCATTAAAGTGATTAAATATTCGATTTAAGTGCTCCTGATTTTTTCTAAGCTTAATTACAAGTCATACAATCATTACCAGTGATTTACAACATAATTCTAATGGATTTACATCATATTCCAAAAACATGCACTTGTATTGACTTTGACTTGTCTTTTCTCCAATTTGATATGCGCAAGTTGGGGCATTTGGAGTGTGTCTATACCTAATCTAAAATCACTCAAGTAGAATCATTAGACACATATAAGTGGAATGGTTTAGTCATCATCAAAATAAGAGTTTTGTCAATTTAGACCTTGAGACAACATTCTCCCCCCTTTTGAATATGACAAACCACTCCATAAATGTATTGAAAGCATTTAAGTAAAGTCATACCTTTCGAGAAACCTAGGGGTATCAATATAATTGAGTTCATATGCTCCCCCTCAATTAATGCTGATGGAGTTCTCATACTCCCCCTCAAGTGATGCTATTTCTCCAGCATGGTTAGCTTTTATAACATTTATAGAATACTATGTCTTATACTCATATATGTTCTACACATATATTTCTTCTCCCTTTTACCTTCTCCCCTTTACATGAACATTCTTCTCCTCTTCATGTAAGACATGTCTTCTCCCTCTTTTGCCAAATGAAGACATACCTTTCCCCCCTTTGTCATTCCAAAAAGTGGGGGTATGAAGAAATAAGAAACACCACTTGATAAAAGAAAGGAGATAATTTTTTTTTATATAAGGAGAGTAGAAGAGCACAACTAGGGGCATGTCCAAGCATAGAATAAAACCAAGTTAAAACATACACTTGAACAACCCAAAATGCAAGATAAAGTGTTGTAGAAAAACAAAAAATCACAGTTTTGACCCTCAACATGACAGAATTTACCCAAAAAGCACCAGGGATCATGGAAAAGTGATGAGCCTTGCTCAAAAGGTGATTTTGGCAAAAAAAAACTACTAATCTTACATCAAAATCTGACACTGGAGCAAAATCTGCATACAATTTCTAGTATGCTCCAAATTCTACAACAAATGTAGCTATATATATCCTGCATCACAAAGTTATGTAAGCAGCTCAAGATAGTAGATATGCGATTTAAGAAATAAGTTTGAGGAAGTATGAAACAAGATACAAGCATAGCATATAGTTAAATATCACTTGATGAACAAGGCTAGAACTACATGTATATAAACTACTAGTAGATGATATCACAAGTTAGGAATACTAGTAGGATTTAGATCATAACAAGAGATACCAAAAGATACATAAGATAAAGTAAGCTATGAGTAGATGTAGAGATATATCCAAATAAAGAGATATGCAATTTTAGAAGCAAGTAAGGATATTACTCACTAGCGAACATGTATCATTACCAAAAGATGATTAACACTAAGAACCTCAAGGTTGTATCAAAATAAGATATACAACTATACAGATGTATCAAGTTAGAGCACAATGGAAGCATTTTAAGACACAACTAGGAGATCTAAAGAGATCATCAAAACCTGCAAAACAACTCAAAATAAGTTATTGCAAGATATAGGAATACCACTAGTGGGATACCAAATTATAGCAATTAGAAGGATAGAGTTGTAAGCAAGATAGACAATTTAAAGCATGGCAATGTGCATACAGAGGTACCAAGGGATGCCAAAGAATAAGGCTATTGGTTGAGAAAATCTAGTCGAGAGGAAAATTCTCATTCAATAAGCCAATTGTGTATTCTATGCACAATGTCATCGGTCGAGTTCTGTGTTATGGAAATTTGACTGATAATAGATGTTGGCAACACCCATTGGTGCCTATCGGTCGAGTTTCAAAAGTTTCAAATAGGAAAAACTCGACCGACAAAGCTGTTGTCAAAAAGCACATATATTTCATAAAATATATTTAGAGACGTGCTAAAGATATAAGCCATATCCAAACATGTGTAAGCAAGTTAGCTATGCACTATGAAAGAATTATAAATAGTTTTTGAGCAAGAGTGTGAAGAGAATCACAAAATACCACTTTTGACTCAAAAACCACATGCATAGTGCATACTAACTTGACAAAAATAAGTTAGGATTGGTTATAAGCAAGAAAACCTTTACCTTTGTTCTAACCATTCCTTTTTCCACTTGTTATCACCCTCTACACATCTTACCTTTCTTCTTTCATGTGGATTGAGAAGTCAATTTGCAATTCAATAGCTCAAGTCAACCCATTTGCATGTACCTACAAGAAGAAATATGAAATGGTCCCCAATCATGTTTTTAGGTCCGGAGGGGTTAGTTTAGCAACCCAAGTCCTATTGCTCTTGGGTGCTTTCCTAAAAGGACAAAAAGTATAATAATGTCCAATATCATTGCAATAGTTACATGTGTCCATAGCCTTGGAACTAGAAGATTCTCCATGAAATATTGGAGGTCCTTTACCTTTGTTGTTCCTTTAGCTACTATCATATCCTAAACCATGTCTACCAATTTGTTTAGTAGTATGGTGTAGGATTCCATTAAGATTCTTTTTATCAACTAAGAATCTTTGCAAAGAAGATCTCAAACTATCATTATTATGCATAAGAGAAGCAATGGTAGAAGACAAATGATTTATATTATCTCTAGCAAGAAAATGATCATTTTCTAATCAAAGAAATTTAGTTAAATAAGAATCTCTATCAATACGAAGAGCAGCAACACTATTCTCTCTACTAGTAGAACTAGAGAAAGATTCAAGCACATTTATTTTAGCAAGCAAGGAGGCATTTTTTATTTCAAGCAAAGAAATCTTAAAAAGATAAATACCATTTTCAGATTCTAATCCTTCCAAAACAAAATCTTTGTCCTTATTTTCATATTTAAGAACATCAACATCATGCATGAGAGAATTAACAATTAAGGCATGCTCTTCATTAGAACTACTCATAAGAGGTTGAGCTTCTAGAAATCTAATCTTATCAAGAAAGCTAACATTGTCAAGTTTAAGAGACTCTACTTGACTAAGGCAAGAATTTTTTATCATCAAGAAAGCAAGTATTAGCATGTTCAAGATCATCTAATTCTACATGCATATTATCAATAATTCTAGCAAGCTTTTTCCTTTTTCTTTTTAGAAAACTTAAGAGAGGCACAAGTAGCATCAATGATAGTAATTAAATGTTCTTTATCTAAAGAGTTCAAATTTACCTCATTTGGGTCTTCATTTGTTGAAGCCATTAGATCAAAATGGCATTGTCCTTCATCACTAGAGCTTAAGCTAGATCCTCCACTTGATTCTTCACTTGAGCTTGAGTTTGAGGATTCACTTGAGCTCTTGTTCCATTTCTCATTCTTCTTGTATTTCTATTCTCTTTTATTGTGATGGTGGATCTTCTTGCCTTGTAGACAATATATCTTGAAGTGATCCTTCTTTCCACACTTGAGGCACCAGATGGAGGAGGAATTCTTGCCTTTGTAGAATCTACCCTTGGAGTACATGGCATCTTCTTCAACATGAGAGGATGGAGAGCTTGTCCCATAATAGCTTCGATTTGAGCCTTGATTTCAGCCTTCTTCATTCTCTTTAGCTCTTTCTCCTCTTATCTTTCAACTTCTTCTCTTTTGTCAAGTGTGTCTTCATGGGCTTGTAGATTTCTAATGAGCTCTTCAATGGGGGATATCATCAAGAGACCTTACTTCTTCAATAGAAGTCACCTTGGGTTCCCATCTCTTAGGGAGAGTTCTAAGGATCTTAGAGTTGATCTCTCCTCTACTCATAGGATGACCTAGGATGGAAAGACCATTTACAATTGTGTTGAGTCTTGAGTACGTGTTGGTTATCTTCTCCTCCTTTCCCATCTTGAAGTTCTCAAGCAGTCCTTTGAGCATGTAGGATTTTCTTTCCTTCACTTGAGTTGTCCCCTCATAAGTGATGGATAGATTTCTCCATACCTCATAGGCCATCTCACAATAAGAAATATGATTGAACTCCGTGGGGTTCATGGTGGCATAGAGGATGTCAATTGTTGTTGCATTCGATGTGGCTTTCTTCATGGCAGCTTTATCCCATTCTTCTATCTTTGTCACCAATATCTTGTATGGATGGTCCCCCATATGCCATATCTCAAAACCTGATCCTTGGATGTAGAATTGTAGCCTTCTTTTCCAATATAGGAAGTTACTCCCATCAAATATTGGAAGGTTTATGAAGTATCTCCCACCTTGGTAGTCACCCATCTTCTCTACTTATTGAAGTATGCTTGGAGAAACCCTCTCTAATGCCAATTATTTGATCCTAGATGGGTAATTGGATGCTCTAGGGGGGGTGTGAAAAGAGATGAATGCACTTAAACAAAATTCATTAGACCTTCAAGTTATATCACAAGATAAGGTTGCTAAATAGGAAATTTGAGTGCAACTAAAACATGCATAGAAAGGAAGAGAGAGATTAAACAAGCACCAAGTGACAAGCTATGTAAAGTGGTTCCACACTCCAAACTAGGAGTATGTTAGTCCACTACCGAGAGAGGTCAACCTCTAGGATTTCTTAACCAATGCACTCTTATATTCATTCATAAGACGTACAATACATGACCCACCAAAGGGCTTACCTATTCAATACAAAGAGTCTTCAAACTTACTAAGGACTTACCCACTTTGAAATGAGTCTTTGGCCTTATCCAAGGACTTACCCACTCTTACACAAGTCTTCAGCCTTCTAGGAATTACTCACTCTTCTTGGATCTTCAACCTTTGACTTCACCATCACTCGAAGAAGCTTCCACTAAGGACTTACCCACTTGAGCAAGGAGTCTTCTACCTTCACCAAGGGCTTACCCACTCTTACTCTAAGTCTTCAACCTTGATCTTCACCAAGGGACTCCTTCCCTAGTTCTTCTTCACCTCTCTTAGCCAAGAGAGAAAACCTTCATCTTCATGGTTGAAATGAGAGATAGGGAGATGGTGGAAGTGATAGCCTCACAAGATATACATGTAGAACAAGCTCTCTTACAAATCTCCTACTCACTCTAATGGATGTTGCAAGTGATTAAGCTTAGAGAGAGAGAGAAGGCTATAGGAGGCACTCAACTATAGACTAGGAACCTCATATAGAGTTTTGCATTGAATTCTCAACCTTAAAATGAAGCTCCAGGAGGCTTATTTATAGTTGGAGATGCCCCTTAGCCTTTGGGAACACTTAAGAGCGAAAAATATTCATTTTGTGGCTTTGCAATAGATATATTTTCACTTTTTGCAACTCCACAGCAGCTAGAAACATTTTTCTGCACTTTTCCGTACAATGGTATCGGTCGAGTTTCTATAAAGGTAACTCGACCGAATGCACTATGCGACAAAGCTAATTTGACCAATCGGTCAAATTTATCCTGGATGAAACTCGACTAATCACTTATGTTCTAGTATAGGGACCGGTCGATTTATGTAAAGTGGCAACTCAACCGAACCATGACATTCTCAAAATACATCAAGGATCAGTCGAGATTATAACTCAATCGATAAAGTGCCTGTAATGAATTTTAGAAAATGTCATTAAAGTGCTTAAATATTCGATTTAAGTGCTCTTGATTTTTTTCTAAGATTAATTACAAGTCATACAATCATTACAAGTGATTTACAACATGATTCTAATGGATTTACATCATATTCCAAAAACGTGCACTTGTATTGACGTTGACTTGTCTTTTCTCGAATTTGATATGCGCAAGTTGGGGCATTTGGAGTGTGTCTATACCTAATCTGAAATCACTCAAGTAGAGGCATTAGACACAAATAATTGGAATGGTTTAGTCATCATCAAAACAAGGGTTTAGTCAATTTAGAACTTGAAACAACAAGTAGATGCTTGCCATAACAAAAATAGTAAAAAGATTGAATGCAAGATTAATATTGACTACCTAAACTATGTAGGATTGAGGCACCTACCTAACCTCAACCAATAGGTGAGGGATAGTAACACATTCCAATCACCTACAAATATTCTATATTGGGGAGAGTAACACATTCCCCATGACAATTTTACGCATGCCCTATCTATGGGTTGTTGTACAAAAGTGCCACTACACTAGTTCAATAGTCTAATAAAATCAACATGCTTAGAAATATGACAAGTATAAGCATCAAGTAAAAATAAACATGGCAGTGGGGTACATGACTAAGAAATAACTAATTAAACTGATTTTTAGGCAAATATAGCTAAGGAATTGTCAAAAGGAAAATTAGGGTTTTATAGAAGCCTCATTAGGGAAACTAGGTTAGGGTTACAAATTTTCCCAACTTAGGTGTAAGGAAAGCACATACCTTTTCTTAAGAGATCCAATAACTTCTTCTTCACTACTTTAATTGATTCCTAGGCCTATTTTCCTATTTCCAATGTTTAAACATGAATTAGGGTTTACTCATGTATAATGGAAAGGAAACCCTAACTTTTGGACTTTTCGAACACAACCTCGATTTTGACTCTGAAACTATCACCATTAACTTAGTTAGGTTTTTATTATTAAGAAAACATATAATATTGTATATTTTGGAGTTATGAGTATTTGTGTATTTTTGGTGATTTTTAGTTATTCAATTCATTTTCTAAAAATCCCTTTTGATAAAACTCAAAATCATCCTTTGGAATTATTTTTATTAGAAATATCATGTTTCTATGAGTTCTGAACATATTTTCTTTTTAATTTTGGACATAGGAATATTTAGTTATGATTTTATCAAAATCAACCAATAGAAACATGCCACGTAGGCAAAATGATCGTAAAGAGAGGGAGAGGGAGCAATCGGGCCCGTGACTTAGCCCAATGGAAGGTGGCCAAGTCAGCGGTCTTTGCCTAAGTGGCGCTGGTCAAAGCTGAGAAAACTAAAACCAAAAGGATGAGAATGCCCTTCTCAAGTTCAAAGAAAGAAAGAGAGTGAGGGACGTGGGTAAAAGCATAAAATCTCCATGGAGTATCTTCCCCAGTTGCTCACGCCATGGTCGGCGAGGAGCAAGCTCAATTTTTGGGCATTTTCTCATTTCTCGACCAAACTCGAAGATCGGCATACCAAAAGAAAGCATGAGAGGAGACAAATTCACACATACCTTCAATTTGTATGGAGGTGGTGTGTAGAGAGAGAGGTGAACGCCGCAAGCATTGGAGCAAAAATTGACCACTGGCGATCAACCACGCTAGCACGAGGGAAATTGAGAGGATAGATGAGTTGCAAGGGAACCCATGAAGCATCAAGTATGTATATTTATAGGTAAGGTTGTGTAGGGAAGCAAGAAGGAAGTTGCCTGAACTTTCTTGGAGAGCAAGGTTTGGGGCTTTCTCAAATCTTTACCAAAATGGTAAAAATTTAGGATAGACTTGTGTGGAATCGAACAAGGAAAACATAGAAGCAAAAATCTCAAGAAAAGATGTAGAGAAAGAGAAAATTGAATTTGAAGATTCGCAAATACATGGGTCTGTTTCCCGATCAGGCTCGAGCTAGGAGATGATGCTTGGCCATCCGATCTATGGATGTAGGTCCACTGATCAATCAGGACCGTCTGATCATGCAGAAGGTGCGTGACACATTAGATTAAATAAATCCTTATCCAAATTGAAATCAAATAAAGTGTTGCATTAAATTAATTTCTCTTTTTCTCTCTCCTTGTTTGAGGTGCAAATGATCCCCAAATTAAATGAAAATTGACATAAAGTCTATTTTTTATATGAGGAATATGAATATGCAATTAGTTTTGCCTTTTGGGAACTTTTAGTGTGTTAAATAAACCAAAATTTATTTTCTCTTTCCTCCTACATTAATGGTTATAAGATTATCCAAATTTGATGAAATTTTACCCACAAGTCACATTAGGTGCCTTGGATACAAATTTGCCATCAATTTTACATGTTGAGATTATTTATTTATTTAATATGTTGAAGGTTCTACACACTTTCTCTTTCCTAATCTCACCTTTTAATCAAATATTCTCCAAATTGAGTGAAAATTCACCCAAAGGTATATTTTAATGTGTAGAACATGAATTTGGCATCCATGGTTACTTTTGGAGTCATTAAATATTTTATTTTATATTTTTAAGTTATCTCCTATTTTCCCTTTAAATTAATTCAATTATAATTACCAATTTTCCAAAAGTTGTAAAACTTATCACCCAAGCAAACTTATACTCAAAGGAAATGAATTTGAGTTTAGAATTATCCTTTAAGTTCCACTCTTTTGATTTTTAGGCAATTTAATTCTTATATTCACTTAATGGGAAAATAAATTCATTTATTGTTAGATTATCTTTACTTTTAAGATTTTCTTTCTTTTTCCCACACAATAGCCATAGAAACCTCTAGATTGATTTTTATTTTATCCTTATCTCTCTTAAGCGGACATTTTGTAAATTAAACCCATTAGTAAACTTGCATTGAGGTATTTGTGCTTAACTCCTTATAAAGTAAAATATTGGGAACGATTGTACACCAAACCTTAATAATTTCCACTAATTCAACATCAAGGACATAAGGGAAAGAAAATCTTAGAAAAAGGCTGAAACTAAAATTATACATGAATTTTAGTTCGTTACAACATTCCACCCATTAAAAAGGATTTTGTCCCCGAAATCTCATACAAAAGGGAAGGGTGAGTACGTAACATCTCATCTCTAAGCTCCCAAGTGGTTTCTTCCAAACCATGATATTGCCATAAAACTTTTACTAACTTGATCTCCTTGTTCTTGAACTTCTTAACTCGGGAGTCAAGAATATTCACATGTAACTCTTCATAAGTCAGATTCTCTTGAATCTCCAGAGGCTCGATTGAGAGTACATGAGAAGGGTCCTTCACATATTTTCTCAGCACAGAGACATGAAACACATTATGGATCTTGTCATATGTAGGAGGGAGAGCTAAATAGTATGCACAGTCTCCAACCTTATCCAAGATTTCAAATGGTCCAACATAGTGGGGACTAAGCTTGTCTTTAAATTTAGATCTTACAATAGAACGTATAGACTTAATCTTCAAGAAGGCATAGTCACCTACTAAGAAACTCACATCAAACCTTTTCTTATCAGCATACATCTTATGTCGATCTTGAGTAGCTTTCATTCACTTCTTGATCAACTAAATCTTCTCTATCATCATCTTCATATCATCAGACTTCACTAGAGCATGTTCCCCCCACATCATTCCAGTATAACAGAGAACGACAAGGTCTTCCATACAAAGCTTTATAAGGTGGCATACCAATACTAGCTCGGTGGCTATTATTATAAGTAAATTATGCCAATGGAAGAAACTTATCCCGTACACCTCCCCAATCCATAACACATGCACTAATCAAATCTTCCAAAGTTTGCACTGTCCTTTTAGACTGACCATCGGTTTGCGGATGATAGGCCGTACTGAAATGCAAGTCAGTACCCATCTCTTCTTGAATCTGACTCCACAACTGAGAGGTGAACTTTGGGCCATGATTAGATACAATCACCTTAGGAAATCCATGCAGATGAACGATCCAATCCACATACAATTGAGCCATCTCATCAACCTTGGAAGTGGACTTGAAAGGCAAAAAGTGGGAAGATTTCGTAAGCTGATCAATCACAACCCACACAACATCAAATCCCTTCCTAGTCTTAGGGAAACCAGTGACAAAGTCTATAGTAATCTTCTCCCATTTCCATTACAGAATCTCAAGCGAGTGCAAAAGACCACCAGGTCATTTATGCTCAATCTTGACTTATTGTCAAGTCGCACACTTTGTGACGAACAAAGTGATATCCTTCTTCATGTTATTCCACCAAAAACTTTGTTGTAGGTCCTTGTACATCTTGGTAGCACTAGGGTGTATAGTGTACTTAGACCCATGGGCTTCACTCAAAACCTTCTATCATAGGTTCCTAAATTTAGGTGTCCACAAAATTTGTCGAAAGCGTACAACTCCATCAAGTCCAACTGAAAAGTAAGACTGTGGCTTCTCAGCTAAGGCTTTCATCTCTTCAAGCTCAGAACTTTCAAGCTGTGTAGCAACAAATTCTGAGATCCAAGAAGGTGTAATGGACAAACTAGACATGTGAACACACAACTTCTCAACATCTTCATCATCATCAGGCTACAGTTTCCAACAGGAAACAAACTCCAGGTTCATGGCAGCACATACTGCATTCTTCTTCTGACTTAAAGCATCAACGACTACAATTGCTTTACCGGGATGATAGGTGATGGCAAATTTGTAGTCCTTGAGATACTCCATCCATCTGCACTGCCTCAGATTCGGATCCTTCTGTGTCAACATATACCTCGAACTTTTGTGATCTAAGAAAACTTTAAACTTCACTCCATACAGGTAGTGTCTCGAGATCTTTAAAACATGCATGATAGCTGCTAGCTCTAAATCATGGGTAGGCTAGTTCTCTTCATTAGGTTTCAACTGGAGCAAAGCATAGGTGATCACTCAATCTTCTTACATCAAGATGAACCCTAATTTTTGCTTAGAAGCATTTGTGAAGATGATGTAGGGCTTACCTTAAACAGGTACATAAAGAATAGAAGTAAATGTCAAACAACTCTTTAGCTTCTGAAAATTGTTCTCACATTCAGGTGTCCCTACAAACTTGACTTCTTTTCTTGTTACTTTGTCAGAGGAAGATCCAACTCGGAAAAACTCTGGATAAACCTCAGATAGTAACCTGCTAAACTAAATAAACTATGGATTTCAGATGGGGTATTTGGAGCTTTCCACTTGGTCACAGATTCTACCTTTGCAGGATCAACAACAATATGTTCGACAAAAATCACATGACCTAAGAACATCACTTCCTTGATCTAGAACTCACACTTTTAGAATTTAGCACATAGATGATTTTCTCTTAGTGTGTTCAAAATGATCCGCAGATGTTCACGATGTTGTTCTTCATATTTGGACTAGACCAACACATTGTTGATGAACACCACTACTGACTGATCTAGGTAAGGATGAAATACTCGATTCATCAAGTCCTTGAAAGCAGTAGGGGCATTAGTCAAACCGAAAGGCATGACCAAGAACTCAAAATGCCCATAACATGTTCTGAGAGATGTCTTCAGGACATCCTCATCCTTCACATGCATCTGGTAGTAGCCACTTCACTGATCCATCTTTGAGAACACAGTGGCTAACTTTAGCTGGTCAAACAAATTGTCGATGTGAGGTAAAGGATGGCAGTTCTTTATTGTCACTTTATTAAGCATACCATAATCCATGCACATATGCAATGAACCATCCTTCTTATTTGCAAACAAGATAGGGGCTCCCCATGGTGAAAAACTAGGGCGTACAAAGCCCATGTCGAGAAGCTCCTGAAGCTGCTTCTTGAGCTCAGTAAGTTCTATAGGGGCTAAGCGATAAGGAGGCTTTGAGATGGGAAAAGTTCCTGGTGCGAGATCTATGGAAAACTCCACCTCATGAGTTGGGGGAAAGCCAGGCAACTCCTTAGGAAAAAACATCGGGGAAGTCCTTCACAACATCTATGTGATCAAGAGTAGGAGGTGTAGCATCGAGGATGATAGAGGCTAAGAGTGCTCTACACCCTTGCGAGACAAGCTTTTTAGCTTTGATGGTAGAGATGAAAAATTGCCAATCCTCTCTCTTACTACCCTTGACACACATCCTTCCCACAACAAGATGTAACAAACTAACTTTCAATACCTCACAAAACAAAAAAACTTTATATCTCTTCAACTAATCCATCCCCAGGATGACATCAAAGGCGGTCATGTCAAGCAAGATGAAATATGAGGGAAACATTATACCAGATATACAGAGGTCCAAGGTTGGAAGTTTGAGATAAGAAGAGAAGATCCTACCACTAGGGGTTTTACCATCTAAAACATGATCCATATATTCTGATTCTATCTCTAACATGGCTGCAAACTCAGATGATATGAATGTATTTGATGAACCAAAATAGAAGAGTGCTTTAACTAGTTCATATTAAGATGTAAGATACCTTCGATGACTTCATTATCTCCTTCAGCTTCCTCAACATTAAGGGCAAACACCCTTCCATTCTGCATTTCCACAGGTGGCTTCCAGCCTTGCCAGTTCTGATTATTGTTTCTTAGAGGCAGATTCTATCGCTGTTGTGGCTGCTGAGCTGGAGTTGGTCCTTGCCCAAGCTTGGGGTAGTTGGGTTGAATGTGTCTAGCTTGACCACACTCGTGGCAGATAGGTGTAGTTCAATAATCTCTATGGGGTTA
The DNA here is from genome assembly GCA_963693085.1 of Alisma plantago-aquatica. Classification (NCBI taxonomy): domain Eukaryota; kingdom Viridiplantae; phylum Streptophyta; class Magnoliopsida; order Alismatales; family Alismataceae; genus Alisma; species Alisma plantago-aquatica. Next base: position 748,485,643 of record OY856412.1, read on the forward strand.
ACCATTGCCAGCAGGGCACCTTCCTGGCAGGTGAGAACATGAGCAACAGTTGCACTTGTCACGCCCTTGGTTTCCACCAGCATTCTTCCTCTTGTTATTCTTATGCCTGAAAAACTAGAACCTGGGGTAAAACTCGATCACCAAAGCATTATCCACCATATGTTGAAAGGTCAATGACAACTGGGGAATAAGGTTGTGTCCTACACTGTAGCTTAAACCCTCAAGAAATAGGGTTGATCTCCTTTAGCTCCTAGGTCCACCGCATAGTGCTCTAGGAGAAGAAAACGTTACATGTACTCGGAGACGCTCAAGCTCCCTTGACGCAAACTGTAAAACTCTGCTTCCTTCCTCTTCATATAGGCGGGGTAGATATAATTCTCATGGAAGAGATTGAGGAGCTCTTCTCAAGTCATGCTCGAAGTATTATGGATACGAAACATACCCGTACACCACACTCGTGTTGACCCATCCAACACATATGTCACAAAGTGAACCTTCTGGTGAGGTGGACATCCCATGCCCTCAAAGGTATGCTCTAGAGCCAGAACCCAGTCATCAACTTTACCCACCATGTTTGGCTCACTCTCACCCTTGAAGTACGGTGTTTGCATCTTGATGAAGTCTGTAAGGGTGAACTCCTTCAGCTTGGCTGCATCAACTGCATCATTGGAGAGATATCCCACCAAGGTAGTCAAGAGCAGCTAGCACAACATGGTCAGCTCTTGCATAGGGGTCCTCAGAGGGGTGCCAACATGGGTAGTAGGGACTATCCTAGTGTTGGAGAGAGTCATCAGAGTATCCCAATTGTTAGTGTTGTCGAAGGTGGCTCCTAAAGAAGAGTTGTTCATGTTTACAAACAAATCTCCCTTCCTGAAAGATAAGTGTGGCAACACATCCCACTATCACACAGACATCGAGGTGTTACGCGAAAATGTGTGGAAAACACCATAAACCACAAATTACCAAAAACATGGGTTAATTAAAACCAATTGCAGAAAGCAGATAAACTAAGAAACTATTACATTTAGATCCTCATCATGCAGAGAAACATGTTATATAAACATTTACAAGTCTTAATACGTGTCCACATCTTAGGAGATCAGCTGTCTAGTCATCACATGAGTTCATCACCCGTTTATATGTACACAACGGCCCACATCCGGCCAGTAGCATGACATACAAAACATCAGCAGCTATACATCATGAAACAACTTCAAAACACTCCCAAGGACCTGAGAGTACAGAGATGACTCTAAGACTCTACTACAAAACAACCCAAACAACAGCATGTCCATATCTTGCCTTCTACTTGTCTTCTTGCTGCTCGGCCGCAACCCCGTGACCACCACCACGTCTAGCTCGAACACCTAAAAAGGGTGTAAACCAGCGGGGTGAGACACATAGTCCCAGTGAGAAACATAACTCCCCGCTGAAACCATAAAACCAAAGGAAGATTAAAGTAATAGCAAAAGATAACTGATAAAAGGTATCACAAGAGCAGTCTATATAGCAAAGCTATTCATACCATCAGGCTTACCAGATGTACGGAAGGCATATAACCCAATATCTCTTTATAAGATCTTACCACATAACATAAGGAACGTATAAGCAACTACAAGTATAACAAGATTAACTACACAAGCAAGGCTTCAATCAATGTTCCATATTTTTCCTTAAGCAAAAAATTCTATTTGGCTGGATTACGTATTATTATGCCCTGAGGAAGTGAGTCGTACCGCTCAGATCCAACCGACGGTTGCGAAACCCAGAGCCGGTGCCATACAAGGTCAATGGAAGAGCTGGACTCCACAACCTCCCACCTCGTGGTCAGTGCACGAGTACAATACAAGCAGGACCGCAGTCTCGTGCTTAAGTGGCCTCAGCCACAGGGTCAGCTCCCGCACGCTACCCTCTGCCTAGCCCACCTCGGTACAGGTCTTGGCGCTAGTGAAACTAAGCCACGGGCCTGTTCACCGTGCTCTGAGCCATGAACGCATTCATGATCCCATATCACATATCCTGAGTCATGGGCCTGTTCACCATGCTTTATACATATCCCGAGTCTGTAACCGCATCTGCACTCGAATCCCCACTATTTTAGGCTAGGAGAAACCTCACATATTCAACAATATGCACTTTGGGTTAACCCGCAGGAGAACCCGTTTCACCATCACCAAATCCTGACGATGATGGATCTATGGCCAAGGCAAACTACATGATATGTTCCACTGTGATTAGTTAGTATATTTGAAGTGTATTATTGAGGCAATCAATTTGTAACACATGCATAACATAAAACTACACTATTATTGCCACCATCATGCTATTTCGGGATCTCAATCCCCCATCACAAGAAACCACTGCCTCAACAGTCATTCTCATCACTTGGGATATCAATCCCTGATCATCATCAGAGGATAACACCTCAACTGGGCACTTTAGCCAAACTCAGGTCCTCATACCAAAGCACATCATGCATGTTATTTTATTATCAAGAGTAACCATCAAAGCGGTGTTATTCAGACATATATACCTCATAGCCCTTTTACCTGGCTATGCATCTATATGAATCACTTGCATGCACAATCATTATGGATTAATAGAAGAATCATATTATCCAACATAAGGTGACATTGATTCTTATATACTTATCATTCATGCCACAACCTGTTACCATAGACATAAGTCATATCATTAAGCAAAGCATCTTATATACTTACCATTCTCAGCATTTTACAGATAATTCAAGATGATCATAAATGCATGTAATACCATGGTAAGCTACATAGGTGGGGTCTATATATTCATTGCCATCAATCATATCAAGGGTCACTATCATAAACCAAACATGATTACATGAACAAAAACTAGCATAAAGGTTTTCGAGAAGGAACACGACCCTCACTAGAAGCACCCACTACCCTCACCAAAGGTAGTATTGGGCATGGTACTTTCCCATATCGCCCAACACTACAACCTCATCACGGTCAAGCCAACCAGCCACATAATGGCCAAACACTAAGCAAGGGTGTCGACTATCAGCTCAAGATGTATCGGGAAACCCTAGGTTTCGTGCACCTATGTGTATCTTGCAACATGTGTCGTGCAACCACATGCATACCGTGTACAAGATGTATCGGGAAGCACCACTCGAAAAAGGCATAACGCCCAAGGGTGTAACTCAGCGTGTCATTAACCAGCCTAACCATGATCTATCAGCCGACATAAGGCAAAGACTAAGGTGAGACGCCCGTCACCAGACCAGATCACAACGCCCCTTAACGTTCAAGGTGATAACAACACCAAGCAACTAACTGAGCTAGGCGTGTCAGGCATGATACTCAACCAAGTGTGACACCCGACACACAAGGGTAACGACCAACGTTCTACTCATCTAGGTATAATAACCAGGGCATAACCTCAAATGATAGCAAGGAAAGCATGTCGTCCAACTAGCTAACCTCATCAATCGGCCAACACACAAGGCTAGGGCCAGGGGAGATGCCCACCACATAGCTAGCAAAGCTTTACAACATCAAGGTATAACGAGGTTAAGTGTGTCGGGTAGGGTACTTATCATGGTGTGACGCCCGACACAACAAGGCAGGAACCAGGTGTGTGACGCCCGACACAACACCACAACATAACGACCAAGGCTCTAGGCCAAAGAGGGATATCATGCAGCATCACCAACAACCCCATATTGGGCAAGATGCAACCCAACAAGGTCGCCACCAAACACAAGCACAAAGGGCACCAAAACCCTAATGGATCAAGAAGATGGATCACCTCTCAACAACCAAGAGAGAGGGGTCTTGCCAAGCTTCTTATCACCAATCGGGCAACACAAGGACCAACCCTAACAAGGGTCTACAACCACTACAAAGCTCACCTCTCAAATCCATGGTGAGAGAAGGGTGTTGCTCAAGCAACTAGAATACAAGCTCACCTCTCAACTTAAACGAGAGAGGGGTATTACCCATGATACTAGATTTCAAGCTCACTTCGCTAGACCAAGGAAGAGGGAGACTAAGGAACTAAAGGGATGCTTAGCAAGAGAAAGGAAACACATATATAGAAGAGGATGGAGGAGAAATCAAGGAAAGACAAGGCAAGGTGTCGCCCACCTAGGGACACTTGTCCATGTGCAAAGCCACCACTCTAACATGTCCTAAACACATGTCCAAGGCTATTTCCACATGCAAGCATCAAGCTCCAAGTGTCCACTAGTGGTGACACAAACGAGGTCAAAGAAGGTCAAAGGGTCCATGGGTGACACACCTCCACTCCATGCCCGACACACTCCCAAGGGCGACACAACTCAGGCTGACACAAGCATGGCCGACACAAGCATGGACGACACAAGGCTCACTTGCCCGACACAAGGTCCAATCAAGCAAAGGCAAGACACAACAAGGCCCAACAAGCTCAACCAAGCCCAAGGCAGCTCAAGCAACGAGCCCAACCCTTCCTCTCAACACTAGAGGAAGCAAGGAGATGGAAAACCTCACAAGGTGACAAACTTGCCCACAAACCCTAGACTTGGGTTAATTGCAAGTGGCACCTCTAGCTCTCAACAAAGCACCAAAAAACCCTAATCACCACTAAAGGTGATTAGCAGGAAACTAAGCACCAGGGTTAAGCAAAGCAAACAGGATAAACCCTAAACGGAGGTCAGGGTCCTTACAAACTAACCCTCTACAAAGGGATTTCGTCCTCAAAATCTGAAGGAAAAAGTGAGGGATACTTCCTCCTCATCTCTTCCTCAAGCTCCCACGTGGCTTCCTCAACGCCACGATGATGCCAAAGAACCTTCACAAGAACCATGTCCTTCCTATTCAGCTTCTTAACTCTACTGTCAAGGATCATTACAGGACCTTCCTCATAGGTCACATCTTCATCAAGCTCAACTTTGACTGGTTGTATCACTGTTCCTGTATCTGGATGACTTTTCTTCAGCATACTGACATGGAACACTAGGTGTAGCCTGTGCAACTCTGGCGGCAGCTCGAACTCATAGGCTACCTTTCCCATACGTGTTATGACTGGGTATGGCCCCATATATCTGGGTGCTAGCTTACCCTTTCGACCAAACCTTAGCACCCCTTTCCACGGAGAGACTTTAAGATACACTTTGTCTCCTACCTAGAACTCCAAAGGTCATCGACAGTTGTCTGCATAAGACTTCTACCTGTCCTGTGCCGCTTTCAACTGTTGTTGTATCACCTTGATCTTTTCTGTTGTCTGCTGGACTAACTCAGGACCCAAGAGCTGATACTCACCAGACTCATACCAACATAATGGAGATCTGCACTTCCTGTCATATAAGGTCGAACTCTATCAAACTGAGATGCACGTCCCAACTGCCTAGAACTACAAAACACAAGCCTGAAGGAGATCCTCTAAAGTCTGAATAGTCCTCTCAGACTGTCCATCTGTATGTTGATGGAAAGCGGTGCTGAACCTCAACTGCGTTCCCAACGCTTTGTACAACTGTTCCCCGAAATGAGTTGTGAACTGAGGACCTCTGTCAGAAACTATTGTCGCTGGCACACCGTGCAAACGTACTATCTCATCTACGTATACTCGAGCAAGCTTCTCAGTTGTATACGTTGTTTTTATAGATATGAAATGGGTAGACTTCGTCAATATGTCCACTATCACCCAAATGGAATCATGATTCCTAGTTGTCCTGGGCAGACCAACTACGAAATCCATGGTTATATGATCCCATTTCCACTGCAGTATCGGCAAGGGTTGCAATGTACCTGCCAGCTTCTGATGTTAAGCCTTGACTTGCTGACATACCGCAGATCTAGCCACAAACTCAGCTACATCTTTCTTCAAGCCGGGCCACCAATACAAGTCCTTCAGACTATGATACATCTTGGTGACACATGGATGCATATCATACATCAACATGTGTGCTTCCTTGAGTACTAGCTTCCTCATATCATCTGCATCGGGAATCACCATCCTATCTTGATAGCAAACAAGTCCATCCTCAGACTCATGGAACCCATCACACTTTTTGCTGCCAAACTCTGATCTGATTAATTGCACTGTATCATCTGTTTGTTGTGCATCTTTGATCTGCTGTCTCAGCATAGGCTTGACTTGCATATGTGCTAAAAGTCTAGCTAACAAGGAAACTTCCATCTGCACATTCATCTGCCGCAAGGAAACAAACATATCCCATCTATAGCATACCAAGGAACTCAACTGTTCCTTCTTTGTAGAGAGAGAAGAAGACTTTCGGCTAAGCGTGTTAGCTACCACATTTGCCTTACCAGGATGATACTCGATGGTGCAGTCGTAATCATTTATTATCTCCATCCATCGGCGTTTTCACATGTTTAACTCATTCTGTGAAAAGATGTACTTCATATTCTTATGATCTGTAAAGATCTGACACACTTCCCCGTAAAGATAGTGTCTCCAAATATTTAGCGCATGAACCACCACTGCCAACTCCAAATCATGAGTCGGATAGTTCTCCTCGTGTTTCTTAAGCTGTCGCAAAGCAAAAGAAACCACGTGATCCTCCTGCATCAGTACACAACCTAAACCTTTCTTGGAAGCATCGCAGAAAACAACACAGCCCTTTCCAGGCTCTGGCAGGACTAACACTGGAGCACTAGTAAGCTTTTCCTTCAAGCTTTGGAAAGCTTGCTGGCAACGATCATCCCAGACAAAAGGTACATCCTTTCTAGTTAACTTCGTCATCGGCAACGCAATCGCACTGAAGTCCTTGATAAACCTCCTGTGGTAACCTACTAGACCCAAGAAATTACAAACTTCTATCGGCGTCTTCGGCTGCTCCCACTCTACAACGGACTCCACCTTCTTAGGGTCCACCTTAACTCCTTCTGCAGATATCACATGACCCAAGAAAGTCACTTCCTCCAACCAGAACTCACACTTACTGAACTTGGCATACAACTGATGTTGGAGAAGAAGAGTCAACGCTAGTCGAAGATGTCGCTCATGCTCTTGCCTATCCCGACTATAGATCAAGATGTCATCTATAAAGACTACAACAAACTGATCTAAAAACGGACAACACACTTGATTCATCAAATCCATGAAAGCAGCAGGTGCATTGGTTAGCCCAAATGGCATAACCACAAACTCGAAGTGACCATACCTCATCTTAAAAGCTGACTTTGGTATGTCATCCGCCTTAATGCTCAACTGATGATATCCAGACCGTAGATCGATCTTTGAAAACACGGTAGCACCACACAACTGATTGAACAGATCATCTATCCTAGGCAACAGGTACTTGTTCTTGATCATGACCTTGTTCAACTGCCGGTAATCTATACATAACCACATCGACCCGTCCTTCTTCTTAACGAACAACACTGGAGCACCCCAAGACGATGTAATTGGTCGGATGAAACCCTTCTTCAGCAACTCTTGTAAATGTTTCTTAAGTTCTACCATCTCTACTGGAGCCATACTATATGGTGTCTATGCAACTGGTTGCGTTCCTGGAACCAGATTGATCTCAAAATCAATCTCTCGGGGTGGAGGAACACTTGGGAACTCATCAAGAAACACATCTGCAAACTCTCAGACAGCCGACACCTCCTCAAGGCTAGGACCTTTCGCCTTGGTATCTACAATATGAGCTAAGAATGCCTTACATCCTTGCCATAACAACTTCTCTGCCACCATAGCCGATACTAGACACGTTGGAAGAATCTTCCTATCTCCTTGGAAAACCCACTTCTCTCCATCATTATCAAACACTGCCTGCTTGGAACCACAGTCCAAAACAACCTTATACTTCTCTAAAGTATCCATCCCAAGGATCACATCAAAACCATGCATATCAAGTGGTATAAGATCCACTTGTATACAGCGTCCCAAAAAAGATAAGACACAATATGGGCACTCTTCTCGAAGCATCGAGGAACCATCAAGAGGGGTTTCTAACAACAAGCTATCCTTCTTACAACTAATAGGTAAACGACAGTTCACAAGCATACTATAGGCGATAAAAGAGTGTGTTGCACCCGGGTCAACCGGAACAGATATAAAGCAAGAAGAAGACATATCAGAATGAAATAACTCCATCTGACCTGTCACCACTCGTGGGTTGACTATCGCCTCCGGCTAACTTATAGCATAGAATCGAGCCGTTGCTTGCTGTCCACATCCTCTGCTTCCTTGAGCAGACGATCCCGCTTGCGACGCTTGACCGCATCCTCACCCTCTGCTACTACTGGGCCGCTGTCTATCTGACCCTTGTTGATTCTGTCTCAGCTGCTGCGTCACTTCAACATCCCTACTTGGGCAGTTGAACCTGAAATGCCCGATCTGCCCACATCGATGGCATGCCCTATCATCAATCCGCGGCCTAGATGGCCCTGTCATTGCCATAGAAGTTGTACTATGTGCCTTAGATGGTGAAGAAACATATCCTCTTCCCTTACTCGGAGACCACTGCGATGGTACACTGGAACCTCTCATCACGGAAGGTGCTGAAAACCTTGGCTTCTTGAAGCCACCAAACCTCTGTCCCTGGAACTGAGCATGCCTCTTCTTAGACATGGATTCTCTTTTCTCCCTTACTAATTGTTCAATCCTCCAGACAGATTCCACAAATGTAGCAAACCGCTCACGGTTCTCCAACGCAGAAACAGGTGTTGTCAGCTTAGCACTCAGACCCTTCTTAAAACGGTTGATCCGCTCCTCATCTGTTGCTGCCATGTGAGGACAAAACCTCAATAGATCCATGAACTTTGCCTCATACTCAGTGATATTCATCGTTCCTTGGCGCAGGCTCTCAAACTAACTGATCTTCTCATCCAGATACGTCTTCGGAAAGTATCTGCTGACAAACTCACGTCGAAAAACCTCCCAACTGATCACCTCACCAGGTTGCTTCTCCTCCTCGATGGTCCACCAGTGACCAACACTACCCTTCAGAAGGTAGACATCGTGCTTTACTTTGTCTACTTCGGGGATGTTGAGGATCCGGAAAGCCTTCTCAAGATATGTCATCCATAGATCTACATCCGCTGGATCAGCCGTTCCAGCATAATCTGAAGCTCTGACTCGGCAAAGCCACTCAAAGGTCTTCCCAATATGCGATGTTTCACCATGGGGAGCTTGTGCTCTTGGCGGAAGCACTGGCAATCTTTTTACCATGAGATTCATCATAGCCATCATCTGTCCCATAAGCTGTTGATAGGCAGGGTGTTCAAGAATGGCTGGGTCAGGTTGGGGGACCTCAAGCACCCGATCTTCATGTGCCTGCCCTATAGCTCCATCAACTGATGCATCATCGTTGTTCTCAGCATCATGTTCTTCATGGTTTCCAGACATCTTGGCTTTTCTTCTGCTAAGGGCAGAAGACGATGGTAAGAAAATCTGGAAAACTCACAAGAATAGACACAACCTAGTCCTAAATCTCTATAGACTCAGCGAACCTAGAGCTCTGATACCAAAACTTGTGGCAACACATCCCGCTATCACACAGACAGCGAGGTGTTACGCAAAAATGTGCGGAAAACACCATAAACCACAAATTACCAAAAAAAATGGGTTAATTAAAACCAATTGTAGAAAGCAGATAAACTAAGAAACTATTACATTTAGATCCTCATCCTGCAGAGAAACATGTTATATAAACACTTACAAGTCTTGATACGTGTCCACAGCTTAGGAGATCAGCTGTCTAGTCATCACATGATTTCATCACCTATTTATATGTACACAATGACCCACATCCGGCCAGCAGCAGGACATACAAAACAACAGCAACTATACATCGTGAAACAATGTCAAAACACTACCAAGGACCTGAGAGTACATGGATGACTCTAAGACTCTACTACAAAACAACCTAAACAACAACATGTCCATCTCTTGCCTTCTACTGCTCTTCTTGTTGCTCGGCCGCAACCCCACGACCACCACCACGTCTAGCTCGAACACCTAAAAAGGGTGTAAACCAGCGGGGTGAGACACACAGTCCCAGTGAGAAACATAACTCCCCACCAAAACTATAAAACCAAAGGAAGATTAAAGTAATAGCAATAGATAACTGATAAAAGGTATCACAGGAGCAGTCTATATAGAAAAGCTATTCATACCATCAGGCTTACTAGATGTACAGAAGGCATATAACCCAATATCTCTTTATGGAACATGATTAACAAGATAAGATTTATAAGATCTTACCACATAACATAAGGAACGTATAAGCAACTGCAAGTATAACAAGATTAACTACACAAGCAAGGCTTCAATCAATGTTCCGTATTTTGCCTTAAGTAATAAATTCTATTCAGCTGGATTACGTATTATTATTCCCTGAGGAAGTGAGCCATACCACTCAGATCCAACTGACGGCTGTGAAACCCAGAGCCGGTGCCATACAAAGTCAATGGAAGAGCCGGACTCCATGACCTCCCACCTCGTGGTCAGTGCACGAGTACAATACAAGAAGGACTGCAGTCTCGTGCTTAAGTGGCCTCAGCCACAGGGTCAACTCCCGTAGGCTACCCTCTGCCTAGCCCGCCTCGGTACAGGTCTCGACGCTAGTGAAACTGAGCCACGAGCCTGTTCACCGTGCTCTAAGCCATGAACACATTCATGCTCCCATATCACATATCCTGAGTCATGGGCCTGTTCACCATGCTTTATACATATCCCAAGTCTGCAACCGCAGCTGCACTCGAATCCTCACTATTTTAGGCTAGGAGAAACCTCGCATATTCAACAATATGCGCTCTTGGTTAACCCGCATGAGAACCCATTTCACCATCACCAGCTCCTGACGATGATGGATCTATGGCCAGGGCAAACTACATGATACGTTCCACTGTGATTAGTTAGTATATTTTAAGTGGATTATTGAGGCAATCAAGTTGTAACACATGCATAACATAAAACTACACTATTATTGCCATCATCATGCTATTCCGAGATCTCGATCCCCCATCACAAGAAGCCACTGCCTCAACAGGCATTCTCATCACTTGGGATATCAATCCCAGATCATCATCAGAGGATAACACCTCAACTGGGCACTTTAGCCAAACTCAGGTCCTCAGACCAAAGCACATCATGCATGTTATTTTATTATCAAGAGTAACCATCAAAGCGGTGTTATTAAGACATATATACCTCATATCCCTTTTACCTGGCTATGCATCTATATGAATCACCTGCATGCACAATCATTATGGATTAACAGAAGAATCATATTATCCAACATAAGGTGACATTGATGCTTATATACTTATCATTCATGCCACAACCTGTGACCATAGACATAGGTCATATCATTAAGCAAAGCATCTTATATACTTACCATTCTCAGCATTTTACAAATAATTCAAGATGATCATAAACGAATGTAATACCATGGTAAGCTACATAGGTGGGGTCTATATACTCATTGCCATCAAGCATATCAAGGGTCACTATCATAAACCAAACGTGATTACATGAACAAAAACTAGCATAAAGGTTTTCGAGAAGGAACAGGACCCTCACTAGAAGCACCCACTACCCTCACCAAAGGTAGTATCGGGTAGGGTACTTTCCCATATCACCCAACACTACAACCTCATCACGGTCAAGCCAACCAGCCACATAATGGCCAAACACTAAGAAAGGGTGTCGACTATCATCTCAAGATGTATCGGGCAACCCTAGGTGTCATGCACCTATGTGTATCATGTAGCATGTGTCGTGCAACCACATGCATACCGTGCACAAGATGTATCGAGCAACACCACTCGACAAGGCATAACGCCCAAGGGTGTAACTCAGCCTGTCATTAACCATCCTACCCATGATCTATCGGCCGACACAAGGAAAAGACTAAGGTGAGATGCCTGTCACCAGACCAGATCACAATGCCCCTTAACGTTCAAGGTGATAAAAACACCAAGCAACCAACTGAGCTAGGCGTGTCGGGCATGATACTCAACCAGGTGTGACGCCCGACACACAAGGGTAATGACCAACGTTGTACTCATCCAGGTATAACAACTAGGGCATAACCTCAAAAGCCAGCAAGGAAAGCATGTCGTCCAGCTAGCTAACCTCATCAATCGGCCAACACACAAGGCCAGGGCCAGGGGAGATGCCCACCACATAGCTAGCAAAGCTTCACAACATCAAGGTATAATGAGGTTAAGTGTGTCGGGTAGGGTACTTATCATGGTGTGACGCCCGACACAACAAGGCAGGAACCAGGTGTGTGGCGCCCGACACAACACCACAACATAATGACCAAGGCTCTAGGCCAAAGAGGGATATCAGGCAGCATCACCAACAACCCCATATCAGGAAAGATGCAACCCAACAAGGTCGCCACCAACCACAAGCACAAAGGGCACCAAAACTCTAATGGATCAAGAAGATGGCTCACCTCTCAACAACCAAGAGAGAGGGGTCTTGCCAAGCTTCTTATCACCAATCGGGCAACACAAGGACCAACCCTAACAAGGGTCTACAACCACTACAAAGCTCACCTCTCGAATCCATGGTGAGAGAAGGGTGTTGCACAAGCAACTAGAACACAAGCTCACCTCTCAACTTAAACGAGATAGGGGTATTGCCCATGATACTAGAGTTCAAGCTCACTTCTCTAGACCAAGGAGGGAAAGTGGTGTTGCTCAACAAGAAACCCTAGAACATAGTTCGGCCAACAAGGTACAACTAAGCAAGAAACTAAACTAACAACACACATAGCCGATCATAAGCAACATACAAACAAGAACATAGAAGAGGTAGTATAGTTAGGGTTAGGAGTTATGTAACCCGTCTTAAGCAAGATCCAAGCTCCTAGCTCCAAGCACCACCACAAGAAGGAGAGCAAGGCACTCTATGGTTCGGCCACCACTAGAGGAAGAAGGAGACTCCAAGACAAGGATCGGCCACCAAGCTTGCAAAGGAAGCACTACTACAGAAAATTCTTTTTACAACGGGAGATAGACAACAGTTCTGATGATTGTGTTGTAATTAGCATACTTATCACAACAATCCCATTTTTGTGTTGTATATTGTATATTTTATACAACACAAGTCATTTACAACATGCCAAACCTGTTGTAGTATAGGAGGATACTACAACAACTGCTAAAGTGTTGTAATAGGTTGTAGTATCACAACATATTCAAAACCGTTGTAAAAGATGTTATTTACACAACATATTTTGACCCGTTGTAATAGTCACATGTTGTAATAGACCATCATTACACAACGTAGACTCACCCGTTGTAGTATGTATTAATTATACAACATGCCTTTACATGTTGTATTTGGTACATGTTGTAATAGACCACCATAATACAACATATTAAAACTCGTTGTTATATCCCAACATGAGACAACAAACTCCAACCTGTTGTTATATATTATAATTACACAACATGTTGTAACATGTTGTAATATCCACACATAAAACATCGTTGTAATAGACCTCCATTACACAACATAAACTAAACCATTGTAATATACTATAATTACACAACATGATATCACCTGTTGTAATAGCTACATATTTTAAAAGACCATAGTTAAACAACACATCATATATAGAAGAGGATGGAGGAGAAACCAAGGAAAGACAAGGCAAGGTGTCGCCCACCTAGGGACACTTGTCCATGTGCAAAGCCACCACTCTAACATGTCCTAAACACATGTCCAAGGATATTGCCGCATGCAAGCATCAAGCTCCAAGTGTACACTAGTGGTGACACAAACGAGGTCAAAGAAGGTCAAAGGGTTCATGGGTGACACACCTCCACTCCATGACTGACACACTCCCAAGGGTGACACAACTCAGGCCGACACAAGCTTGGCCGACACAAGGCTCACTTGCCCGACACAAGGTCCAACCAAGCAAAGGCAAGGCACAACAAGGCCCAACAAGCTCAACCAAGCCCAAGGCTGCTCAAGCAACGAGCTCAACCCTTCCTCTCAATACTAGAGGAAGCAAGGAGAGGGAGGAACACCTCATAAGGTGACAAACTTACCCACAAACCCTAGACTTGGGTTAATTGCAAGTGGCACCTCCAGCTCTCAACAAAGCACCAACAAACCCTAATCACCACTAAAGGTGATTAGCAGGCAACTAAGCACCAGGGTTATGCAAAACAAACAGGATAAACCCTAAACGGAGGTCAGGGTCCTTACAATAAGGGTATAACTTAAGGTAACAGGAGTAGACAATAAGGATAACTAAGGATACAATTGCCTCTGGGCATACTATTTTAGGCAGTCAGTATCAACATAGGCCAGGCCGATATCATATGGATCTGGGAGTCCCCGTAAACCAAGCTAGTGGCATAGAGGAAAATATTACCAACCCCCAGACCCTAATCCATTCTAGACACCCTTACTTTCAACTTATGCCCTAGTAGTTTCCCAATAGGATCTGATACCATGCTGTAAAGAGGCGAGATCACCGCCTTACTAAAATTTAAAGGAAATACAAAACATCCAATTTTTCCAAGAAAAATAGAAAATGTCGAATGCATGTATAATAATCCAAGTAAATCAGCATGTTTCAGATATATATGAAATGTCAATAGCAGTGGAAAGAAACTAAGTTATTACATTGCTTTTTTTGAACTCTTGTTCACTACATTCTTTTCTTTGTAAAGGAAAAACTAAAAAGAAACTATAAGATCTAGCAATATGCAACCTAGTCATCCTTGATAGAAAAACTTGAATCTACTACTCCTGAACTTGGTCACCTTGGCCTTGTTCAATACCTTGATCTAACCCTAGGTGGTTGGGAAAGAACCCAACAAAAGGGAAAGAAAGACAAGGCATGTGTCAGACACAATGAACAAGGACAAAAGATAAGAAAACTATAAGGAAATAAAGGCTAAGATTTCATCATAAGATGAAGATAGCTAAAAGAATGAGGCATAAGTAAATAGATGCTTGCCATAACAACAATAGTAAAAAGGTTGCATGCATGATTAATATTGACTACCTAAACTATGTAGGATTGAGGCACCTACCTAACCTCAACCAATAGGTGAGGGAGAGTAATACATTCTAATCACCTACAAATATTCTATATTGGGGAGAGTAACACATTCCCCAAGGTGAATACACACATGCCCTATCTATGGGTGGTTGTACAAAAGTACCACTACACTAGTTCAATAGTCTAATAAATTCAACATGCTAAGAAATATGACAAGTATAAGCATCATGTAAATATAAACACGCAGTGGGGTACAAGACCCAAGAAATAACTAATAAAATTGTTTTGAGGCAAATATAGCTAAGCTACTGTCAAAAGGAAAATTAGGGTTGTATCGAAGCCTCATTAGGGAAACTAGGTTAGGGTTACAAATTTTCCCAACTTAGGTGTAAGGAAAGCACATACCTTTTCTTAAGAGATCCAATTATTTCTTCTTCACTACTTTAATCGATTCCAAAGCTTATTTTCCTATTTCCAATGTTTAAACATGAATTAGGGTTTACTCATGTATAAAGGCAAGGAAACCCTAACTTTTAGACTTTTTGAACACAACCTCGATTTTGACTCTGAAATTATCATCATTAACTTAGTTAGGTTTTTATGATTAAAAACATATAATATTGTATATTTTGGAGTTATGAATATTTAGGTGTATTTTTGGTATTTTTAGTTATTTAATTCATTTTCTAAAAATCCCTTTCGATAAAACTCAAAATCATCCTTTAGAATTATTTTTATTAGAAAGATCATGTTTTAGGAGTTTAGAAATATTTTCTTTTTAATTCTGGACATAGGAATATTTAGTTATGGTTTTATCAAAATCAACCAATAGAAACATGCCATGTAGGCAAAACGATCGCAAATAGAGGGAGAGGGAGCAGTCAGGCCCGTGACTTGGACCAATGGAAGGTGGCCAAGTCAGCGGTCCATGCTTAAGTGGCACCGATCAAAGCCGAGAAAACAAAAACCAAAAGGATGAGAATGCCCTTCGCGAGTTCAGAGAAAGAAAGAGAGTGAGGGGTGGGGGTAAAAGCGTAAAATCTCCACGAGGTATCTTCCCCAGTTGCTCGCACCATTGTCGATGAGGAGCAAGCTTGATTTTTGGGCGTTCTCTTATTTCTCGACCAAACTCAAAGATCAACATACAAATGAAAGCTTGAGAGGAGACGAACTCACACATACGTTCAATTTATACGGAGGTGGTGTGTAGAGAGAGGGGTGAACACTATAAGAATTGGAGCAAAAGTCGACCACCGACGATCAACCACACAAGCACGAGGGAAATTGAGAGGATAGATGAGTTGCAAGGGAGCCCAACAAGCCTCGGGTAGGGATATTTATAGGTAAGGTTGTAGGGAAACGAGAAGGAAGTTGCCCAAACTTGCTTGGAAAGAAAGGTTTGGGGCTTTCTCAAATCTTTGCCAAAATAGTAAAAATTTAGGATAGACCTGTGCGGAATCTAACAAGGAATACATGAAGAAAAAATCTCAAGAAAATATAGAAAATCGAATTTGAAGATTCACAAATACATGGGTCTATTTCCCGATCAGGCTCGAGCTAGGAGATCATGCTCGACCATCCAATCTGTGGACACGGGTCCATTGATCAACCAGGACCATCCAATCACGTGGAAGGCATGTGACACATTAGATTAAATAAATCCTTATCCAAATCAAAATCAAATAAAGTGTTGCATTAAATTAATTTCTCTTTTCTCTCTCCTTGTCTGAGGGTGAAAACGTTCCCCGAATTAAATGAAAATTGACACCAAGCCTAATTTTTATAGGAGGAATCCGAATATACAATTAGTTTTTCCTTTTGGGAACTTTTCGTATGTTAAATAAACTAAAACTTTTTCTCTTTCCTCCTACATTAAGGGTTATAAGATTCTTCAAATTTGATGAAACTTCACCCACAAGTCACATTAGGTGCCTTGGATACAAATTTGCCATCAATTTTACATGTTGGGATTATTTGTTCATTTATTTAATATATTGAAGGTTATACACACTTTCTCTCTCCTAATCTCACCTTTTTAAACAAATATTCTCCAATTGAGTGAAAATTCACCAAAGGTATATTTTAAGGTGTACACGAATTTGTCATCCATTGTTACTTTTGGAGTCATTAAAGATTTTATTTTGTATTTTAAGTTATCTCCTATTTTCTCTTTCAATTAATTCAATTATAATTACCAATTTTCCGAAAGTTGTAAAATTTATCACCCAAGCAAACTTATACTCAAAGGAAGCAAATTTGAGTCTAGAATTATCCTTTAAGTTCCACTCTTTTGATTTTTAGACAATTTTATTCTTATATTCACTTAATGGGAAAATAAATTCATTTATTGTCACATTATATTTACTTTTAGGATTTGCTTTATTTTTCCCACACAAAAGCCATAGAAACTTCTAGATTGATTTTTATTTTATCCTTATCTCTCTTAAGCAGACATTTTGCAAATTAAACCCTTTAGTAAACTTTCACTGAGGTATTTGTGCTTAACTCCTTATAAAGTAAAATATTGGGAACAAATGTACACCAAACCTTAATAATTTCCACTAATTCAACATCAAGGACATAAAGGAAAGAAAAACTTAGAAAAATGCTAACACTAAGATTGTACATGAATTTCAGTTTGTTGCACACATGCCATACCTTACGTACAAGGTTCACAAGCCCAAAAACCTCATATCAATAACGTATCCACAAAACACATCGAGAACAACCCCAAGGACCTAAGTGTACATGGATGACATCTATGACTCTATCACCAAAAGACTAGCAACACATCCAACCTTATCAGCTACTACTCTTACTGATGCTCTTCCTCAGTTGCATGATCTCTACCTCTTCATGCACGACCACCTAAAAGATGTGGAAACCCATGGGGTGAGACCACATGTCCCAGTGAGAGATATAACTCTCTGTCAATGTCTATCAAAGCATAGCCAATTAAGTAGGTAAATAAAAATACTTAGCAGTTTGACCACATTCAACTAAATGATATGTATCCAACATATAAAGCAGATTAAAAAAAACTAGGTGGTTACCACTGAGCTATAGAACAATTAATATTCTAAGAAGAAATATGAAGAACATGTATAACAGTTGACTTCTCTTACCACCTTATAATTCAAGAAATCAGTACAAAGATAACGCAAAAGGGATCATCCAATGTTATTTGCATTTGGTCCTATGTAAAACAATACATGCTATGTTACGTATTTTATTATTGACCTGAGGATTTGAGTCATACCACCCAAATCCAACCGAGCACTACTAAGTCAAAATCGATGTCATACGAGGTCAATGGAAGAGCCAGAATCCTTGACCCCAAACCTCTTGGTTAGCACAAGAGAAAACATCACAGAGACATATCAGTCAACTGCAACAATGACATACAGTCAACCATGACCATCCATATATAATAACACCTAGCCCACCTTGGTACAAGTAAGGCGCTAGAAGAACAAGCTCACACATGGCTGTTCTAAAAATAAGGATTGGCTCACACATGGCCATCCATATCACAAGGAGAGAAGATCACGTATGGCCATCTCACAAAACCTGTAATTGTGGATGCAAGGAGATACTCGACTTGCACCCCCTCATATTAAAAAATATGTGTTCTGAGTTTCCCATAGGAATGACTTGTTTCACCATACAACACTAAGAATGACACTGGAATGGATCTATGGTACATGGCACCTACACAATTAGTGTTCCACTTTAATAGTTATGCCAATTGAGTGTCTTTTAGCATCGATTAAGTCACAACGTACAAATACAAAAAAAATTCTACTAAGATAATGGAAAAGTGCAACTCCAGAAGATATAAAACGTATAAGGTGTGAACTAGTCACATCATCACCACATGATACTTGTAGCACTTCCATTCACAAGGCCATCACCAATGTCACATCACTATGGGATATCAATCCCTCAATCATATTACTAGAGGATATCACCTCACAATAGGCATCGAACCTTCACCAGGTCATAGGACCCATCACATTAATGTGATCTCATCGTATCTCACCAAGGATCATAGTCATCAACCTATATCACATAATTATTACCACAACATACACAAGCTATGGCATTCATTTCACCTGTAAGGTTAGGGGCTCATAAACAAGAGAGAGAGAACATCATAATATGATAACCACTTCAAGTGAGACAAGCAAGCACATCATAGTTCCCCAACATTAGGGTTAGGGTTACATGCATAGATGATTAGGGTTTTATAATTGCATTCAATCACCAAACCCTAGATACACCACCTCCCAATTTCTTGGAGCATATTAAGATTAAGTAGCATGATTATGGTTAACCAAGCAATCATCCAAACAATACTATACATGGTTCATTACTTACTTACTCATACACACGTCTTGACTATGTGGTTAAGTATGTGTCTCGACCTCTCATGAACAAGTGTCTCAACCACCCTCAAACAAAGTGTCTTGACCACCATTATGCAAGGTGTCTCGACCGCAACAATTTGAGGTGTCTTGACTACAACCAACTAGGTGTCTGGATTACCACATAAAACCATGTCGACCACCACATAGATTAGAGTTTCAACCACCCTCAAAGCACATGTCTCGACCTCACATCAAAACATGTCACTTCTAAAAAACAAAGGCATGTCTGGACTGAAACAAAAGCAAGAGTCATGACCACACCAAAGCATATGTCTCGACTGAAACTATAAAACTTTTCTCGACCCAAAATAGGAGCAACATCTCGACCAAACACCATACATCAAAGTGTCTCGACCCAAGAATAAACATGGTGTATCAACCGCTAAGGTCAATATACCACCAAAGAAAAAGAACCATAATCAAAATAGGGATTAACCAAGGTCAAAACAGAAGTATTTCACAACCAAAATAGAATATTAAGGCAAGGAAAACCACCATCCTCAAGAAGCAAAACTTCACACAAAATTGATCACCTAAACCCTAACACATGTGTCATGAAGCCACCATGAAATAACCTCATGCAAAAGAGAGATAAACCATGTTCAACACATCCAAAATAGCACCTAAACTTCATGATACATCAAGGTACATGAGCATCATGCATGCGGTCAAAACCAAGGTCAAAAGATAGGAAGAAAACCACCATGACCCAACCATCTCTGAAAGTCGGGTATCTTAAATTAGGGTTTCATATTCTAAGCAAACCAAGCATGATAACCACCATCATTCAAGTTCTAGAGGATGGTATTATCTACTAGCATGTTAGAATCATGATATAGAGAGAGTAAAAATAACATGAAAGCAAAGAAAAGTGCAATAATAGAGAAGGTAGAGTGTTATATAACCAACCTTAAGGAAGATCAACTCCAAGGATCACAAGCTCCAAGCACACAATCACTAAGGATGATGAAGCTCCACCAAAGGCTCCATTCTCAGACACCAGATCACCTCAAGAAGAAGACGATACCAAGGTCAAAGATAAATTAAAAGAAGAAGGGAGCAAGAGAGAAGAAACTTCCTCTCACTTGGGTACCACCTTGTCAAAATATGGTCTATGACCCTTGTGATGAGGAGTTTCTCTCAAAAACGACCACCATGAATGATCCATGGTCTAAGGCTGAGAAAAGAGAAGAAGATGGGGTAGGAGATCAAAAGGAAATGTCACCAAATAAAGGTAGACACTTACCAAGGTTGAATATGAGCAAGAATCACTTGCAAGGGATCCAATCACCAAAGCTCCAAGGATCAATTCTCCTTGATCCACCAAGATCCAAGGACGAGCAAAAGTGAGGGAGGAAGAAGGAAGGCCTAAAGGTTCACTTTCATGGATAGAAGATGGTTTATATATCAAAGGAGGAGAGAAGTAGGATGAGGGGTGATGTGTCAACACCTAAAGACACCAAAGGGACACTTGTCCTCCCAAGAAACACACATAAAACCACTTAAACCTTGCATGCACGAGATGGTGATACAACCTTGGTGGGGTCTTGACAAATTGGGTCACCACCAACCTGGTCTCGATCATAACACCTCAAGGAGGTCGAAACAAAAGCACCATACACATCCTGGTCGAGACAAAAGGACACCAAGATACCAAGGTCGAAACACATTACCAAAGAACAACTGTCTCGACCCAAGACACCCCAAGACCATCATGGTTAAGAAAAACATTCTAGGAAGGTGTCTCCATCAATACATTCAAAAAACACACCGCATGGTCAAGACATAGGTCGAGACACTCCAACAAAGCACACATGGTTGAGACACTCAAAACCCTATTCACCTCTAAGGGTGTCACCAGTCATCCAAGGCTCAACTAAAGTGCCCCAAAGCATCACAATATGTCTCATAAAGCCAAGAAAGAGAATATACACTAGGTGTGGAAAATTACAAGATAACCCTCTCAAATGGGTAAACTGTCTTTTGCTCCAAAATAAGCATATAAAGCACAAACATCATCCAAACAAGCTCAAACTAGAGACTTAAGTTCTCCACATGCTATAAAAGTATGTCAAAGGATTAGAGAAAGGTTATAAGAACTTAATTAAGAAAAACAAACATGGTTAGCCCAACACACAGGTCAGGGGTCTTACACTCCCGAACACTTCCCGACCACTCCCATTGTCAAGGTAGTGTAGCTAAGGTACATCTCCTTACTCATGTGCATATCTTTTCAAATTATACAATGAGCATAAATCATACATACAAAGTGGTCAAGCAAGAGTGTAATAACAAATCAACACTGATGAACCTTAGAATAGTGAAATAATTAGCATTATATGAGATTCATGTTTAAAAAAGTTATGACATGGAAATTTTTCTCTCATGGCCAAGAATAAGAGTTTTACTCATCTGTGGCCAAGAAATGCAAATACAAGTAGAGGAATATGGAACAAGATATAATGAGAGAGAGAAGAAAAGAAAAATATATGAAGAAGTAGTAGAATGAAGAACTCTAGCTAGAAGTCACAATTTCTCCCTTGCTACTACACTTTCTCCAATTTCCTTCTCTCCTGAGAGGATGGGAAGGAGAACGAAGATCTCGATTGCAATTGTTGAAGAAGAATTAGGGAAGAATATGGTCCTCTCTCGAGTAACCACTTATTCTTCTCCAAAATTGCCTCCAACTCCTCTAGTCTCTTATATGGTTGGGTGTTGAATCAAATGATCTGCGGTAACCATCCCAAGTTGATTTGAATTGTATGTAAAGGTGTAGAGATATTTCCTTCTGATTTAAAAAGAAACTACATGTAACACGATGTGTTGACAAGTAAACATGTTGCGTTACTTGTAGTTTCTAAATTGGAGCTGTTGGAATTGAAGGTAACATGGCGTGTTGGTTGGCGAACATGACATATTGCTGCAAGTCAGGGAGTTTTGAAAATTCTAGAATGAGAGGACAAGATGTGTTGAGATAATGATTCTCCATTGTTGTAGGATCCAATGACTCATGACCTATGATTCTGAGGTGACATAGCATTTTGGTTGTCCAACACGACATGTGACTTGTTGTTGTAGATGATAATCTTCTAGATATGGAAATGCCCTGTTGGTTGACCAACACATTTGTCAAACTTTGGGAAATTTTCAAAAAATGGGATGAAGGCAAAATCATGGTCAAAAAGTTCCCATTTTGGCATCCAGTGGTGGTTCATACAATTCAAACTATGACACAAGTAAAAAACCAAAAGGTGAAGAATCTAACACGATTAAGAGTGATTTTTGGGTGAGATTGACTTGAAAATGCAACCAAAAGTGGTCCAAAAGATGATATAAAATATACATATCAAATCTCCTTAAGATTAAACCTATTTATTGTCCTCAAGAAAAAATAAACATGAATACATACTTGAAAAAATAGTATGACACACACATCCGTTTAATGAAGTGGAAAAATTTAATCATAGCGTGCCAACTAGTGTCAAGATATTACCGCTAGGTAAGAATTCATTTTAAACACTCAAGATTGAAAGTAAGTTCATCAAAGTGGTCAAATTACATCGAAAGAATAAAAGGATATCAATGAATAGAGGTATGATTACAAAGCAAAAAATGTAGTGAATATGCAACCAAACCTTCTAATTGTAAAGATGAATATAATTTAAATTCAGGCTTGACATCAACAATTCTATAATGACTTCTTTGTAAGAATTTAACATATAATGATAAGAACTTGAGGTACAATACTCCACTGTAAATGTAGACTAATGCACATGTAAAATGTTGTTTGGGGTTTGTTGACCCTTTTTTGACGTAAATTTTAACCTTCATTGGGTTAGTGAATATGGGGGGGCTTAGCCATCTTTTGTAGGGTTCCAAATAAAATTATTTGAGAAATCCAAATTTCCCTAAGCTTGATTTGGGTTCCTCTTTGGAACCTTGTGGTCTTTGGCTAATCAAAATTTTCCCAACAAGTAGAAGAGTCATAAATGAAAGTGGTTCAAAATCTAAAATTCTTTTATTTGTAAAATTTTCATCAAAAAGTGTGGTAGAAAATGCACTATAGATTTGGAAAAATAATCAAAATGTTGCATTGAGTTGTGATGTTGATTAATTCAAAGCAGTTGATTCGTTACATGCATTGAGACATGAGTGAGAGAAATGAATAACATGATGTGCAAGAATGTTAAGACAAAATAAATCATTGGCCAAGTGTTTTCATCTAATTGATGAATGTTGTATAAATTGGACATTAATATACCCTTTGTTTTTATGATGACAAACATTTCATTCTTGTGAATCTAACCTGCTATTTGAGTATTTCCGGATTCAAGGAAATAAGGAACTGGTTAATTGAAGATCAACACAAATGGAAGATCAATGTGCTTAAATGTTCAATATTTTCATGATTGTACTCAATGTAAAACCTTGTACAAGTATATAATGTACAAGTACCTAGATATCATGTAAATCAAGCACTAGATCTTCCTCATCCACTCACAACCCTTAGATGGGTTTTCCCCTAGAGTCAGAGCCACCATCACCCATGATACACACACTTAGAAGGTGATTCAATAGAAATAGGGACTTTCTCGGTCGACAAACTTCTCGAATGAGACACACCCGATCAAAGATTTTCTCGAACGAGAATCACTTCGATCGAAGTTAGAAGCACATATCAATAACTTATACATTTGTTCCCCAAAATAAGTTTTCAGTCGACAATATCTTCGATCGAGCTAGCTTTGACCAAAGTCCATGACCGTTAGACCAAGTAGTTGGTGGTTGGGGGTTGGAAATAGCCGTTGCAACAATTTTGCCCCCTAACCCCTCCTCGGTCAAAGAAAATCTCGATCGAGACACATCTCGGTCGACAAGTTCCTCAACTGAGATAGGTCTTGGATTGTTCTTTTTAGCTCGAAATAATTTTCCATTGCAAGCAAATTAATGGATACCTAACGGCTAGTTAAGCACTAAGAACACTCTAGAAACCCTCTAGAACGTCCCTAAGTACTTACAAACCATTCCTATAAATAGGAGAGACCTTAGGACACCTAAATCACACCATTACACTTGAGAACACATTCTTGTGAGCAACAAAGCAAAGCTACTCTTGCCATCTTGTTTCTTCAAGCTCAAATTTAGTGTCTTTTAGATATAGCCTCTTAGCCACCTTGTAGCAACGTTCATCCTTAGTGGTTTGAAGTGGTCTAACGCTTGATATAGGATCAAGACACTATACTAAATTGGTGAAGTGTTTCCTTTCTTCCAATCTGTTTCTTTTATATTGTGTATTGTTCTCCTTAACTACTCCTAGGTTTGGAGGTTGTTGGAAGGAGGTTTCTTGGAGCTACTTCGTGGTGGAGAAGGTTGCTTCAAGTGGTACTTGCAATTACTTCAAGTAAGGCTGCTTCAAGGGAGGTTGAAGCTACTTCAAGAAGGTGAAGGCTGTTCGACTTGGAGTTACTCCAGGAAGGCTGCTTCAAGGAGGTTGAAGCTACTTTAGGTGAAGGATACTTTCAAGGATGTAGAAGGAAGCTGATTATATTTTGTGTAAAATCCTCAAGAGGTAATAATATAAATCACTTCTGAAATCCCAATTCGAAATAATTGGGTAGTGGACTGACTAACTTTGATTTTAAAGGTAGGAACCACTCTACATCCTTGTGTCCTCCTCCTACTTTGGTTCAATTTTTTAATTAATTTTGAAGTTCCAAAAAGCTATATTCACCCCCTCTAGATCTTTCAATGAACGTGCATGCTAGAATTCTTCATATATTATCTCAATGGGCATAATGGTTTAGCCAAAAGGGAATCAATGTTTACCCAAACAAGAACAAATTTTCACGGTCATGCTTAGATTTTCACTAATCTAGGAAAGGAAAAAAAGAAATGGGGAAGAACTAAAAAATGAAAGGAAAAACTACAACTAGCATACGATTGCTCTGTCCCTAAGCTCAAAATTTGCAATGTCCTCATTGCATATAACAAACTCAAGAAGACTGCAAATGTATACCTATAATGGTGAATGATCAAGGGGGGGGGGGGGGGTAGTGCCCTAATCGGAAGCCAAAAAGTGATGCCCTAAAGTGTCATCATAGACGATATTTGGGAAGGAATAATCTTGAGGTGGTTATGGCCATGGCTACTTTGATGGCATGGCGTAGTGACCCTAAGTGATGTAACACACGTCCATCCTCTACATCATGGCATGCATGATGAGGTATTGCTAACTGAACTGGTCAAGAAGGGTATCCCGCTGGTCAAAGCATTTATTAACATACCCATACAAGTGGCGTACATCTGGCATGGCCCATATGTACTAAGTCTTTGGACTAGTGGAAGGAGGTGGAGATGGTGTTGTTGTGTCTCTACTATAGTAGAAGACTCGAGCCTATAACCTTTAGTGGCATCATGATTTCCATCAAAAAAATAATTTTGAGCTGTCGAGATTTGCTAAAGTATGTGCTTCTTGATCTGGTAGGTCAATGTACACTCATGATTATGAAGTATTTCTTAAACTTTGTGTCATTAGAAGGATCTTTGGAAATTAAGTTTGAAGCAATAAGAAATCAAATATCAATGTTGTTTTTTCCAGAAAGAACCTCAATACCTGACAAGTCTACACTCAATTTGTATCCAATATGGGTGATTCATCCCCCAATGTCACATGTAGATTTCTGTTGAATTTTGAAAAGGTGTTGGAGGACATAATAGCCAATATTTACCTTATATATCTGCATCATTGCCCATAAAAAGAATAAATCTGGTTTTCCTACTACCACTTGAGTTTCCTTCCTAGCAAAAAATGCAAGTGATAAGATGTCTATGAATATTTAAAATTATTGGATTGTGCATGTGAGATTCTCTAAGTAAGGTTGTTGGGTGGTATGTTTCTTTAGTGATATCACCCCAGAACTCATGACAATTAAAAGTTTCTAGCATCACAATGCTTCTACCATAAGTACACACATATAGTTCACATAACTTCTTAAACATGAGTTTCTAAGGTTTATCAAGAAGTTTGAAATGGATAATACCAGAAAGGTTCAACATTCTTCCTTGGACCTGCTTATGCTCTCAAGGTTGTCAAGAATTTGTAGGCCAAGTGTGCAGCTAGCAGAGCAACAAATGTTCAAGTGTCACAACTCTTCAAGAAGTGTTTATGCTTCATCTAGAAAAACCAATGCATTCACGGTGTCAACACAAGCAAAATGTGTAGGCAACACCCTACGTGTTAGAATTTTCAGATAAAACTACATATTCTTCCTTGGGTGGGAGATACGTAGACGTTAGGACATACAGAAGAACTCACACCCCTTGATTGCTTTGGAGCTTGCTTCCTTGGTGCCATGTCTGAAGATTGAAGAAGTAGTAAGAAGCAACAATAACTAGAAGAGTGCACAATAGAGCACTAACAAGGAGTGGGATATTCCCTACATGACATGATGGATTCACATTAGAAACTCTTGTTGCTTGGAGTAGATACATCAGAAACACAGTGTAGAGGATCTCTTCACAAAGTGCACTTCAATACTAGTAGAGACACAACATGGTGCAATAGTGTGAGGTTGTTGATAGAAGATTGGATTGTGGTGAGGTTCTAGAAACAATGGTCACAACTATTGAAGATTGTAATAGCAGACACAGTCTAGTGGATGCAAGAGGTGATTTGCTTAGTGGAGATTGGATCAAGTGGAGATGATTTGTTGCTAAAAAATGCTAGAGGTAGGACAAAGCATGGCGACTGTAGCGTTGAGGTGTCAAAATTCATAGTTATAGCTGGAGAGTGTCTCCTTGGGTCTGTCTCAAAGGTGGTGGTAAAGGCATCGAGTAGGAAATACTGGGAACTTGATGGTTGGATCAGTGACTGAAATAATGTAGGAGGTGGTTGAATCAAGTTGTGGAATGCTTGAGCAAAGGTGATGGAGATTGGGTAACATTTGATTTTCTTTGGGGGAAAATGGCATGCGACAACAAATACAGTGTATAGACTAGGGCTTGCAACTGAATTTCAAAACAAGGGTAAAAGCCATGTTTGAGCCCCGTGTACATGTTTGTGAATTGTAGTAAATCATGCAAATTTTTATTTTGGCCCAAATCGCATGTAACATGATGTGTTGAGATAGCAACCCATCGTTGTCGTGGACATTATCGCACCGACAAATTAACTAGGGATGAAATCCCTAGTGTTTACCTAAACAAGTACAATAACCACCACATGCAAGCAGACATATCTTATTGTAGTATAGTTCAGGATTGAACCCAAAGGACACCATTTATATTGGTCAAAGCAACCATGTGAGAACAAGTTTTTAACACAAGATTTGGATTTGGTTGATTAAAATAGGTTGCAATAGTAAAGGGGCTGAATTAAATGTTGGATAAAGTTAATGGATTGGAACACTAGGGTGTAATGGGTTTCACCACCACTACCTGATCATTTACTCTCTCACTACATCACATTTAGCATGGGAATACAATGTTGGATCTAGGAAAATCCCCATTTCGTATTTAGGAGTAGAACCTAGACAGATTTCAATCTAAGTTTGCCATCGTGTTACCTAGAAATCATACATGTATCGCCCCAAAAAACACCTATCCAAATTCTCATCAAGGGTTTTACACGAATATATATGCATCCTAGATCCTAGGCTGAAGGTACTCTACACCAAGATCTAATTTACATTAAACTTGATGATTAGGAAAGGATATAAGCATAAAAACAATCAATTCAAAATATGTTTTGGTCCACACAATAGTAGATATAGTAAGGAAAGCAAAATACGGTATCGGGGATATTCCCCACACTATAGCAAGAGGACTACTAGCTCACGACAACATTAACAATAATAAAATTAGAAGAGAGGAAGAAAGCCATGATCACTGGAGAAGATGAAAGGAGATCCATAGTGTGCAAAGGCATGTTTTCAAGCTAGAAACTGAGGGCATTCAATACAACAACATGGCCACCCTTAGATGTTCAACAAAGGTGAAAGTGGAGCGTTGTTCTCCTTCTTCAAAGTTGGATCCTAACATTGTGAGGAGGAAGCATATGGTTGACATAGGCGGAGGTCATCAATCGATGGAAACATGTGTAGTTGAACAATCCTCTATCAAGGTCAACACCTTGGAACTTGGGCAGCAATGAAGGTGGAAGCCCTTCTGTTGGCATTTCCAAATAGATAGATGAAGGTCAAAGGTTTTTGAGGTCAAAGGTTTGGAGTGGATGTGGCAGCCTTGTGGCGTCAATGGTGGATCCCTTCTTCGTTGGTCTTGGTCTTCTATTTATAGAAGTGGGAAGGGTCTGGAACTCTCCCAACCATCATGGAGTTAAGTCTTGGCCTTCATGGAGGTAAAGAGTTAGTGGTGGTATGAGGAAGATGAGGGGTTCCTTATCTGCAATAAATTCATCAATAGACAAGGAGTTTCATGATATTTAGTGCAACCATTGGTAGGCGAATGGTCATAGAGTGACCATTAGAAGGCTATGCAGTTAATCCATCAGAAGGGAATTGTAGTAGAACCTTTAGTTGGAGAAGTAGACAATCCATCAGTTGGCAGATGTTGTACTTTAATCGAAAGAAATAAGCAGGTTAGCCATCAAAATGTACATCATGCCCAACCATCAGAAAAAAATTACAGAACTTCCAATTGGAAGGTGAAGCATGTGAACCATCAGAAGAGGTATGTAGGACTTCCATCAGAAGGTAGGCGTGGAGGTTCCTTCGGTTGTAGATACAGGCCAGCCATCGAAAGGGGAAAACACTGGGCAACCAGCATAAGGTGCAACTAGGATTTTCTTTAGTTGTAAACTGAAGGAAGGATAAAATGAGAAAAACCAATGGATTGACAGAACAAGGGAAACCCACCCCCGAGGGTGGGGCTAATGGCATAGGGTCTACAGTCTACACAGATGAAGCTTCTCCCGAATGAGTAAAAACCAATGGAAGGACAGACTAATGAAAAATGATGACTGAATAGGTGTATGGAAATGCGATGGAACTTCATCAACTGATGGAGGATCAAATCATCAAAATATGGTCCATTTCATAAAAAATTTATGGGCCCGCTAGTCAGTTTGTAGGACCACCACCTCCTACACTCTACCCATGTAATGAAGTTTCAAACCTACCATGAAAACCACCAATTTGATTCAAAACCTTATAAATTAACATAAAATAATGAAAACCTAAATGTAAGGTAGTTTAAGCTAAAATGATGGAAATGAATGCAAAAATAGGTTGAAAATGTGATGAAAACTAAGATGAATATGCATTCATCAGTCTTGTTTTTCCTTACCGTAGAACCCTATAAGATTTAAATATTTGGACCATACTACGTGTTTATAAGGAAGCATGTTGTGTCTTGCTTGAGGTGAAATCAAGAATTCACGATCTATTTCAACACACAGTATCGGTGTAGCTACATGCCATGTTCCTTAGTTATAGTAACATCTGGAAATTTGTGGATGGACTTCACATGCCATATCATTGATAAAACACATGATTCATTCTCCAAGTGAAGACCTAGGTGTCCTACATTATTTTGACATATAGTGTTTGCATCGGGCACATCATGTGCTTCATAATGACTATGGAATTCCAACTTTGGTATTACATGATGTGTCAGGATAGGCACACATTGTGTTGTTTGTACCTTTTCTTCTTGAAACTTCATTCTGATATGCACACATCATATTGGTTGGTCAACATGGTGTGTTGCAACAATTTTGTGTCAGAATGTTTTATTTCTTTAACTTTTAACTGAACCTACAACTATATTCAAATATAAACTCTAAGGGCCTTCAATTATTACATTCACCAAGAGAAAGTTTCTTGGAAAAGCAAAAGTTCTTTCTGGATATAATAGGAAATAAATCTAAGCTAAAAAAATGGGGTAAACTCCCACAAAAGGTCCTACATTTAAAGACCAGAGTTAGACTCTTCATTGTCTTTAGTTTGCACTAGGGAGGGAGATGGAGGCTCCCAATTTGTCTTTATCCTTCATATTCATTTTTGGATGACTTGATAAAGACTCTAAAGGAACTTGTTTGTTGGCGAAGTCATGTTGGGAAACTTGGTTTTCCAACATTCTGGTGTGTGGTGATTGCATCCACCTTTGTTGAAATGTTTTGAATGGCATCTTTAATAGAAGATCCTTATTGGTGAAATTCTTTATTTTGCTTCATTTCAGATGAAATAAAATTTTGTAAGAGTGACTCAAGGCTGGGTCTTGAATATGACTAAAGCTAGTTAAAATTTTGGTTTGCATTATTATTGCATACTAGAGGATTGTTGCTCATAGATGGTCTGTTCCCCACAGATGGTTGTTGTTGGATTAGTGGTTTTTGAGCATTTTGAATACTATTTTTGTGGTATGAAAAATGAGGATGATCTATCCAGCTAAGATTATAGGTATTGGAATATGGATTGCAAGGCTATTTGTTTACATAGTTCCTATCATATTTCATTGTTTCAAGGTTTTCTCAGATGGAATGAAAGAAGAATATATTGAACTAGATATTTGCCTCAGAACTTCATTTGCTTCACAAATTAGATTGAATAGATGAGCGGGTAGATTTCTTAGCTTCTCAAACTTTTGAGACAAAGCATCTAGATTTACTGCAACCAAATCTAGTGCATCAACAAAATGTATGCCGACTTGCTTCCTAAGAGCAAAAGAAAGAGTAGGTTGACCGTTCCTTTTGTTGACTCAAGGTCTAAAGTGAATAAACCTTTGTTTTGATGATGACTAACCATTCCACTCATATATGTCTAATGATTCTACTTGAATGATTTTAGATTAGATAAAACACACTCCAAATGCATAAAGTTGCACATCCTAACTTGGAGAAATTAGGCCATACAAGCATAAAGATTGAGATTGAAGAATAGACAGTTTCCACCATAGATCTTTGATGTAAATCACTTGTGATGATTGTATGACTTGTAGTTAATCTTAGAAAAAATCAAGAGCATTTAATTCAAATGTTTAAGAGTTTTTTGGATGTTTGTCAAAAGTGATTATAAATTGGCCCATCGGCTGAGTTGTCATCGAGTTTGTCCTAGTGATAACTCAGCCAACAACCTGTCTAGATTTTGGTAGATGTATGAGGTTGGTCAAGTTTGTCCTGGTGACAACTTGACTAAGACCTACACTTTGACTTGTCATATAGTGTCATCAGTCGAGTTTCTCAAAAGACAACTCAACCAACAACATTGTACTGCAAAGTGTAGAAAAGTGTTTCTAGCCGCTGGAGTGTTACAAAAGTAAAAAATATATCCACTAGAACACCCAAAACAAATATAATTTGATCCTAAGTGTATCTATTGGCTAGTAGGTATTGTCAACTATAAATAGGGCCCCTTTCACTTCATACCACAATTAGCCAAACTATATGAAGGTCCCTATATTATATTTGAGAGAGATTTGCCTCCAAGAGCCTCCATCCACTCTCATAAGCTTAATCACTTGCTACTTACATTAGAGTAAGTAGGAGATTTGTAAGAGAGATAGTCCTACATATATATCTTGTGAATCTCTCACTTCCTCCACCTCCTAATCTCTATTTCTACCATAAAGATGAAGATTCTCCCTCTTATCTAAGAGAGGTGAAGAAAAAGAAGCAAATGATTTCCTTGTTGAAAGCTTCTCCTTGGTGAAGGTGAAGTCAAATGGCGGAAGATCCAAGTCACGCGTGGGTAATTCCTTGAAGGAGGAAAACTTGTTGAAAGAGTGGGTAAGTCCTTAAAGAATGTGGAAGGCTCGTTGTAAGAGTAGGTAAGTCCTTGGCAAGGTAGAAAACTCTTGGTCATGGATATGTAAGTCCTTTGTAAGGTTATTGGTGCCCTTGTCCACAAAGGGAATGCTAGGTACCCTTGACCTTGAATAGGGAGGTCTTATGTGTTGGTATGTATGCCTACAGAGCCAATCATATGATGATTGTGATAGGGTATCATATACTTTTATTAGATAATGATAAAAGTAATTTCATCTATTATGTTTGTCTCAATCATGAGATGATGACATAGATATAATAGATATCTAAAGAATGATTATACTTGATGACATATGTGTTCTGGTTGAGGACCTAAACAATGAGATCATATGTATGATAAGTGTACATTCATTCTTGTTATGTCCCTTGTCAGGTATTATTGTTGAAGCAAAATAGACAATAGTAATACATAAAACTAGAGTGTGTGTTGGCTGATGACAGAGTCTCGTTAGTCATGATATGTGATATCAAGTCAAACACACATGTACATGTTAGAGAAAAGTGTATCAGATAGACACACCTTGAGAGTGATACATCAAAACCATGGAATGGTAGTCAAAATCAACTCTCACAGTGATAGTGGTGACTGTAGTTCATAGACCTAAAGTCACTACACTCATCATGTGTTGTTTGATGTATTTTGACATCATCCAAGATGACCTTGAATAAGGGTTACCATAAAGGTGATGCTTGGATGCGTTGTGACACATGGGGATTGAGTGTGAGTGATGTAGATGGGATTTGTCCCTCCTACAGAAGATTGATATTCAGGACACTTGATAAGTGAGACTGAGAAATGTAAGGCCATACTCATGTGACTAAATATAAGATAGGTGGACTCATGCATATCACACAGTCTATTATAGTTCAAGGAACATAGATTGAACATTGAGTGGATGGTGATTCCATGACTCGAGTTCAATCACCATATTAGAGACAAAGGAACTATATGATCACTGTAACACTTATCAAGGATTGTAGGTTGAAGTTGTTCTTAAACTTCCCAATTACTTGGGTAGAAATGATATGTTTCTAGATACCTCTCATTTGCATGTGATGTCACAAGTTATTTATGGAAATTCATTGCCAACATAATTTGGGACCTATAGGGTCACACACATAGGATGCACTTGGAAAAGGAGTTTTACTCATGAATAAGGTTTAAATTGGTTACTAAAGTGTTTAGGTATTCAATTTGAACAAACAATGGTTGAAAATTGGCTGACTGGACTGTGAACTACTAGTTCAAGTGTTGAACTGATCGATTCAAGTGTCAAATAAATTGCAAACAACATTGGCTAAACAATGCCTGAACCATGACATGAACTAACTAGTTCAAGCGTTGAACCGCCTAGTTTAATAATCAATACAATTAGAGCAAGGATTGATGTTGACGTCATGTTATGCATTAATTGTATATTGAATGTCAATGCGATCCGAAAAGCGAAAGCTATTGAACTGGCCGATTCAAGCCTTGAATCGATCGATTAAATAGTGAACTGATAAGTTCACCGTTCATAGCTCATATAAAATTCATGAAATTCCATCCCCTAGACTCCCAGATGAACTTCATCCAAGACCCCGACCATCCTATATATAGGGGGACAGTCTAGGCTTTTAAAAAATAACAATAAGCTTTGACAATTGTTGTCCTCTCTAGTTGTGGTAACTAAGAGAGCACAATCAAGTCCTACCGGTGAAAGGGAGGGATAGCAAGGGAGAGACAATTGTGAGAGTAAGTTGGCACTAGCGTGTTGATGTTTGAAGGGACAACTCCTTCTCGCTGGCTTTGGTAGTATAACATGGAGTTCTTGGTGGTCTGCATGGACTAATACAAAGGCGAGGAGGTCATTGCCTCCCACTAGGAGGATGTTGTCAACCGATGTACATGGTGTTGCACCAGGAGGCCGTTGCTGACAAGTGCTCGAGTGCTCCTTGAAGAAGAAGCACGCTGCTGGACTTACTCCAGGACCAGGTATATCTCTTGCAACCCTCTTTCCTAGATACACTGTTGTTGACATGATCTGCTAGTTAGGGAATTGGACATTAATTTTTTTGTTTCTAATGCCTTATATATTTCCCCGATTTGACATATCAGAGACACATCAATTTATGGTGTATCTAGATTTAAATTGACATGATCGAATTATGTTTATTGCATGCGATGTGAATATAAAAATAATTAATGTGTATATTTGATTAAATACCACATATGATCCCAACTGATATATATATATATATATGGGCTCATCTTTAATACCCGTGTGGGTAGCTACCCGTGCACACTTCCTGATTTTTTTAATTTTTTTTTCTCGCAATTGTAGAGGAGCATTTTATCTAGCTCCCCAAAAAAATTTGATCAAAAAAATATCATTTGCCCCCCCAAAATAAAAAAACCCGTCCATATATTTACCGACTGTATATTTTCTACGCAGTTACTCTTTTGCTCTCAAAGTTACTCTATATATCAATATAGTTACTCTTTTGATTTAGAAGAGTTACTCTAGTGTACCATATATTTACTCTTTTAACCCTGAGTTACTCCAGCGGGTAGCGAAAATCTGGCTACCCACACAGGTAACGAATGAACAACCTATATATATATATATATATATATATATATATAATTTACACGTGTCACCCTAAAATTGGTTTTGATGGTGGATGTTAAGCATGGTTATGGCTAGTAACCCCTAGATCTGTGTACTTGGTTGGATGATTATTATCTTATTTATATCTTAGTTTGCATACCAAGCCTCTCTCTCCTTTTTCCACATGTAAAAGTATTAATTCTTTCCTTCCTATGATGCCCTCAAAGAATGTTACTCGAGGATTCCTTATACAATGTAATATGTTAAATAGAATTAGGGTAGTTTTAGTTCTTGTTATGGTGAAGAAGACATTCTGCTCAAACAAGCCGCCTATTTTAGGAGGCAAACTGATCAGCTAGAGGACCAAGGAGGCATGAGGACAGGAGGATCCAACCGATCAAATGGTGGCCAAAATGATCGACTAGAGTTGTCCAGACATCACTTGGACTGAGGAGCAGATGACTAATCTAAGTGACCAAACGACCAACCAGGATGTGAGCCGATCGATTCAAGAGTTGAATTGATTAATCTGGATTTGATTGAGCACATATCTTCACCAACAACAAGTTGCTACATATGATGTGGAACTTAGGTGACAATAATTCCTTGTGGCTCCAAGGAATTATAATAGTGTGGCCATAATCATCACTTGTGTTTTATAATTGCATATGTCCTTTGTGGTTATAGGATGTATATGATACATACTATAAGTATGTGGTGATTGGATATGTATATGTATTTATATAAATTCCCTTAATATAATATTAAGTCTTAGATGCTTTCTGTAAGAAACCCACATGAAAAACATGATCCACTAAGCGTAGGTTACATCAAAGCGTGGTGTGTTGTCCATATTGTAGAAGTGAGATGGTAGGTATGTAGATTTGCCAAAGAAGGGTGCATATTCTATTGTGTTGGCTTTTGGGCCAGACTTAACTAGGTGATCTTAATGAGATTAAGTACCTAGAAGCATTGACATGGATTGTGATAAAGAGTTGTGCACACCATCTATCCAAGAGTTTCATGGGATGCAATTGACAAATGTTGTCTACCTAAATAGTCAAGTTGTGGGCGATCAACCAAAGCTGACTCATGATTTGATAAAATATGGATCTTGGCTCACAAGAAGGTTGTACGCTACAATCTTCCGAATTGATAGCGAGGACTATCGATTTGAACAAAATAGTGGGAGTAATTAATTAAAGGCCTAATTAATATCATCAAACTTATCAAATCAAATCAAATCAAAAGTGTTTTGACTAAAGTTGCAAATTTCTATCTGTAGAAAAAAATGGCAAACAAACCATCATTGCAGTCAGTTTTTAAGAAGGACAAACTAAACAAGACAAACTTCCATGATTGGTTCTGAACTTTGACAAGGGTTATCAATGATGATCATAAGCTCTGTGTCTTGGATACACCAATGCCAGAGGAACCTACTCCTGATGCACCTTGGGATGAGGTAGATGCTTATTGGAAGCATACCAATGACACCTTAGATGTTAATCACCTCAGGCTATGTAGTATGAACTTTGGGTTGCATGAGCAACATGAAGACATGGGGATTCCTAGGATGGTCACACATCTTAAGAATATGAACCATGATCATGCAAAGCAGGAAAGGGACAATGTCTCAAAGGCTCTCTTTGAGTGCAAGATGATAGAAGGAGATCCAGTAGATCCCCATGTGGTCAATGTGATTGGGCATTTGATACATTTACAAAGTCTGGGATTCCCTTTGAGCTAAGAGTTGGCCACATATATGATTCTACAATCATTTCCTGAACCATATAGCCAATTTATCAAGTGTTATTACTTGAGTAACTTGGTCAAATCACTGTAAAAATTGCTTGGCATGTTGATAAATGCCAAAGCAAGAATGAAGAAGGACAAACTTGTGATGATGATCAGTAGAGTGAGGTCCAATGACAATGTCAAGGACAAGAAGAGTTATGAGGCTAAGCTGAAGTCCAAGTGTTCTGCACTCAAATGAGGAGAAATGTAAGTGCAAAAGAAATACATCCTTTACACTTAAAGAGACTAAGTAATAAGAAGAAAGAGATAGAGATCCCCACTTTAGGAACCGAGAATAAATAAGCTAGAACTGTACTGAGCAAGGGTTGGTACCACTACAGTTGATATCTATCGTCCATGGGCATGTAATAGAATGACTGAATTGCTATTATGTATCTGCCATTGATGAAAACATCATGTATCTTGTTTGGACAAGTATATTATGAATGAACTGATGTTTCTTTTTAAAAGATAAGATCTCATACTGAGGGGGCCTATGTCTCATAATCTATACTCAATAGTTGTATAGAAAAATGTGTATGAAACATATACTGAATGACTTAATGACTCAAACAATGAATACCTATAGCATCACCATCTAGAGCGTGTAAATGAGAAATGCATTTCTAGAATCCATAATGATGGTTATCTAGACTCTTTTAGTTATTAAACCAATAGAAACATGTATGTCTTATTTATTGGGCAATATGACAAAAGCATCTTCGCCTGATGTTGTGGGAGAGAGACTATTCTATTAGAGCTAATACATAATAATATATATAGACCTTTTAGAATAAATACTAGAGATAGTTAATAGTACCTCATTATATTTTATTAATGATCACAATAGATATGGTAGATTGAATTTAATGAAATACAAGTCTAACTATCTTGAAAAGTTCAAGGAGAACATGAATACATTATGTAAATTGCTTGGTAAAAGTATTGAGATACTTCGATATGATCAACGTTGAAATATTTTAAACCAAGAGTTTGAGGACCTTCTAGGAGACTATGATAGTGTATCACAATGAACTCCACCTAAAACATTTTTATGTATAAACAAGAAGGAATCACACTATGTTAGCCTGGTGCAATTATCTAGCTGATCTTCCAATTTCTTTTTGGGCACATGCTTTACACTAAACAATGTATCATCTAAATTGTTTAAAAGATACCATATGCGATATGACAGGAGAAGTTTCATGATATGTCTTTTATAAATATTAGGAATGAAAGATTATGTAAGAAAATAGTTTCTTGAAAATCTTTGTCCACAAATCACATAAATGTTATTTTGTTGAATACTGTTTTTATATTCCAATCTAATAAATTTTTTGTTGTTGTTGCCATGATGACTGTATTCCTTTTAGGAATTTAATTCCAAGAGAATAAGTG
This sequence comes from Alisma plantago-aquatica, assembly GCA_963693085.1. NCBI lineage: Eukaryota > Viridiplantae > Streptophyta > Magnoliopsida > Alismatales > Alismataceae > Alisma > Alisma plantago-aquatica. Next base: position 748,523,611 of record OY856412.1, read on the forward strand.
GGAGAAAAGTAGAACTCAAAAAGTTCAAGACCAACAAGAAAACATTGAACCTAAAGATGTATATTAGGAACAAGGAGAATCACAAATTGTTATAGAATCTCAAGTTCCTCATGTAACACAAAGCCTCATAGATCTAGTAGAACGCACCTTGAGTTTGAAAGAATAGGATATCTTATAACTCAAGAAGGTAGTGGGTTGGTCATAGATGATGAGCCAACAACCTACCTAAAATATGTTGAGGGACCAGAGTCTGAGAAATGGCTTGAATCCATGAGATCCAAGATGGACTCCATGTATACCAACAAGGTATGACCTTGGTGGAACCACCTAAAGGGATAAAACCCACAGGGTGCAATTGTGTCTTGAATAATAAGACCTACATGGATGGTAGTATACAAACCTATAAGAATAAATTGGTTGCAAAGGGTTTCAAACAAGTTCAAGTTGTTGAACATGACAAAATATTTTCACCAGTTGCCATGGTTAAATCCACTAGGATCATGCTTGCTATTGCAGCTTATTATGATTATGAGATTTGGCATATGGATGTTAAACCACATTCCTAAATGAGAATAATTATGAGGATGTGTGTGTGACACATCCAAAGGTTTCATAAGTCCATTAATGCAAATAAAGTCTGTAAGCTACAAAGGTCATTTTGTGGATTGAAGCACACATCTCAGAGCTGAAATCTTCAAGTTGATAGGATATTTGAAGAGTTTGACTTTAGTCAAAATGAAGGTGGAAACTATGTTTACAAGAATTTAGTGGGAGCATATTTAAATTTAACATAATTATGGGGAATAATATCCTTATCCTACATATATTAACACCTGGATGGGAAGGACCTTCTCTATGAAGGATTGAGGCGAAGCATCCTATGTGATAGGAATTTGAATCTACAGATATAGATATGTAAAGCTTCTTGACCTAAGAAAGAGCACATACATTGGCAAGATGCTGAAAGGTGTTCAACATGCATGACTCAATGAGAGCAAATTTGTGAAATTAGTCTCTCTAGAGTTTAGTGTCCCGATTCTTGTGAATAATGGGATGAACATGTGTAAGATACCATATGCATTTGCAATCAGATTTATTATGTATGCAATGTTATATACTCATCCCATTATCTCGTATGTATTAGACACGATGAGAGAATATGCACTCATACAATTATTTTGTATGTACTGGACATGACAAGAGGACATATGTCAGACCCCAATGGATTGCCATAAAGAACATCCTTAAGTACTTGAGAAGCACGAAAAGGATCGGTTCCTTGGTTATGGTAATAAGGAATAGTTGGGTGTAAAAAGGGTTATACAGATGTAAGCTTCTAAAATGACAAATAAAAGATCATAAATTAAAATTGTGCTTGACCTAAAAATAGAACTATAAGCTGGAAGAGTTCCAAGCAAGAGACAGTTCTAATTCTACGTTAGAAGTCAAGAGTATCTTAGTGTTATGGGAAGAATAGAGGATAATGTATGGATCTAGAAGTTCATATGGATGAACTTGTGGGAGAATTCCAAACTATTGATGACACAATAGAGATATTGTGACAACAATGGAGCTACTGGTTAGGCAAGTAATCTCAGATAGCATACTAGGTCACTTCCATCTCATACAAGAAGTCATACAATGAGGTGATGTGAAACTTGTAAAAGATGGACTAGAAGAAAATGTTGTTACTCATAGATGACACAGATTATAACATGCATGACTAACCTTATTCCAAGTGATTATAACATCCATATGATGGATGTTATAATCACTTGGAATAAGGTTAGTGGGTGATTGGCTCTAAGTGTAAGTGGGAGTCTATTGGTATGTATGCCCATAGATCCAATCATATGATGATTGTGATGGGGCATCATATACTTGATTTGATAATGATAAAGGTAATTCAATCTATTATGATTGTCTCAATCATCATATGATGACACAGATTCAATAGATGTCTAAAGAATGATGTTACTCAATGACGTATGTCTTCGGGTTGGAAACCTAAGCAATATGATAATTTGTATGATAAGAGTAGATGCATTCTTGTTATGTCTATAACATACCAAAACTTGGGTATATTCTTAGTTTATCCTTAGTCTAAGGTTTTCATAACCCTTATATCCCTTTTGGCCTTGAAGTTTAATTTTTGGAAATATTAATGGTTTGGAATATAATTGAACATTAATTATGCCAATGTAAGGTTATATGCATAAATATCTTAGTGGATGTTTTAATGAGGGTCTAATGTGCAATTTAACCACGTAAGCATGATATGATAAAATAAATTACCTAGAACTTTCCATGTCCTATTGGAATGAGAAAGAGAAAAAGAAATAAATAGAAAAGCTATAAACATGAAAATGTCATTAAATGATTTAACTTGATAAGTAATGATAATGGGAAGTTTATTGCCTAAAAATCATAAAAGGAAAACTTAAAATAAAAAAATTCTAAGCCCAAATTTGTTTTCCTTGAGTTAAAGTTTACTTGAATGACAAGTTTCACAATTTTGGAAAATCAATCATTATCTCTACATTAATTGGGATTGGAAAATATGAATTATTTTTTTTTAAATTATTAAATAAATTATTAAATGACTTCAAAAGTGGAAATAAACCTCAAATTCATAATCTACATGACAAAACAAGTCTATGTGTGAATTTTCATCTAATTTGTAAAATCTTAAATATATTATTTATCTAGGAGAGAAAATAATTTAAAGAGCTGTCGTTTGATGAAGAGGGGTTGGATACCCACCTGGATCCCACACTTTCCGGGAATGAGGCAAATGCCAGTGGTGGAAAGGTTGGTGTCTAGATCAAGGACATCTCTTGATGGTCAGCTGACGGAAGAACCCTGCATTACAAATAGCTTTCCCTGCTTAAACCTGGGTTGGAGCACCTTCAAGGTGCTTGATGGAATGCCTTGCTGCAATCAGGTGCATTATGCGATTGATGATCGTTCTCTTCATCAGTGTTTGTTAGTCAGATCTCAGGTGGGTCTCACCATAGGAGCACGAGTATTGATACTAGTTGGTAGTCATCTGCCTATCGGTAGAGTCTGCACTTTTTGTGGGTATGCATATTGACAGTGGAGTTCCTCTATTGTGTTGGGTGATGTTCCTACCAGTTTTTTTGTCTGTATGAATGCTCCTGTGGTGTCTTCTGTATCTAGGTCTTCTGGCTTTGTTATGGTCTTCTGCGTAAGACCTTAGCTTTTTCTTTTTGTGTTTGTCTTAGTAATCCTCTTCGGAGGGTTAAGGGGTGCGCTTATGATGTACCTAAAGTTTTGGAATCACAATAGCAACAGAGTTTTTTTCCGACCAAAAAAAGAAAATAATATAAAGACCAGAAATTTTAAATAATATTTTGAAAATAATAATTAATGTCAAAATCGTGTTCCTCATGTTTAGTATCACTTATAGGCCAAGTTTCATATTTTTGGAAAGTTTCTAGATGCCTCTAATTAATTAATAGGATAAATAAGTGATAAGATTTAAATGTATTAAAGAAAATAATAATTTTTTCAAAAAATAAAATAATGTGAAATTTGTGTTCTACATGATAAAATATATATTTGGATGAATTTTGACTCAATTTGGAAAATATTTGATGAGAAGGTGAATTTAGGTGAGAAAATATGTGTAAAACCTTCGAATCATTAATTAAAATAACAAAAACTTCAACAATACGAAATAATAGCAAATGCATATTCAACATACTTAATATGACTTATGGGTGAAGTTTTATTAATTTTGGAGAATCCTAGAGTCATTAATGTATGAGAAAAGAGAAAATAAGATTTGCTAAATAAAATAATAAAAGTCTTCAAAAGGTAAATCTAATTGCATATTCAAATTCTACATACTCAAATTAATTTAGGTGTCATATGTCATTAATTTTGGAGGTCATTTGCACCCTCACATAAGGAAAGAGAAAAAGTTAAATGATTTAAATAGAACTTTAGTCAAATTGGATTAGAAACTGATTTAATGTATCAAGCTATGCATGCACCTTTCCCACTGTCGGATCACGATCTAACAGCTCAAAGGTTTCCATCAACCTTGTGCCCAAAATAGAAAGTATCAGCAAGTTTTTGGAAAGAACCCCTTGATTTTTTTACAGTTTTGTCCCTCCGTTGTTCTTCTTCTCCTTTGTTTCTTGCGCGAGGATAGTTTGCTCTTTTGGTTTTGTTTGCCTTTACTTTGATGTTGTTGACTAGGCATTGGCCTATGACTTGGCGGCTTGTGGTTGGGCCAAGTCATGTGACTGCCCCTCTCCCTCGCTCTCTTCCTCACTTGTAATGGATTTGGTGATGTGTCGTTCTATGGTTGGCTGATATTGTAAAAATCATATCTTTTGATTCGTATGTCCAAAAATTAAAGTAAAACATGTTTTGGAATCAAAAAAATATATTCTTTCTAATAAAAATAGTTTGAGAGCTTGATTTTAATGTTTTCAAAGGATTTATTTCTAAGAATCTAATAAATTATATAGAAACCCTAAAAATTGTAACTTCATCATATAAACCTCAAATTTGACAAATTAATATGTTTTCTTGATTAGAAAAAAATAAGGAATTGGTTGGTCTATGCTTTTAATCTAAAATATGAGGTTTTCCAAATAGGTCTAGAATTAGGATTTCACTACATTTATATGAATTTCAAAACCCTAATACATGCAAATAATTTGTAAACAGGCAAAGTTGATCTTGGAAACAACTAGGATGGTGAAAAGTGTATCTAGGACTCTGGTTTAAGGTATGCTTGCATCCCATATTATTTGTATATTGAGTAATTTCCCTCTATTTGTTATGTTTGCATATCCTATTATTCAGATTGAGCAATTAACCTATCTTTTATCTTTCTCTTGGTCCTATGGACATTAGCCTACACATTATCTTGTTCTTTTGAAAAACATGGTTCATGTGAAGTATCTTATTTGTTACTAATCTTGTGATCATATCATCTTCTTTGACATTCTCTTGGTCTTTCTTATGCTTTGTTTATGATGGAACTCTATATGATGGCATGTGATGCCTTTTGCCCACTTATGAGGTGGATGTTTATGTTGGTCACTTTTGTGGTGACTACTTTGTATAATCTGACTATACTTTCTACTTGCCTCTACATTAAACATGCTATGTAATTCAGTAGCACTAGAGTAGTGTAATTGCATTGGTTTTGGGTTATGTGCCCTTATTATATTTTTAGGATGTTGTTATGTGCCCCATACCCAGGTTTCAAATTTATGAGGTTTGGCCCACATTTATATATATATATATATATATATATGGGAGTTTGGTTATGTGCCATTCTCTATCAGGTTTCAAGTTTATGAGACTTGACCGACTTTGTCTTTATATTGTTCTAGGGATATGCTCATCTAACATGCATGGAGGACGATGATTCCTGATGATGGGTTATGTGCCCTAATCTCATGATATGTGCTTATGTGAATCAACTTTATTGCTTATTCATGGAAAACAATTCTATTTGTTATCTCTTGTTACAAATTATTTCTTTTATGCCCGATTGGGTAGATCTTATCTTTTCTATAGGAAGCCTTTTATATTTGATGTCCCTTTATTTCATAATATTGCTTAGTTTCCTTTTTAGTATGCACATACCAACCTTTGTTGATGTTTCCTTTTCTTCTTTTCTTACTGAGGTATGCTTCCGACCCTAGGTGAAGGACATGGATGACATAGCATAAAGATATGGACCTATCTTAAGGAGTTAAAGCTTGGAGACAAGGTTGTTATGGTTTAGACGTCCCTCTACTAGATCCTTATGTGTATCATGCAAACCCTTTGTGGGAGATTATGATATTCCTTTGTAACCTTGTGAGAAATTGAATATAGTCAATATTTTACTTCCTCTACTATTCTTTGGTCGTTTTGATTACCATTAAAATTTTACCCCCACCATAATATAGCTTTTATGTGTGTTTGGACTGAAGGTTTTATTATTCAAATTTTTAGTAGGGAGTGGTTCCCCTCTGGGATCCCACTCCTTACAATGTCCCTAGTCAGATATTACTATTGAAGCAAAGTAGATAATAGTAATATATAAGACTAGAGTGTGTGTTGACTGATGACATAGTCACATTAGTCATGATATGTGATATCAAGTCAAATACACATGTACATGTTAGAGAACAATGCATCAGACACACCCACCTTGAGAGTGATACATGGATACCATGGAATGGTAGTCAGAATCAACTCTAATAGTGATAGTGGTGATTGTGGTTCTTAGGTCTAAAGTCACTTTACTCATCACATATCATTTGATGTATTTTGACATCATCCAACGTGACCTTGAATAAGGGTTACCATAAAGGTGATGATCAGATGTGTTGTGACACATGGGGACTGAGTGTGAGTGATGTAGATGGGTTTGTCCCTCCTATAAGAGATTGATATCCATGCCACTTGATAACTGAGACTGAGAAATATAGGACCATACTCATGTGACTCAATATAAGATGTGTGAACTCACATGCATCTAATGCATTCTGCTCTAGTTCAAGGAACATGGATTGAACATTGAGAGGACTACAATTACTTGCCTCGAGTTTAATTTAAATATCAGAGAAAAAGGAACTATATGATAAATGTATCACCGATCAAAGATTGTAGGTTGAAGTTGTTCTCCAACTTTCCAATTACTTGGATAGCAATGAAGTGTTTCTATATACTGTTCATTTCTTGTGATGTCATAAATTAGTTATGGAATTCACTGCCAATGTAAATTTGGTACCTATAGGATCACACACATAGGATGCACCTAGAAAATGATTTTTACTCATGAATAAGGTTTAATTTGATTACTAAAGAATTTAGGTATTCAATTTGAACAAATAATGATTGGAAATTGGCCGACTGGACTGTGAACCAGCCAATTCAAGTGTTGAACCAATCGATTCAAGTGTTAGGTCAATTGGAAATAAAAATGGCTAAACAATGCCTAAACCAGGGCATGAACAGACCGGTTCACTTAGTGAACCGACCGGTTCAAGGTCTCAAATGACCGATTCAAGTGTTGAACCACATGGTTCAAAGATCAATACAATTGGATCAAGGATTGATGCTGACGTCATGTTATGCATTAACTGTATATTGAATGTCAATGTGATTCAAAAAGGGAAAACTACTGAACTGACTGGTTTAAGCCTTAAACTGACTCGTTCACCTATGAACTGACTGGTTCAACAGTGAAATAACCATTTTATCATTCATATCTCTAAAAAAATTCATGAAATTCTATCTATTCGACTCATAGATGAACTCGAAACCCTGAACCTAGCCATCCTATATAAGGGGGGAGTCTAGGATTTCAAAAAATAAAAACAAGATCTAAAATTATTGTCCTTTATAGTTGTGATAACCAAGAGATCCCTAGCAAGTCCTACCCATGAAAGGGTGGGATAGTAAGGGAGATACAATTGGGAGAGTAAGTCAGTGTTAGCACTCTGACATTTGAAGGGACAACTCCTTCTCATTGGCTCTGATAACACAACATGGAGTTTCTGGTGGTCTGCATGGACTACTACAAAGATGAGGAGGCTGTTGCCACCCACTAGGAGGATACCATCAACCTCTGTCCATGGTGTTGCACCAGGAGGCCATTGTTGATGATTGCTTGAGTGCTGCTTATAGAAGAAGCACAATGCTGGAAGGATAAGTTTCTGGACTTGCTCTAGGACTAGGTGTATCTCTGGAAACTCTCTTTCCTAGATACATTGTTGTTGATAAGATCTTCTAGTTAGGGAATCAAGCATCACATCTTTTTTTTTTCGCTGCCTTATCTGTTGCCCTGATTTCACAAAATTATGTTGCAACTCTTATAATGGAATACAAGGAGTGAGACATGGTTGAAGATCCTAGAGGTTGACCTCTCTAGGTAGTGGAAACACATCTCCTATTTTAGATGTTGGAACCATGATACATAGCTTGTATTATCTTGTGCTTATTCAATATCTCTATTTCCCTCACTATGTATGTTTAGTTGCACTCAAAGTTCATACTTGAAATAATATCTTTGAAATATCTTGAAGATCTAATGAATTTTGTTTAAGTGGTTTTTTCTCCATTTAACCCCTCCTCTAGAGCTCATTACATATATGATAATTGGTATCAGAGTGGGTCTTCTCCAAGCAATACTTCCACAAAGTAGGAGAGTATGGACGATTATTAAGGTGGGAGATACTACATCAACATTCCAATCTTTGATGGGAGCAACTTCCTCTTTTTGAATAGAAGAATACAATTGTACATCCAAGGATCAAGTCTTGAGCTATGGAGAATGGTGGATATTCCACACAAGCAAACAGAGACAAAGGTATAAGAATGGATGAGACTACTTTGAAGAAAGCAACCTTGAATGCAAGATCCATCAACATCCTCTATGCCTCTCTTTCCCCCACCGAGTTCAACCGAATTTCTTCTTATAACATGACCTATGAGATACGGAGAACTCTTCATATCACTTATGAGGGCACAAAGCAAGTGAAACGAAGTAGATTATATATGCTCAGTGGTTTCCTTGAAATGTTCAAGTTGGGAAAGGAGGAGGGGATAACTAAAATGTATGAAAGGATCAACACCATTGTTAATGGTCTTTCCGTCCTATGTCATCCTATGGACCAAGGAAATTTCAACTCAAAGATCCTTAAATCTCTCCCTAAGAGTTGGGAAACAAAGGTGACCACCATTGAAGAAATGAAATCTCTTGGTGATATTTCTATTTAAGAGCTCATAGGAAATATATAAGATTTTGAAGTGAAACTTGACAAACAAGAGGAAGAAGAAAGAGAAGAAGAGAAAGAACTTAAGAGAAATAATGAAGCTGAAATTAAATCCCAAGTAGAAGCTATTGTTAGTCAAGATTGTCCATCCTCTAAGTGGAAGAAGATGATATGTACTCTGAAGGTAGACTTTACAAAGGAAATCTTCTTCTTCCACCTGGTGCTTCAAATGTGGAAAGAAGCGTCACTTCAAGAAAGACTGCCCACAAGGTAAAAATACCCATCATCACAATAGAAGGGAAAGAAGCATCAGGAGAAGGAGAAATGTCACAAAAGCTCAAGTGACTCATCCAACTCAAGATCAGGTGAAGAATCTAGTAGAGAATCTAGCTCAAATTCAAGTAATGATAGGGAATGGCACTTTGCTCTCATGGCAAGTGCAAATGAAGATTCAAATGAAAAAAATCTAAACTCTTTACATAAAGAATCTTTGATTGCAATTATTCATTCTACTCGTGCATCTCTTAAGTCTATTAAGCATAAAAAGAAAAATCTTGCTAAGACTATTGAAAACTTGCACAAAGAAAAGGATGATCTTGAACATGCTAATATTTGCTTGCAAGATGATGTTAATGATCTCCAAAAGCTTTATCTAAAACTTGAATTGAAATTCAATAGTCTTGAGATAAAAAACAATGCTTATTTTAAACAAGTAGATGGTCTTTAAATTGAAAATGATAACTTGCTTAATAAGATTAGATTTTTAGAAGCTCAACATCTTATTCCTAATTCTAATAAACAACATACTAAAATTGTGAATTCTCTCAAGCTTGATATTGCTGTTCTTAAAACTTAAAATGAGGGCAAAGACTTTGTTTTGCAAAGAATATAATATGAAAATAGTGTTTATATCTCAAGATTACTAAGCTTGAAAAAGACAATGTTTTGTTTCTTGCTAAAATTAATGTCCTTGAATCTTGTTCTAGTTCTACTAGTAGATAGAATAATGTTTCTGCTCTTCATATTGAAAAAGATTCTTATATGACCAAAAATCTTTGGTTAGAAATCGATCTTTTGCATGCTAGAGATTATTAAATCAATTGTCTTCTACTATTACTTCTTTTATGCATGATAATCAAAGTTTGAGATCCTTTTTGCAAAGATTCATAGATGGTAAAAAGAATCCTAATGATATCCTACATCATAATACTAAATAAATTGGTAGACATGGTATAGGGTACGATAGTAGCCAAAGGAACAAGACCTCCAATCTTTCATGGAGAATCCTCTAGTTCCAAGGCTATGGGAACTTGCACTATTGCAATTGAATTGATAAATTTTCAACATTTTGTCCTTTAATGAAAGCACCCAAGAGTAACTGGACTTGTGTTGCTGAGCTAATGCCTCCAGACCCATATATGTGATTGGGGACCATTTCATCTTTCTTCTTGTAGGTCACTTGCTAATGGATTGGCTTGAGCTATAGATTTGCAAATTGGTTTCTCAAGCCACATAAAAGAAGAAAGGTGAGATGTGTATGAGTTTTCAATGAGTAGAAAAGAAATGGTAAAAATAAAGATAAAGGTATTCTTACTCATAGCCTCATTGCTTTTTTGCTAAGTTTTGTATGCACTTTACATATGTTTTTGAGTTAAAATTGTTATATTGTGATTCTCATCACTTTATTTCTCAAAGTTACCCCTGATGCTTTCATAGTGCATTACTAACTTGCTTATACATGTTTGGATAGTGTTTATATTTTTATCGTGCCTCTAGATATGTTTTTTTTTAAATATATGTGATTTCTGACTGCAGCTGTTGTCGACTGAGTTTGTCCTAATGAAACTCGACTGAAAAGTACCAATGAGTTTTTCCAACAACTGTTGTTGGCCAAGTTTGTCCTAAGAAAACTTGACCGACAAGCATCAATGGATTTTGCCAACAACTGTTGTTGAACAAGAAGTTCAACCCAAAAACTCGACCAACAACACTGTGAACATAATATATACATGGATTTTTGGATGAGGATTTCCCTCTCAACTAGACGTTCTCAACCAATACCCTTATTCTAATTGGCACTCCCCTTGGTACCTTTTTATCATATGCATATTTCCATGCTTTAAAATACCTATCTTGCATACAACTCTATCTTTCTTATTGCTCTAAATTGGTATCTATATATCTTGAAATTACCTATCTTAAGTTGTTATGCATGTTTGATGATGATAGATTAGGATCTCCTAGTTGTGTTTTGACTTGCTTACATTGTGCTCTAATTTTCTACATCTATATAGTTTTATATCTTGTTTCGATACAGGCTTAAGCTTCTTAGTGGTAATCATCTTTTAGTAATGATGCATATTTGCTAGTGAGTAATATCCTTTCATGCTTTTGAAATTACATATATATTTGTTTGGATATTTCTCTATGTTCTTTAACTTGTGATATAATCTACTAGTAGTCCATCTACATGTAGTTCTAGTCATGTTCATCAATTGGTATCAAACACATCAATTGGTATATAACATAAATTACTAGAGAAAACTAATAAAACACGATTTTGACCCCTAAGATGAAGGAATACACCTAAAAAACTTCATGTCTCATGACTTTGCCATTAGTCTTGCTCAGAAGGTCATTTCCTCCCGAAAAAGCACTAGTCTTGCGTCAAAATCTGACATGGAGTAGAAAGCTCAAAATATGCATAAATTCTTCAGGTGCTCTAGTTTATGCATATAATGTAACTCCAATAGACACACATCACATAGCCTTATCTAGATTATTTGCTAGAACTGCATCCAGGGTTGTTCTGATGGATGTCTTGATTTGTTTTATATACATTGCTTGGATAAGCCCTAGTTTTTTTGCTTTTCTACACTTTTTTTTAAAGTTATGTTTTAGCTCTTCAACCCCCTCCCATTTTGAAATGACAAAGGGGGAGAAGACATGTCTTATGTAATGGGGAGAACACATATATCTAGAACATATATGAGTAGAAGACATAGTTTCTATAAATATTATGAAAGCTAACAGGAAGAAATATCATCAATTGAGGGGAGTATATGAACTTTATTTAGAATCAATTGAGGGGGAGCATATGAACTCAATTCCATTGAAACCCCTAGGTTTCTCCAAAAGTATGATTTTACTTAAATGCTTTCAATACATTCATGAAATGGGTTGTCATTTTCAAAAAGGGGGAGAATGTTGACTCAAGGTCTAAATTGGCTAGATCCTTATTTTGATAACAACTAACCATTATAGTCAGTTGTGTCTAATGCTTCTACTTGAGTGATTTTAGATTAGATAAGACACACTCCAAACACATAAACTTGCACATCTTAACTTGGATAAATCAAGTCATACATGTATAAAGATCGAGATTGAAGAAAACATAGTTTCCTC